>JAHRHZ010000031.1:2453749-2494824 GCA_024137785.1 Ginglymostoma cirratum
CAGCTTCCTGTTTGTCTATCCTGGTTTACTGTAAACCTGCTTCATAACTTTAAATGTGTTTTAACGTGTTAAATAAACTAACCGACAGAATTGATCAAACCCTGGTAAACAAAGAACAGTACAGTGTAGGGACTGGCTCTAAGATCCAACAAGACTATACTGTCATATGATGCCTTTCTTAACTTAAAACCTTTTGCCTCTTAAATATTGCTATTGTATCTGCCTCTACTACCTCCTCGGAAGCACATTCCTGGCATTTATCGTCACTGGTCACAGGTCTCAATCTGAAAACCACCCCTCCACCGCTATTCTCTGTCTTCTATGACTGAGCCCGTTCTGTATCCACCTTATCTGCTCACCATGGATTCCATGTGATTTTACCTTTGGATCTGCCTGCCATGAGGGACCTTGCTAAAGTCCATATATACAACATGAACTGGCCTGCCTTGGTTAATGATCTTTGCCACTTCCTCAAAAAACTCATCACGTTTGTGAGACACAACCGTCTTCACACAAAGCCATGATGCTAAGTGTTATTACTGCTAATAAGTCCATGTTTTTCTAAATGTGAGTAAAACTTACCCCCAAGAAGCTTCTTCAACAATTTCCCTGCCACTGACTTGAGCTTCGCTTCATCTCTAATACTGTCGCTGTGGGTTTATTTCAAAAATTGGACTCCAAAATCTAGAGTTTGGGCAACAGCCTTTGGCCTAACTCAATAAGGGATAGAAGTAAAAAGAGAAAGCAGAACATCCAGCAATATCACACTGCTTCAGTTTTAACAGCAGAAAACAATCATGACTTAAATCCGAGATAGTAGGATCTGCAGAGGCTGGAGAATCTGTGATAACAAGGTGTAGAGCTGAATGAACACAGCAGGCTGAGCAGCATCACAGGAGCAGGAAAACTGGTGTTTCGATCCTAGACTCTCCTTCAGAAATAAATCCGATCCATTCCCCTTTTGCCCATTACACATGGAAAGCTTAAACGTCCGTCCAAGGTATTTGAAAAAGCATTCTAATTATTTGCTCCCAGAGAAAGGCTACTGTTCATTGTTAACTAAGATTGAATGGGACAAGTGTCAATACACTACTCCGGGAATTCTAAAAAATAAAAACAGGTACTCATTCACATGGGAAGCCATCTAGAAAAACCTACAATTGTAAATCTTTCAGAATACAACAATTTTCCAATTCCCGTTTCTCATTGTCTTTAGTGGAGTGAAAATCTCAGCTCCCTGCTGCAGGGATAAAAATGAAAGTACAAGAAGAAAAGGCTAAGCAATTAGCTCAGGTTAAATCTAAACCTAAGCCTTCTTTGAGATGCCAATGCATTTCTGGGATACCTCCATTCAACTCACAAAATTGAATGAAGAGCTGAAAGAGAAAGAATGCAAGGTAAACCATAACATCTGTATGATCAATTCGATGAAAAGATCGAGTTTACACAAAGGTCTGGACTGAAACACACATGAAACTGATCAAGTTCAGCAGGAGTTACAGGCTGCAGAAATCTCAAAACAATGCTGAAGAAAATGTTTGAAATGCAAAACAGGAGGAGAAACACAGTACACACGATAAGGAGCTGCATATCTTTCATGAGATAGCTTTTCTTCAGAAATACATGCCGCCAGATGCTCAAGTGAAAGAACTCAAACAGGACATAGAAGAAACTAGACTTCGATGAAACCAAAAAAGAAAGCAAGGTTATTGATGCTATGCAATTACTAGAACAGTTTATGAAGGAAAAAATCTACTGGATCACCAGAAGACTAAAACTTTGAAAGAATTTAAAGAAGCCAGGTTGTAAAACATGAAGCTTGGAAATGTGCTGATACCTCTTAAGGATCAAAACAGTAAATGCCATAATTTGTACCACTGAAATATCTTGAGAAATAAGGTCAGCCAGTGGCTAAACAGATACAAAATCTGGCTATAGGACATCAGGATTGGAAAATTTTGGGACAACAACTGCAATGCATGAAAGAAAACTTGAAAGAGAAATGACAGGCAATACCACTGATAACCGTAGCAATGAACATTACTGATACATTGCAGAGACTGATAGGCTCATTTTCTATTGTAACTAGTTAAATTTCCTTTTGGAAAAGAGAGGAATGATTTATACCTACCTTTCCTTTCAGAAAGTTCTCATTTAATGACTTCATGTGCTGTCTGTATCCAATGTTGTGATTCTGTCTGCCAGTTAAAATGTAATGGATTTGCAGGCTGCAGTCACAGAAAACAGTGTTTTGACATAATGTCTGCTTCATTACTTATAATGTGTTTTTCTGTTTTAAAAGAAACTAACAATAGAGGTAATCAATGTTTGATAAGCAATTGATCATTAGATCATTACCAGGATAAGTCACTCAAGTCTACCAAATAGGCAGTTTACAATTGGATGTATTCTAAATATCAAGGAAGAATTTGCTACAATGATGGCATCACTAATTTAGGTTCCACTATAGATTTTCTACTGACTCCAGCACGATATTAAAAGTTGTAAAACCATTTTCTCATATCATCGATCTGATACACATGCCCAGACTGCTTAAATATTCAACACCTGCTCATTGTACAAAGAATTTTTCAGCACTGTCAACCCCCAACGTTTTTTTGTAGAAAGAACATTATGAATTGGTATCAACGTCACTAACATGTTCAACCTTCCAAAACCACATAGCTTGTCATTTGAATGAGACACAGATACAATAGGCTGAATGGCTTACATCTGTGTTCAAAGCTCTTTTATTCTGAACCTTGGTGTATCACCTTCAAATGTTATTTTTAGAATAAACACATTAAGAAAAGTGAGACTAAGTGAAGAAAAGGGAATAAAGACTTTTATCTGTATAGTACTCTTCATAATCTCAGATTATCCCTAGTGGTTTACAATCATTTCACAAGTAGATTGATCCAAAGAAATTGATTTGGCTCATGTTGATTTGACATTTTTCACTGATGAAAACAAGACCAATTCTCCTTGCTGCTGCATGAGCTAATGAAGGTTTGTTTCAGCTCAAGTTTAGTTTTTCCAAAAAGTGCAATGTCATCTGTGATACAGAGATGACCTAGTTGATTCTGGGTTGTATAGTCTATATATGTTATTGGACTATGTCTTCCCTGACAGTTGGTAACCCGAGGAAATAATTTTGAATGAAAGATATTTGGAAGTTGTCAGTTTCTGGGACTTCTGGGAAAAATATATGGACAAATATCCATTCTTGCCACTGAGTTCAGAAAACTGCTTGGTACCTGAGAATTTGGAAAAAGCCCATTTGGGCTTCCTCTCCAGTTGCCTTGAATCATATGTACACAAACATTGTTAATATTCTTTAAAACATGCATTTTACAGCTACACCAATCAGTATGAAGCTCAACTTTGCATGATGATACTGTTCAGTACCACGGTACCACATTTCTAGTGTAAGTTGTTCCTGAATATGAGTACTGCACTTAATGAAGATTAATGCTGGATATGGAGATTATAACAAGGTAAGCAGGTTGGACCTCATTGAGTTTGAGTTCCCTGATTGGGGCTGTTAATCTGGTCCAATAAAGGAGCCATTGATGACAAATAAGAACAGGGGTGTCAAACATCTTGTTCAATCTGGGAGCTGACTCTCAGGAAGCTAGATCAATGTCAAGGGCTCTCCAAGTGTAAATAAAGGGTGACTTGGTTACAGGCCTCTGTGGAGTTATTTATGTGGTGATGAGAGAAAAGCATGTTCCTGGAGAAATTCGCTGGCAACAGTTGTCTTTGAGTTGGGGTAAACATTTCTGGCATCTTGCCTTCATTTGAGAAGCTTGACACATTTAATCCTGCCGTTGTGGACTGGGCCCAGTATATGGAACCAATGCATTATTTCTTCTGGACAAATGACATCGGGGAAGATGAAAAGCACCTAGTAATTTTGACAACTTCTGGTAATGCAGCTTTTTTTGTTAGTGGGAGACTAACGTTCTCTGAGGCATTAAAACCTTTTAAGAGTTGATAGGTTTAGTTAGAAAATATTATGACCCCAAGCCTCCTCTAATTCTGCAATGCCATTGGTTTTACTTGGCAATTTGAGAACCACGGGAATCTGTATCTGGATTTTTGACTAGGTTAGGATAACTGCCAGAGGCAAAAGACTTTGGTTTAACCCTGAGAGACTATTTGATATGTGGGATTAATGAAGTAACCACACAAAAGTTCCTAATAACTGAAGCCCAACTGGACTTCAAACAGGCATTATACTGGCTTTATCATTGGAAAATATGGCAAGTGGAGCATATGGATTGCCAGCTATGCTGATGGAAGCGGATATCCTCGCCGTTTTGACTGAGCTTAGGGAACACCACTTAAGTGAAGGCAATTGCGTAGCCTCATTCAGGACATATCCTGAACAGAGAGACTCTGGGTCAACCCATAGCAAAACACCAAAACAAAGACAAGACTCAGTCAAACAGTTTAAATTTTCTTCAGGATCCAGGCTGGCAAGCCATTGTAGTTGTGCAGGGATTTGAGACATCAAGGGAGTCCTACTAGACCTAAATTGAGTAAGAAAACTCATAGGCAGGTATCCAGGAGAATGCACAATCTGGAAAGTCTACCTGCATCTGGTTTGGAATAGTTAAATTGCTAAGCAACAACTAAATCTGAACCAATCAAAATAAAAGTCTGATTAGTTAAATGGACATCTGGTTCTCATGGAGGTCAATGAGGGTATAGCTGTTTCAGTAATCATAGAACAAGTCTCAACAAATTCACTCTGAACTCTAACACTTAAGTTTGCAGAAGACCTTGGCTAGACTGAAAACCTAAACCGGGGAAACTTTTCAGAATAAGGGGACAGCATTGATTCCAGTCTCTTGTCTTATGAGAAGCAGCCAGTTCAGTTACCACTGACTGTAGTAAAAGGCTTGGGCCTAAGTTTGATGGGACAAAAATGTCTGAGGAAGATTCATCTAGAATTCATCTAGACTGGCTCAACGCTTTTTGATTAGAAAATGGCTGCCTGAGTGAAGTCCTAATTATATACCTGGAAGTTTTTTCAGGAAAGTGCAGGGACTATCAAAGGAGTCAAGGCCACCTACCATGTTGACCAGGAAGCAATTCCATGATTCTGCAAGGCCTACCCAGTGCCATTTGTCTTATGTGCAAAAGTAGAGGCTGAAATCAGAAGGCTGAATTGTTAAGGAATCATCAAACCAGCCCAGTTTGCAGAATGGGCAGTATCAGTTGTAACGATTGTGAAGCCCGACGGGTCAGTTTGCTTTTGTGGGGATTTCAAACAAACAGTAAGCCACTTTTCACAGCTGGATAAATACCCAATCCCTCACATAGAGGATTCATATGCAAAGCTAGCAGGAGGACTTTCCTTCATGAAGCTGGACATGAGCCATGTGTACATGCGATTGTGGTTGGTTGAGGCTTCCCAGAAGTATGCACAATTAATGCCCATAAGGGTTTGTAACAATATACAAGACTGCCATTTGAGGTATTGTAAGGCTCTGCAATTTTTCAGCAGACGATGGACCACATTTCACAAGGTTTACAAGACCTATCCCAGTTACCCTTCTCTAGATGATGTGCTAATAACAGGGAAGACCAGTAAGGAGCATTTAGAGAACTTGGACATAGCCCCTTTGTCATTCTCTTTATAACATCGGAATAAAAGAAATATCATGGAAAAGTATCTGAGATAACAAGGTGTAGAGCTGGATGAACACAACAGGCCAAGCAGCATCAGAGGAGCAGGAGGATGCTGCTTGTCCTGCTGTGTTCATCCAGCTCGACACCTTGTTATCTCAGATTCTCCAGCATCTGCAGTTCCTGCTATCTATGGAAAAGTATCTATTTGTTGTTCTCTAGATGCTCTCATGAGTGTGAAATTAGTCCTGTGTAGGAGCACCAAACTGTTGGACAGGCAGGTAGCCTTTTATCCTGCAATAGAAGATATTGGAATGTAAAATAGGCTGTCAATTGGCTACTGACGAACAATCCAGGTGCATGAGGTTTGTCTGCCAATTTGCTACGTCACATTTTGCACAACAGTCCATGAGAAATTTGGCATTAATAAAATCCTGCTGTGTGTTTCAATTTTCCTGACAAAATGGTAAAGGAAATTTCACAGACTGAATCCAATGGCGCATATCCAATCAGCTCTATCCTATCGACACTAATTTCCATTCCTCACTTAAAGCATAAAGTACTTGAGTAAAACTAGATTAGACATACCCTTTTAAAAAATAAAGTGATTTCAGACCCTATATATAAGGCAATCATCAGTTTATTGAGGTGACAATGCTCCCTTTAACACTACTAAGTTTGGATTCATCATAATGCAGACAAAAGTCATTCAATGTCATATACGTGCAGAGTATATATTATTCTGCTGTAACAGTGAATGAATCGGAAGCAAGAAAGGTAATTGGGGCCTGAGCGACATAGGCCGTCGCAAAATGTGTGCCAGAATCAAGTGACAAGTCTGGCGAGACCCATCTTGATATTGGAAACAACTTGCACCATCTTTTATGCTTTTTACAAGAGATGAGGTGAGATTCATGTTAGGCAGTTGTGAGATGCCAACTGAAAGGGATTATTGCTTGTTAAGGTTTTTGTTAATGGCACAACTCACGTCATTAATGTCCAGTCTCCCATCTTATCAAACTTATGAAACAAGCTCAAACTCGGGAAAATCAAAACAAGCACCTGGAGTCTCAGCATGCCACTTCATGCAAGTGACTTCCATTCTAGACACCAGGAACCAACATCACAGGGCATGTTTCATGAGCACTGACCACACACACCCCAACATCCATGGACATTGGCATCCAACATATCCCAGCCTCTGAGAACACTCAAGGCATTTTTCCAATCCACTGAAAGGGCGCTTCTGCACTTCAATGCTATTCCTCAGGCTGTGCCAACAATTATCTTTGTAATGCAGCAATGAGAACACAATACACTCAAGGACACATGCCCAGCTCATGGACTGGACCAGGCTGCATCTCCAGACTCTACACTTAATCTTGTAGTGCTCACTATTTTGGGCCTTACTGAGTGCTCACAGCATCCCTTCCATAAACCACCTTATGTTGCCTTGCCTTTTTGTGCAGACCCAAGGCCAGACAGCATGTTATATTCATCAGCAGGCCTCAGTGAAATGGAAGCGGACATCCTTTACATAAGGGCTGCAGCAGAGTAAGTCAAAAGCAGTCTCCAATACCAGTCCAACGTTGCTCAGGCCACTTAGAGCCATGACCTTCTCCTTCATAAAGGGTGAGGAACTCAATGATGCCAGCTCACAACTTGTCTTGACTCTTTCTGCCCTAATGTAGGTTATTTTCCTCATGGAATGAGAGAGTCAGGTATTACAAGATATGAAAGTAGTGGCACAGGGTATGATTGTTGGTGCAGGGGGTGGTATCCTGGGAGAATGAGTAGGCAGCACAGTGGGAATCCAGGATTAGTGATGTTAGAGATTGGCCTAGATGACAGGGTGAGGGAAGATGCTGTAAGCAATCATGAGGAAGTCGTAGATTCATTACAGTTACAACTTTTAAAGGACATTTGGACGGGTACATGAGTAGGAAAGGTTTAGAGAGATATGAGCCAAAAACAGGCAAGTGGGAATAGTCAGTTTGGGAAACTTTGTCAACTTGGACAAGTTGGACCAAAAGGTCTGTTTCCATATAGTATGATTCTTTGGCTCTAAGACTGTCTGAAGTGGTACAGCATAAGCCTTTGTGGGAGGTGGGTACAATAGCAGAGATAGAGTGAGTGTGAGATATCAGAGAGAAGATAATGGCAGTTATGCTGGTGGAATGGAGAAGGTCATTGACCTTCCTAGTACAGTGCTATGCATTCCTCAAGACAGCTGAGACTCCCTTCACCTGTGCGGCAACCTCAAACCAGGACTGATCTGATGTCATGACCTGTTGAGGAGGAGGAAGCCCTGCATCATCATTGCCCCTCTCAGCAGGACCTCCAGCTCCCTATCTACAAAGCAGGGCACTAACTTCCCCATGTCTACCATGTTCAGGGAGAATGTCAGGAACAAGCAGTGCATCTCTAGACTAAGAATTCTTGCCCAGATGCACAATATGCTTTTAAAGGTGGCATGGGCAGAAAGGATGCTAGTGATTTCCAGGATATCCACTGAGTGACGAGTTGTTCAACTACGGCAATGGTAAGATAGGACACACATTGGATATAAGTGATACAACAGAGCTATAGTAGGTAATTCATGAGATGTGTTTGGTAAGATACTGTTTACGGAACTCACTGGACCTCACAATCAAAAACCCTCCACAAAGCTCAATGCAACTTGAACTCAGCCAAAGAAGTAGAAGATTCAGCGGATTTTATTAAGTATGCAGGCAGAATCTATTTAAAAAGAATTCCTCTGAAGTATAGCAAATAGAACTTATTGCTGATAAATTTTAAAAAGTCACGTGATTTCTTCAGCAAAATGCAACAAAGAGGAAAAAGTTAAATATCACAAACAGTAAATATAAAATCAATCTCAGTCACTTAGATCAATGGGATTTTCAGGCCTTCTTAACTTGTGAATTACACAATCATCTCAATTTTGCTTGGAAAGTGTAATGTTATTATAGACAGCCAACAAATAAAGAAAGCATCTTATTGTGTGATCTGCAGTCATAACCACACATTTCATTGTCAGGGATCCAGATAGAACAAAAAGACGACTCGCATTTAATTAATGACCGTAGATAAAGCAGCAGAATTCAGCCATTTGACCCATTGAGTCCTCTCTGCCATTCCATCATGCCTGATATGTTTCTCAATCCCATTCTCCTGCCTTCTCCCCTGTAACCACTGATCCCTTTATTAATCTATCACTAAATATATTTAATGATTTGGCCTCCACAGTCTTTTGCAGCAATGAGTTCCACAGATTCACCAGCCTCTGGCTGAAGAAATTCCTCCTCATCTCAGTTCTAAGGGCTGTCCCTTCACTCTGAGGCCGGTCCCATGGGTGCTAGCCTGCCCTACTAGTGGAAACATTTTCTTCACGTACTCGCTATCTAGGCCTCTCAGTACTGTGTAAGTTCCAATCAGATTCCACACCCCTCATTCTTCTAAATTGCATCGATCACAGACCAGAGTCCCAAACCACTCCTCATATGACAAGCCCTTTATTCCTCGAATCATTTTTGTGAACTTCCTTTGGAACCTCTCCAAAGCCAGCATACGCTTTCTTAGATATATGGCCCAAACTGCTCACAGTAGTCCAAATGTGGTCCGACCAAAGCTGTATAGAGCCTCAGCAGTACTTTTCTACTCTTGTATTCTAGCTCTGTTGAAATGATTGCTAATGTTTATTTGCCTTTCTAACTTCCAACTGAACCTACATGTTAACATTAAGAGAATCCTGAACTAGGATTCCCAAGTCCCTTTATGCTTCAGATTTCCAAAGCTTTTTCGCATTTAGAAAATAGTCTCTGCCTCAATTCTTCCTACTTAAGTGTATAACCTCATAGTTTCCAACACCAAATTCCATCTGTCATGTATATGTGCACTCCCGTAGCGTGTTGAAGTCCTTATGCAACATCCCCACCTCCTCAACACTACCTGTTCCTCCATTTACCTATGTGTCATCTGCAAACTTGGCACCAATTTCTTCAGTTCGTTTGATCAAATCACTAATGTGTAATTTGAATAGTTGTGACAACTCTGACACCTACAAAACTCCACTAGACACCAGCTGCCATCCTGAAAAAGACCTCTTTATCCCACTCCCTGCTTTCTGCCAGTCAGCCAATAAATTATCCATACCAGTACCTTGTCCCTAACACCATGGTGTCTTATTTAGCACTTCCTGTATGGCACCTTGTGAAAGGCCTTCTGGAAATCCAAATAGATCATGTCCACTGGCTCCCCTTTGACTGACTTGCTCTTTATCTCCTCAAAGAATTCTAACAAATTTATCAGACATGGTGACCCTTTGATGAAACTGTGCAGACTCAGTCCCATTTTACCATGCTCTTCTAAGAACTCGGCAATCTTCTCTTTAATAATGGACACTAAAATCTCAGCAACAACAAAAATAAGGATAACCAACCCATAATTTCTCATCTTCCACCTCCCTTGCTTCTTAAATAGGGTGTTAAATTAGCAAACAGGGGCGTTGCGTCTCTCAGAAACGTGTTACAAAATGGTTGAGAAAAGTGTTAACAGAATTTTAAAAACATGCCTGGTTTGCAATATCTCCAGCAGGATTTTATTTTTGTGTACTTAATTCTAGAAGTTGCAGATTCTTATCAAGCATATTTGTAAAATTTTAGTCAGAGCTCTTTATACATGTGTTATGATCCCAGCTAACGTTACGACTGGACAAATCGGATCCCAGAATGAAATCTGGCCTGATCGATCATCTTTTTAAAAAAAATGACATAGTGGTCATTCAGTCCAATGTAATCACACAAGGCTGCAGAGTTTCTTCAACAGCGGAATGGATATGAACTTGTGGGAAAGATGGAAAAGAAAGTAATCATGCCAAATCATGTAGATGTAAAACACAACTAATATAAACAATTTAGAGCAGTCTTCAGTCTATTACCAATTTAGTTGCTTTACAGTGATTACTCCACTGTGTAAAATCTCTAAGTTAAGCAAACTGCTTGCTCTAATTCTTTACGTTAACTTTCCCTTAACTCTTCACTGTGATGTCTTCTTATATAAATATTCACAAAAGTGAGCGTTTAAATTTTCTCCGGTTTTAAGAACCTGTGGATTTCTAGCCAAACAGTCCTGGAATCAAAGACCAAGAATTTAAACTATTAAGTTAACTTCCCCTGAACAGTTCTATACTCTTTTTTTAAGGACGAAAAATATTTCATTCTGACCCCAGTCAGGTCTCCTCCAAACTACCCCCATTTAAAAAAAAATGTGCTTAAGCCGAAATCAATCCTTAACTATCCTGAATCCGAAACAATCTAATGGCCCTCAAAGTTTACTTCATCTGTCATAAATCAACACAGTAAAATCAAGTGCCCTTTAACACTCCAGGGATTCCATGTTCTATGATCCATATTAAATTGGATACTGATCCTGAAAGGATGGTCTGATCGAGTCTAAAAAATATTTGCCATGGTATGAATTACAAGTGATCCTGCTTTAAATGTAGCTAAAAGTAAAGTACAATACTGTGGATGCTGTAAATCTGAAATACAAATGGAAATACTCACCAGATATGGCAGCATCTGTGGAGAGAAAAGAGGAGTTAAAATTTCAAGTATTGTCATGTAACACATTCAAAAGGAGACTTATTCAACTCTAGAAGTTAACTCTGTTTACCTTACCACAATGTTAGAAACTCTATGCTGCAATTACACGACAAGTCAGATTGCAGACTGAAATTTGGCTTGAAAGATAATATTTTGGTCTTTTTGGTTTTAATTAGGTGATCTTTCACAGAAGCGCAAAAACAAAATGCTGCACATTCAGTGTTAACAATAAAACAGGAATTTTATTAGACAAAAGAAATGAAGGTAAAATTGAATAAACCAAACTATTTACATATTACAAGTCTAAAGATGTAGAAAACATGGTAAAAATACAATTCCTTTGATCCCCAAAATACTCCTTTACAGTACTCTCACCAGAGAGAATTTCTTCCTCTATCACATTTATAGGCTTTAATTCAACGTGGTTTCAATTCCCCACCTTGATAATTTAATCAGCTTTTCTCTTGAATTTTCATGCATATAAGCTTAAACTTTCTCACTTTTGCATAACTCCTTCAGGTTTGTGCCCAAACACTTCTGATTAGGAGCATTCAAACTAATCTGCTCTAGTAACCTATTTCCAAACAGAATTAGCTATTTCCTTTCATTCGGAGCAATGGATTTATACACCCACCTTCAGCCAAAACATCTGCAATTTCCAAACCGAAACCTAAAACCTATGAATGTTTCTCCTAATCAAAAGAAAAAAAAAATCAACCCTGACCTTCAAAACCGAATGCCCAATGCATGGCTCTTTATTTGACTTGTTTACAGTATCGCTCTTAAAGAAAATAAAATCTCATTACATAACAGGAATACTCTCTGTCATACTATTTTTAAAATAAACAGAAAAAATAGCAATAGACAAATTTGCAAGTTAACCATTAAACCCCTCAAGCACACGAACAAAACCCATATGCCATTGACTTAAATCCAAAGTCTAAAATAAATTATATCAAAATATATATAAATCACACACCTTATATCACAATAGATGCTGCCAGGCATTCTGATTATTTCTAGTATTACTTTTTTCTTAATTACAAAAGTACCCAATTAGCTTTAAAGCATTTTGGGAAGTGTTTAAGTTCTGAAAACTTCATTCCCTTTGTTATTTCATCGCCTGTATTCACTCATAGACTAGGTCTCAATTTCTAACCCATAGGATCAGAAACAAAAGAAAGCTAATGAATAAGATTGTGTTTTATTCACTTCAAAGCAAAAGATTGAGAAGGATATTCAAGATACAGATCAAGTTATGAAACCCACTATTCTGAGTTATCCAAGAAACTTATTAAAATTCTCATTCCCGATAGAAAAAGAAACCCAGACCAACTCTTTTAAACCTATTAAGACTTCTCCTCAAGACAATGAAAGTACATTCATTCTTTATTCTGTGTAGTGACTCTCATCTACCTGCAATCTATCTACCTTCAAATACTATTTGAAGTAATGGCTAAATCGCATATAAGGGCAACGAAGTAGCCTGAGGTAGAAATTAACCTTCACTTTTCCAGAGCCAATAGGACTCTGAAAATTTTCCACAGAACACAATAGGAATCTACAATTAACAGGCTAAAGGTTAATTTGAACATTATGGAAACCTTGGCATTTTGTTACATTACCTGTTATTATAATCTTGACATTTACTTTCAATGAAGGTTGGTATTATATTATCACTTTCATTTGACTGCTTGAGATAGATTTAGTGATTCAGATTACAGATTAATGTAAAAGTAGCAATATAATTCAGGAGTCAGCTCATTCTGACTTCTACACTAAAACTAAGAAGTATTAATTGATTTCAAAGAGGTACTCCACTACAGCTCTGCTTTCACTCTGGATGTGATAGAACTTCTGTAAAGCTATTTTGTAAAAGTGGTAAGCAAGTTCATTACATTTTATACAAATAATTTAATTTTGCTTCAGATTCAATTTAATATTTTGAAGGAGATATGACTTCAGATTGCTGTCTGATAACAAAAGGGATACTCAGTAGACGGTACACCTTTGCTCCAAATCGTTAACTCCATATTATTGCAGTTATGCCGCTTTCCTTGAAGATGTCTCTTGCCTGCTTGGTATTTTATAATGACAAAGCTGAAGATTTTTTTATCAAGATCTTCAACTTCACTGAAAGGCTTCAGGTCAATCACATTTGAGAACCTACTCTGTAAACTTTGCACAGATGTTGATACCTGTGACAAATTCCATTGTCCTTTCAACTCTCCAGGCTCCAATTCCAGATCTGCATTTTCATCAAAATGAAATGGTTCTTCTTAGGGTTCTACCATGTCTTAGCAGTATGTTTGGTTGAAATCTGCTGATTAAATTTGAACTATATAGTTTACAGACAGGCATACAAACAAGTGGAAATATTACCCCTTCCCTCTTTCAGTGGTAGATTAATGGCATATGATTACTTAGGAAATATGATATAGACACAGAAACAGAACATTTGACTCGAACAACTTACGATACTATTTAGGCTAAACGTGTACCATCTATTAGTTATCTAATATCAATGGTCTCTTCTAATGTGCTTCTCACAGGATTAAAGATTCTCTCCGTATCCACTGCATTAAAATGTCACAACATTTCGAACATTTCCATTAGGTCGTCTCTCAGCCTTCTTATTAAAAGGAGAAGAGACTCACCCTGTCAATTCTCCCCTGAAGTGTACATTTATGCCTTTCTGGTATCTGATCTTTACTCTCTCCAGTGTTTCTATTTTCTTGCTATAATATGGTGACCAGATCTGTATGCAGTATTCAACGTATTGTCTTACTGAGATTTAATAAAGCTTCAACGTAACTTTCTTCCTTTTCCATGTTATCTGTTGTGAGGTTGGGTACAGTACTTGTGGATTGGAAGGCAGGAAGTTAGAATTTGGTGTTTATAAAATGCTAGAGGGAAAAGAGTGTGTGGTCCGTTTAAAAGGTGATGTGTTTTTTTACAGTTATAGATTCAAATAGGATGTCTGTGGGTAGCAGCTTGTGGGTCTGCAGGTGCACAGACAGCATCCAAATTGAAATATTTGTATCAAAAGTCTTTACAGTTAGCATCCCAAGCAGCAGCTCTGTTTTGTTTTTAAGACAAGAAGTTTTGATTTTAGCCAATCAGTTTGAATCAATTCCATTCCAAAAACCAATTACATTCAAATGTGATGGTTTTGACAACATTGGACCAATCCTCTTGTGAGAAATTGAAATGTCATCAAGGATACAAAAGGAGAGGGTAGTTGGAAAATCAGGACAGTTAACTGCCATCTGCTAGAGTTAACAGCTCTCAGCTCATAAGAGAGAATCACCGACTCTCACAGTTTTCTCTAAGTTTTAAAGAAAGCACCATCTAAATCAAGGGTACCTACGGCACAATTAGTTTATATTCCTGATATGACATTTGATGGAGAAGGTATTCCTGACAGAACATTCAATGGAAAAGGTGTTCCTGACGGAACATTCAACCGAGAAGGCATGGAACATTCCAGAAGACATGTGACCTGACTGTAATTTTGAGAGATTAAAGTATTTTTATTTTTAAAGAAGTTGTACTTGTATTTATTGGAATAGCATAGTATTAGAATCTTGTTTTATTTGGGAACACTTAGCAGTTAGAAGGGATTTATTCAGTTAGTTGATAATTTAGTTAATTTGTTCACTGTTAGAGTTAGAAAAATAAATTGTTACTTATTGTTGATTATAAAGTGAGTATTGGGGTTTATTTTATTTAACCACTAGAAGCTGCAGAAAGGCAGGTTACAGCACTTTTCACACTCCTTTTCAATAGATTATAGGTCAAGGTGCTCCTTTTTTGGTGTACCTGTTTTAGTTCTCAAAGGGACGTTTGTTTTATAACAGGTTTGGGGTTCATGTCCGGAAATTGGACAGATTTGAATGGATCTGAATGGATTTGGACAGATTTGAATAGATTTGGGGTATGAAAGATCCCAGGAGATTAAAACAGACTGATGATTAGTGTCCTAGATCTTTAGATAAAAAGTGAGAAGTGGAAAATTTGTTTAATTTTGGTTGTTTGCTGTTGGTTAAATCAAAACTGGAGAAATGGCTCTTGACATTGCTGAAGAGGTTCTGGGGTCGAAGATGCTTCCCAAATTTGCAGAGAAAGTTTGGAAAGACAAGAAAAGGACACACCTTAGAATTGAAGAAGGGTTAGGATTGGATTTACCTAGGGATATGAAGAAAGCTGAAGTTGTAACTAAATTAGTAGAACATTTAGGTATATTGGAGAAACAGTTGAGTGCAGTGGAGTTAGAAAAAATAAATTGCAAATTAGACAACGCAGTTAGAAGAGAAAGAAAGGGAACTGAAACAGTTTGAATTACTGTTACAAGCAGAGGAAAGACAAAATGAGAAGAGACAGAGTTTGAATTTCAGAATTTGCAAATTAGACAGGATAGCCCACTTGAAATGATGGAAATGAAGGTAGAAGATTGGCTTAGTGAGGAGGAGGGTGTTGATGAGCAAACCCATTGTAGCCAAAGACCAGGTAGGGATATGTGTCAAAACATCACCAAAATTCAATGAAAAAGATGTAAAAGCCTTATTGATTTCCTTTGAAAAGTTGGTTAAACAGATGAACTGGCCAAAGACACAATGTGGGCAATGTTAATCAGACCAAGTTGGTAGGTAGGGCTAGTGAGGTGTTTGCAGCACTGTCAGAGGAGGTGTCAAGGGAATATGATGAAGTAAAACAGGCTATATTGAGTGCCAATGAATTGGTACCAGAAGCATACAGACAACGGTTCAGAAATGCAAGAAAGGATATCAAGTTTGAAAGAAAGAGGGCAACTTTGATAGATGGATGAGAGCATTTAAGAGAGAAAAGACAAATGAGGATCTTAGAGAAGTTATTCTGCCGGTGGAGTTTAAAAACTCACTTCCAGAAATGATAAAAACTCATGTTGAGAAACAGGAAGTTAAAACAGTGAGAAGAGCTGCAGAGATGTCGGATGAATACGCAATAGTGCATAAATCAAGATCTAGCTTCCGACATCAATTTCATTCCATGAGGGATAGAAATTGAGAAAAATGGAGATCCTTTAATAAGAAACAAACATCAAGTCACACGGGGAACAGTTTACCACATGTGAAGTGTGGAAAAGAAGTGAAAGACCTTAGGTGTTTTCACTGCAATAAGCTGGGACACACAAAGTCACAGTTCTGGTGGTTTAAGAGAAGCATTGGGAGAAAAAGATGTGGTAAAAGAGGCTAAACCAGTGGAATTTGTTGAAGTAGTGAAGGAAATCCCAAGAGCAGTCGCGGAACTGCAACAGAGTGCACAGCCTAGTCACGGGCTGGATAGTAAGATAGATCCTGATCTTTTCAAAGGCTTCTCCTGCGTGGGTAAGTTTTACTCAGGTAGTATAAGACAAGAAGGTAAAGAAGTTAAAATAATGGCAGATATGGGAACTGGTCAGTCTCTAATATTAAGAGATGAAAATATTTGCACTCCTTCTGAAATATTACCTGAGAGAATGATAATCTGTAGAATTAATGGAGGGAAAATTAGTGTTCTCCTGTGTAAGATAACTCTACAGAGTCCAAACAATTCTGGGGAAGTGATAGTGGAAGTGACAGAAAAATTGGCTATTCCAGGAATGCAATTTGTTCTTGGAAATGACATAGCTGGATCACAGGTGGCAGTGATGCCCATTGTAGTGGAGAAACCAAAAGAAAATGAAGGAGCTAAGGAGTTAAAAAGAAAGTACCCTGTAAATTTTCCAGACAGTGTGGTGACAAGATGCCACAGCCATAAGAAGGGAAAACAAAGAGAAAGATGAAAGAGTTGAGGTCCAGTTAGCTGACACTCTGTTTGTTGAAGTGGTACTTACACAGGTAAGGGATCAGGCAGAGGTGTTTAGTTCTGAAAGATTAATGGAATTGTAACAAAAAGATGAGATGATAAAGGGCTTATATCATAAAGCCTGCTCTGAAAAGGAATCAGAATGTATTCCAGAATGTTATTACCTTTAAGATAAAATCTTAAGGTGGAAATGGAGACCTCGACAGATTACTGCAGATGAGAAATGGGCGGAAGTTCACCAGATTGTGTTGTCAGTAGAATACAGACAGGAAGTATTGCGGGTAGCACACAAATTAGCTGTAGGAGATCATCTAGGAATGAGGAAGACTTAGGTTAAGATACAGAAGCATTTCTATGGGCTTGGATTACATAAAGATGTGGTTGAATTTTGCCATACCTGTCATATATGTCAGATGGTAGGAAACTCACAGGCAGTAATAAAACCAGTGCCTTTGATGCCAATTCCTGCATTTGAAGAACTTTCATGCAGGTTATGATTGAATGGTGTAGGTCCCCTCCCTAAAACCCAAAGTGGGAACCAATATTTGCTGATCATACTGGATGTGTCTACCAGATTTCCAGATGCAATTCCATTGTGGAATGTCACAGCAAATTAGGTTGTGGAGGAGTTGTTGCTTTTTTTACCCGTTATGGACTACCAGGGAGATTCAGTCAGACCAAGGGTCCAATTTTAGTGCAGTGGAGTTAGAAAAAATAAATTGCAAATTAGACAACGCAGTTAGAAGAGAAAGAAAGGGAACTGAAACAGTTTGAATTACTGTTACAAGCAGAGGAAAGACAAAATGAGAAGAGACAGAGTTTGAATTTCGGAATTTGCAAATTAGACAGGATAGCCCACTTGAAATGATGGAAATGAAGGTAGAAGATTGGCCTTCTACCTTCTGGTAGAAGGAGGTCTGGATAGTTTAGGCATCAAACACTTTAAATCATTTGTGTACCATCCTGAATCCCGGAGAGTATTGTAAAGGTAGCATCAGACCCTAAAGACAATGTTGAGGGCTTATTGCCAGGATTAACCAAATGATTGGGATAAAGGTATCCCATTTATATTGTTTGTTATTAGAGACTTTCCAAATGTATTGACTCCATTTGAATTGATATTTTGACTCAAAGTAAGAGGTACTTTAAAACTAATTAAGGAAAATTGGTAGGTCCGAGGTCAGAGATCTCACAGTTGGATTATGTATCTGAGTTGAGAGAAAGATTGAATAGAGTAAGTGAATTAGCTAGACACCATTTGAAGGTGGCACAGTACATAATGAAGCAAGAAGCAGATAAGAAATCTAAACTTTGTACAATTGCCCATGGGGATAAAGTATTGGTGTTGTTACCAGTGGTAGAAGATTCCTTCAAAGCAAGGTTTAGAGGTCCCTATCAGATTGGGAAGAAGTTAAGTCAGGTGAATTATCTGGTAACGATTTCAGATAGGAAGAAAAATGATTGGGAATGTTACGTGAACATGTTGAAATCTTTCAATGACTGGGAAAGGGAACTGGAGAAACAGATATTAGTTACAGCTACTCAGAGTGAGGAATCAAATCCAGATTATTCGGATTTTGATGTGCCAAGGGATAGGGTAGTGAGCTATCTCTCCCAGGAACAAAGAAATGAATTGAAAGACTTGTTACAGAGCAATGAGGACATATGTAAAAATAGAATGGGGAGGACTAATACTCTAATACATGAGTTTGATTTATGGAATGCTGTTCTGATAACTAACACCCCTACAGGCTTATTCCTCTCAAAGCAATACAGGTTCAGAAGGAAGTGAAAGCGATGCTCCAAGAAGACATCATAAAGCCGAGTCAAGGTTAGTGGAGTTCACCGATCATGTCGGCTCCCAAATCTGATGGTATTCAATTATTCTACGGAGATTATCAGAAGGTCCACATCATGACCAAATCTGACTCATACCCAATTCCAAGGCAGGAGGACTGAATGGAAAAAGTAGGACATGCCCCTTACATCACAAAGTTGGACTTACTTTGCAGTTACTGGCAAGTGCCTTAGTCAGAGAGAGAGAAAGAAGTTTCTGTCTTTCTGATCCCAAACGGTCTATATCAATTTCAAATAATGCCCTTTGGAATGAAGAATCCACCAGCCACTCTTCAAAACCCTACAAACAGAATTGTTGCAGGATTGTTTAATTGTGCCGTCTACATCGATGACTTAGTGACCTTTGGTCATTCGTGGAAAGATCACTTGGAGCATTTGGCAGAGCTCTTTGAGAGACTACGGGAGGCAAAGTTGGTCATAATATTGGCAAAAACAATATTCACAAAGGTGGAAGTGACGTTCTTAGGACTCAACATTGGACATGGATGGATGATACTGAGGAACATGAAGACAAAGGCCTTCGAGGAATTTTCAAGACCTTCCTCAAAGAAGGAAGTCTACGACTTTTAGAATTGAGCAGATTCTGCAGGATATTTGTGCCAAACTTTAGTGGCATAGTGGACTTGTTAAAAAAAGAACATGAGATATTAGTGGACAGTACAATGCCGGGAGGCATTTGAGAATTTAAAAGCAGTGTTAAGCATCGCACCAGTTTTAGCCACACCAAATTTCTTGAAACCCTTCAAAATCACTATCAACGCAAGTGAGGTAAGTGTTGGAGCTGTGTTGTTACAGAAGGATTTCAGGTTGCCAACACCATCAGATTTAAATTCGATTAGCTATCTGTATCTAGGTGCTTGGTTTAAATTAATTGGCCAAATTCAAACTTGTTATCTTGGCAAAAAGTGCTGCCTGGCTGTTTGAGACAAAATGTTTCTCTTCAGGCACTTTCTGTGCACCTGCATTTATAAACCTCCAAGCACAGACAAAGCACAAGCTCTTAAAGGGACCATGGCACTCCTTTCCCCACGATCATTTTTGCCGACAAATTCTAACTTTCTGCCTTCCAATTCATGAATATGCTACCCAACTTCATAACAATTCTGTCGGAATCTTGTTTTGTTCAGGAATAGTTAGTAGTTAGAAGAGATTTATTCAGTTTGTTAATAATTTAGTTAATTTGTTCACTGTTAGAGTTAGAAAAGTAAATTGCTACTGGTTAATGGTAAAGTGAGTGTCAGGGGTTTATTTTATTTAACCACTAGAAGTTGTTGAAAGGGAGGTTACACCACTTTTCTCACTCCTTTTTAACATATTATAGGGCGAGGTGCTCCTCTTTGGGTGTTTTGGTTTTAGTTCTCAGAGTGGGGTCGACCTTTGCTTTATAATGTATCACTTTAGAAATAAAAGCTTGGGTTAAATCTTACCAGCAATTGGTAGTGTCATTTTTGATGTAGAAGGTTTTTATTTGTGAGGCCTCAAGTGTTATAAAATGTTATTGACCCAAACTCACTTCAACTATTTACCAGACCTCTATGGTGCCCCAGGTGTCATATTCACCCATTCTCTGGAGGTTTATTCACCGTTAATGGCACCATCTTTAAAAGAACCATTGTGCATCCAGTAAAATACTGGCAGTCCGGAATTGTCCTCTATATTTTGCGTAATTTGCCTAGGATATGACAGATAAGGGGAAATTGGCACTGTTCTTTGCAGCCATGGATTTGGATGTCCTGGTGGATGTGGTGGTGCAAGGGAGGGTCATCTTCTACTCTTAGGATTGCTAGAGGAGGCAACATTACCAGACCCTGCCAACCTGGTCTGAAGTTGCCACCCATGCTAATGCAGTCATTTTGGTCTGCAAGAATGCCCAGCAACCAAAGAAGGTCAATATCCTTCTCTGTGCCCCTGGAATAAATGCCATCACCTTCTCTCTGACACCTCATACTCGCTTTCTCTTTTCTACTGAACTCTCAACCCACCAAGGCTCATAGTTTACCACTGTCACTATTCCAGGCACCAGCTTCCCTCGCTCGCTCTCACCCACTCCAACAACTCCAGACTACCAGCCCAGCTTGGTCTCTGCTCTTCCGATTTACTCTTTTAGGATACCTAACCACTTTTCCCTGACCTCTGCCAGCACTAACAAATGTGACAACTGCTTTCATCTCACTCAATCCCTCCTTTTGTCACTTCCAGGAGAAAACAGCCACAGTAGGGCAGAGAGAGCCAGAACAGGTGCTGTGAGGCCTAACATTCACCTCCATGCCATCTACGAAGAGAGGATGTTGGTGCTTGCAAACAAGGACCAGAAGTGCTCTTGTGGTGATGCTAAAACCTTAATGTACCATAAATCATGTAAAAAGCATTGTCTATTGCCATGCAACTCTCTCATTAATGCCATTGTGAATGTATTGTTAACAAGCCCAAGCTTCTACACTTTTTCATAACAAATTCTCTTCTTTGTCTCCTGCAGGTTACAGTGGAATGAGCACAATGTCAGGGACCAAGAGGCCAGCCCCACAAGACATCTATGCCTCCACCTGAGGAAGGACTCACAGATGCCTCAGAGGAAGCAACCGTTGCCTCCTGCACCTTCCACCAGCTCAAATACTGACAGTATTCTGGGCACTGTGATTAGAGTCAAGAGCACATGTCAGTGAGCACATCACTGCCACATCCCCGCAGTTGATCAAAGGAACAATATCCCAGGTCACTGGTGCTTGGAGGACAACCAAATGCCTACTCAGCCCCGGGTGAGGGCCCTGTGATGTTAGCTAACAAGAACTTCATTCGTATGCACAAACAGCCATAGGAGCAGCAGGCAAGTTTGTCCAAGGCACTGGGTTAACTGACACAAAGCTTGTATAACTCCACAAATGCTGTTGGCACCATACTATCTCTGGCATACATAGGTTCCTCCAGAGACAGGTTGGTAGATGCTGTTGAAAGCCAGGCCTAACATTTTGAGTCTGCTGGCAATGTGTACAGACCTGCATTGCATCAGTCTAACCATTGGCATTCAGCACCAAAGGCAAGGTGACAGGTTGATGAGGGACCCTGACCTTACTCCATATGCTCTTTCTTCATAAGAAGGCAGGACGGTGCCAGAAAACACCCAGCTGGTGGAGGAACTGCAGACCTTCCAGTGGAGGCTGGACCTTGCACCCAGCTTGTCCCCCTTGTTACTCTGGGCAGCATGTTACTATCACTTAACTGAACATTAACTTTACCTCCTCACTGAACCACAAAGAATTATTGGAGTCAGTTACGTATAACTATTCCAGTAAACATTTTTGGTTTTTGTTCAATTTTATTTTGCTAAATTTCATGCATTTAACTCCCTTTAACATTTGCACACTGTGGCTCAATTTATAACATCCTTGTTTCTAAATCAGAAGGCCCTTGGCACAAATCCATCTCAGGCCTTGACCATAAAAATTGAGTAAATACATTACAGAGACAGTGCTTAAATCTTGGAGGGGTTGACAAATGGATAAGATATTAAACCAAGACTCTGTTTGAAGTGGATCCCATGGCACTATTTCAAAGACTGATGTAGTTGTTGCTGAAATACTAACCAATATATATTTCTCAATCGACATCACAAAAATTAATAACTTTGTCAATGTCATATTGTTGCTTCTGGGAGCTAGTTGTGCACAAATTGTCGCCATTGTTCCTATACTGCAGGAGTAACTTCACTTCAAAAGTAGTTCACTGACTGTAAAGTGCTTTGAGATAGCTGATGCCCCTGAAAGCAGTACATAAAGATGCAAGTATTTTCAGTAACCCTATAATGTATTGTATGCACTATTTAAACATCCAACAATACAGGAACAGAAAGTGGAATCTTCTCAGGCTCTGAGTGTGGCTATGGCAAGATGAATGGTAAAATCAGGCAAGATTCTCACGAAGCCCCATCTTAGCATCGAGTTCATCTCATCCCATCTTGTTCGCTGTACTCAAGTCATTTGGCAGGATTCTCATGAGGCAGTGATGGATTCCCAATTGACTCTCATTATTATCATTAAACTCCTTGTTAACAGCCCAACACTGCTTGGCTTACCAAACTTGCCATCCAGACCAGCTATTAGGAAACTCAACATGGAAACCTGTGTGGGTTCCGGGTGGTTTCAACTCACCACTTGCTCCAAAAGGTGTTGTACATTGGGGACTAAAGTCTGGGGAATGCTCCATAGGCACTGGCCACACTCATTGCAAATCTATGGATATTGGTATCTGACATGCGCACATGTCTAATCATTTTCATTATGCTTCTGCACTTTAATGATATACCTCAGGCAGCACCAGCAACTACTGTTGTAATGCTACAGCAAAGTCATTTAGCACTCACTGACACACATACAAACCCAGCCTAGGGACTTGACCAGGCTGCATCACCAAGCTCTTCACTTGCTATAATTGTGTTCACTCACTCTGTGCCAACTTGAATGCTTGCAGCATCCTTGTTTTGCACAGTATTCCATTACCTTTTTGCACATTGACCTTTCAGCAAGAGATACCAGACTCACATTACTAATGACTTGCCATGCCATTTAGCACAGACACAAAGCCAAGAAGGGGTAGTAAGAACTGCCGATGCTGGAGTCAGAGATAACACAGCGTGGAGCTGAAGGAACACAGCAGGCCAGGCAGCATTAGAAGAGCAGGAAAGCTGACATTTCAGGTCGGGACCCTTCTTCAGAAATGGGGGAGGGGGAAGGGAGCTCAGAAATAAATAGAGAGTGGGGGTGGTGCTGGGGAAGGTAGGTGGGATGGTGATAGCCGAGCGCAGATATGGAGTGGTGGGGATTGGTCAGTGAGGTGGGAGGGGCGGATAGGTGGGAGAGAAGATGGACAGGTTGTGTCAGGTCAAGGAGGCAGGGATGAGAGGGAGGGTTGGTCATGGGTTGAGGCCGGGAGTGAGGAGATTTTGAAACTGGTAAAATCCACATTTAGGCCATTGGGTTGTAGGCTCCCAAGGCAGAATATGAGGTGCTGCTCCTCCAGTTTCCGAGTGGTATCATTGTGACACTGGAGGAGCTCCCTTCCCCCTCTCCCATTTGTGAAGAAGTGTCCTGAGCTGAAACGTCAGCATTTCTGCTCCTCTAATGCTGCCTGACTTGCAGTGTTCCTCCAGCTCCACACTGTATTATCACAAAGCCAACAAGACAACAGGGGAACCTGGCACAATAAGTCAGGGGCAGACTCCTCTACCAGTTAGACCCTGCTCAGGGCAGTCAGAGTCAAGATTCTTTGCCGATAGGAGGTTAGGAATTGAATGGCAGGAAGAAGCCCACAGGTCTTGACTCTTTCTGCCCAGTTGTGGGCTGTTTTACTCCTGGGATGAGCAAGTGGCAGATGTTATGGAAGATGAAAATAGGTTACACAGCTATTAGGTTGGTGTAAGTGTGGAAGCGTCATGAGCAAGTGATTAACCCATGCAAGGGGCAGCAGGATTAGTGGCATCATGAGTTAAGGTGGGTGAGGGTGAGTGAGAAAGATGTTGCAGGCAATAGTGAGAGTGGTAAAGCATGAGTCTTATGGGAGGTGGGTACAATGGTAGATACAGAGCAAGCGTGAGATATTGGAGAGAAGATGGTCGCACTTATCCTGGGTAAGTGGAGAAGTACATCGACGTCTTTCCTAAAGTGATCTGTACTCCTCCAGACGGCTGAGACAGCTTTAACTCAAGTGGTAAACTTGGCCCAGGTTGGCATTGTGTGGTGTCCTGACCTCCATTCCTGGGAGAAGAGTAAGTCCGACCTATGCATCACTGAATCCTACAGGAGCTGCAGCTCCATGCTCACCCAGCAGGGCACTGATTGCCTGCCTGCAGTAGTAAATGCCAGGAACCATGCAAGGCAGCTCCAGACTGATTGTGCTTGTCTGGATGCACAACAGCCTTTTAAATATGGCAATGGTAGTAGGGATGACACCCACCTCTGGAATCTAGGGAAAGTGGTGAGTTATCCCAGGTATGGTGTGTGGTGAGATGGGGCAGAAATCGGATGAGATACCTGCCATAAGGACTGAAACACCAGTTAATGCAATGACTTTAGTATGTTTAGTGAGAAAACTTGCTTGGCAAGAATCACTCCACCAAACTCAATGTGACTAATACTTTGCCAAAAAATTGATAAGCTTCAGGCCAGGGTGTGAAAATGGATCTGAAGTAGAAAGTCATTATTGTAGTGATTAATAGAACTGCTTTGAGAAGTGATATGCCTGCTCCTATTCTAATTGCTTCTGCACGTTCAATACTTTTGGTTTTTATGAACTATTTCACCCTTTTGATTTCCTAAATAGTTCAACGTATATACCCTTTTACACCAACTTTGTGTCTTCTAAAAACTTGATATGACAGGAAAGAACTAAGAGCTTACAAATTGTTCATTAGTTATGATCAAAGTTAATTGTGATAAAATTGTGAGTCTTAGGATTAGTATGTGTTCCTATTAATAAATTAATAATTTCATCACAAATTCAGGCTGAAAGAGATTTTAGATGTATTATAAGATGTTAGTCTTTATTTATTCTACAACAGGTTGATTTTGTTGAATAGTATGTTTTTGCTTGAATTGTGTAGTTCTTATGTTCACTTAACGACTAAAGTATATTTAATGCAGCTGGTAACAAATTAAATACTGATGCATTATTGATGGAAATAACTGCATTTGATATTGGATTACCACTTCCATTCGACAACTAT
Source organism: Ginglymostoma cirratum (assembly GCA_024137785.1). Classification (NCBI taxonomy): domain Eukaryota; kingdom Metazoa; phylum Chordata; class Chondrichthyes; order Orectolobiformes; family Ginglymostomatidae; genus Ginglymostoma; species Ginglymostoma cirratum. Next base: position 2,479,391 of record JAHRHZ010000031.1, read on the forward strand.
GTTAAATATTGTCGAGCTTTGTGCTGCATAATAAACAGGAATAAGCCACTCTTTCCTTTGAAGTGTGGTGGATTGACTTCAAGATGCCACATGGCTGCTGCAAGTCCTGGAATGTTTCTACATAAATGTTTTAGTTGGGCAACTGCAAATGTATCTGTCTAGACCTGATGTAACATCTGTGCAGCGGTATGGGAGCACAGACTGATTGTGACTCTATGCAATAAGCATAAAGGAAGAGGCAGCCAACAACAAGAAAAGTTATTTCTTTTGACAACTAGTACCAAATAGGCTGCCTCTTCCTCCATACTTATTATGTGTACTCACAATCAGTCCACACTCACATTCCACTGCATAGATGTTATGTCAAGTCCAGGCAGATACATTTGCAGTTGCCCGCCTAAAACATTTATGTTAAAATGTTCCAGAGCCTGCAACAGCCATATGGCATATCAATAACACTGATTTCAATTGTACTCACTCCTGCAGGCATTTAAATTTGACTAAGCTCTATATCTCAGCTAGTAGCCTATACGCCTGTTGTCCTCTGAATCTGCTAAAGCGAGATGTTGAAAGTTGGTATTTAATATTGCACTGGCACTATAGACTTTAAATGTGTGCAATCATATATACGTGAACGCTTCTATCACCATTTTCTATGCACCAATTCACTGAGTGAGGTTCTGGCGTGATGTGTCTGTGATCTCGTTACAGCAATAACCACTTAACATTGGTAGCATAAAAATTTTAAATGGAAATAACTTAAAATAATTTTTCAGCATTACACTTATAATTTTGTCAGGTTTTAAATAATCAAAATAATGAGTTTCATGATAGATATTTCTGCGCTCTTGTCTTAAATGGGGCAGCATGCATTTACTGAGCCTTCATGCAGACCATTTTGGTGTGAATTGTTTTAAAGTAATTTACTCTCCAAGTTGAAATTGGAGGAATTAGTACTCCATGAGGTTTCCTTAGGGTCTGTCTTACTTCATGTAGCTTTGGCGTGTAGGCTGTGAAAATCTTGTATATATACATCAACTGGGTTTCCTCAGCAGGTAAGGGAAAAACTTTAAGGAAATTCCTGCCATGTGCAATTAATATATGTTGTTCTGTCATCTAGATTTTAATTCTTATTTGATGTACCATCAGGTAAGTTGACAGTATTATGCTTGACTATTCCTTTCATTGCTGTTGCTAATCTAATTTTGCACCAACATGTGACAGGGTCCTTACTTGTACAATACTTTATGCTGCACCAAAATTTGAGCCAATGCAGTAACTCTTGAGGATCTATGCCATTGTAAGAACATTGTAACCCATGAGAAGTATGTTATTCTGACTACCAGTTTTGAAACCATAAATGGCTATTACTCATATATTTGATAAAAATATATCTTTCATGCAATTAGAACTAGGTATGAGATCTAAAAACTATTGCCTTTGTACCCAGCAATGTCATAAAAACGGTTTAAAAATTTCACTACTTGCAAGGCTTAGAGATTTATAATTAAAACATTATTCCTCAAGTATTTATAAACTTGAAATTAGTTCATAGATTGCTCCATCATTCATGCATAGATTTTCATGTTGACTGCTTGTAGGTGGAATTTTTTCCCTTTATCATTGATGGCAAATCCTTAACACGTCTAATTGTATTAGTTCCCTCTTATGTTAACACTGAAGAAATGTAAAATATACAAACAAATTTCTTAAATTCTACTTCCCATAGGTTCATAGCATGTGCATTTTCTAATGATGAAAACAGGTATTACTGTTTACTTTCCATATTACATTCACAAATAGAAATCAATATATCAACTGCATAACCAGCAATACCTTGAAGCTATATAACCTGTTAATTAATGGTTTTGTTCCATCTACATCATTTATTTTCCTACAGGTATGTTATCTTTAAAGCGACAAACTTGTTATTATTGTAATAGATCCGAGGGTCAATTTTAACTCGAAGTAAGAAGCCAAGGGGAATGAATAGTCATCCTATGCGACAGAGTGAGCAGAGACCTTGGAGATCTCAAACAGAATCAGAAATTGCTGTAAAAACTCAGCAACTCTAGCAGCATCTGTGCAAAGAAAGCAGAATTAACATTTCGGGTCCAGCGACACTTCTTCAGAACTGTTCAGCATTATTGAATCCCACCAGCCAGTCAGCAGTTTAGCCACATCATAGCAAAGCTGACTGGTGAGTGAAGCAGAAGAGGTCCGTCTGGACCTTGTTATTCAAATCCACCCGACTCTAACAGAAACAAAACAACAGCAGAAATTGCTGGAAAAGCTCAGCCGGTCTGACAGCATCTGTGGAAAGAATCAGAGTTAATGTTTCATGTTGAATGACCTTCCCCCAGAATGGCCCCTCAGTCTTTTTTTGTAAAGGCCCTATTATACATCCTCCTACCCTGCTTTCAATAAAGACTCAAACAAAAAGAAGTTTTTATTTCCAATTATCTTAACTGGCTTCCTAATGAGTGCATTCAATCTCACAAGAAAATTAGAGAACACATAAAAATTAACAATTTGTGCATCTTGCAAGTTCTTGCCAGTATTTTCACCCTCAGATAATGCTGCAACAATCATCCTGCTCTTGCTACGTTATTATTATACCCTGATCCACAGATTTTATAAAGGATCCCATCAGCTTCACTCCAAGTGATACCTTTCATGAGTGATTATATGACTTTAAGGGGTTCTAGGTAAGATGATTTTCTATTCATTTATACTTGTGAATGCAGCATCCTTGCCACTTCCAAAGTTAAAATAGAAATCAGTGGGAATGGAGAAGACATCAACAGTTCAGTTTTTTGGGCTATTCAGTCCATCCATGCAGTCTCTGCTAGGCAAGCTCAAAAAGACAATTAGAGATTGTGAACTGTGGTCATTGTCACAAAGGATGTCATTTATAACTTTGATTTGTGTTGTTTCAGTGTTACTAATATGGTATTATAGAAGTTCATAAAGAAATGAGGGGTACAGACGGTAGTTGTCTTTTCCCAAGGATGGGAGATTTCAAGACTAGAGGCCACATTTTTAAGGTGAGAGGAGTGAGATTTAAAAAAGACATGAGGGGCAAATATCTTACACAGAGGATGATTCGCGTGTGGAATGAACTTGCTGAGGAAGTGGTGGATGTGGGTACAATTACAACGTTTAAAAGACATTTGGGTAAGTACATGAATAGGAAAGATTTGGAGGGATATGGGCCAGGAGCAGGCAGGTGGGACTAGTTTAGTTTGGGATTACGTTCAGCATGGACTGGATGCACCAAAGGGTCTGTTTCCATACCGAATGACTCTAAAACAGTTCAGTTAGATAGGCATCGAACCCCCTACTATCAACATCCTCAGAGGATACCACTGACCATATGGAATTCAATCACAATAATTTTGAGGCGATGCACTTGGGCAGGAAAACAAGGCAAAGGAATACATGGTGAACAGTAAGACCCTAGGAGGCACCGACAATCAGAGTGATCATGTTGTACATGTACAGTGTATCAGGACACGTGGGTGAAGTGGTTAAAACGGCATATGATATACTTGTCTTTATTAGCCGAGACATAGTGATTAAGAGCAAGGAAGTTATGCTGGAACTTTATAAAAATTTGATTAGGCCACAGCCGGGTTATTATGTGTAGTTCTTGAATCCACATTATTGGAATGACGTGACTGTACTAGAGAGGGTGCAAAGGAGATTTCCCAGGACATTTCCCGAGATGAAGAGTTTAATTCATGAAGAGAGTCTGGACAGACTGGGGCCATTTTCCTTAGAGTAGAGAAGATTGACAGGGAACATGATTGAGATGCATAAAGTTATGAAAGGCATAGACAGGGTGAGCAGGAAGGAACTTTCCTCATAATGGTTGGATCAATGACAAGGGACCATAGATTTAAGGTAAGGGCAGAAGGTTCAAAGGAAACGTGAGGAAAAATGTTTTCACCCAGAAATTGGTGACAATTGAGAAGTCACTGTCTGCAAGGATCATAGAGGCAGAAACCCTCATAATACTTATTAAGTATTTAGATGTTGACTTGCAATACCAAGGCATGAAAGGCTGTGGTTCTATAAAACAGGATTATGAAGCGAGATAGCTGTTTTTGGCAGACATAGATCTGATGGCCCAAAGGGCTTTTTTCTGTGTTGTAGATCTCTATGATTGTACGATCAGAAACATAACTAGACTAGCCATGTTGATTACAAAGTGTGGAGCTGGAGGAACACAGCAGGCCAGGCAGCATCAAAGGAACAGAAAAGCTGATGTTTTGGGTCGAAAACTTTCTTTTTTCTGAAGAAGGGTCCTGACCCAAAACGTCAGCTTTCCTGTTCCTCTGATGCTGCCTGGTCTGCTGTGCTCCTCCAGCTCCATACTTTGTTATCTCTGACTCCAGCATCTGCAGTTCTTGCTATCCCAGTGATTTATAGCCATGTTGATCCTCTGCTTATAAAGCAGGTCAGAGGCTAGGAATTCTACGGTGAGCAACTCACCTTCAGACTAGTCAGGGCATGTCAACCAGGTCCTTTTCGCCATTTTCCATATTCACTCCCTCTGCTACTGGCACACTGTAATAACATGTGCCATCTGCAAGAGGCACCACAGCAATTCACTACTGCCCCCTCGAAAACACTTTCCAAATTCACAAGGAGAATGGCGCAACCATGTAAAGGAAGGGAGTATGTCAGAGAGAACTATTTTACAATGTCAACTAGCAGACTGTCCAGGAAAGAGAGGTATGTGATCCTAAATGTAGTGATAACAGAAGTAAGCAAGCAGTGGGTTTGTCAAAGGAACAAACATGGCATTCGGTGAAATATGAGTGTGTCAGTGAGTTTCGTCTGGAATGCAGCAGAGGCACTTTAATAAATGTTCTTAATACATCAAACAATAAATATCAGAAGAAATCTAGTGTGCAAATTGTCAAAACTGTGAAACTACACAATTTTTATGTTAAAAGACAGTTTTCAATTATGTCATAGGATCATGGTTGAGACAGCACAAAAAGGAGGTTTATTGGTCCATTGCGACTGGCAGCTTTTTGGAAGAGCTATCCAATTAATCCTATCCAAGCTTCTTACTTTACAATTCATTTTATTTGTTCCTTTATATTTTTATCCAATCACTTTTTAAATGTTACTGTTGAATTTGTTTCCTCCAATCTGTCAGGTAGTTCGTATTAAAGCAAATAACCTGCTGTGTAAAAAGAAATCCTACTGTCATTTCAGGTTCTTTCACCAATCTTTTAAAATCCGTTTCCTCAGATTATTGTTTATTTTCCGAAAAAGTTTTTCCTACTTCATGCAATATAATAATGATATTGTATGCCTCTAATAAATCTTTTCTTAATCTTTCCTGCTCTAAAAGAGAACTTGTTTTCCAACATCTCAACAAAACTGAAGCCCCTCATTCCTGTTAATATTTTAGTAAATCTCTTCTGCATCCTTTCCAAGGTCAATCACTTTTACCCTGGATTATTGACTCCCTATAAGTAATGTTGAGATTTCTGGTCTGCAGTTGCCGTGTTTATCACCCTACTCTTATTTTTAATCTGTAGTGGATCATGTCCTGGTTGAAATGTCTCTCTCTGTCTCTCACCATTTGTGTGGAACACTATCTCTAACTTTGCTAAATTCCTTCAAGAATGGTTCACTACTGGTTGCATGCTCATATTATGTGCAATTTTGAGCATTCCCTTTAAGGGACATAGGACAGAGTTTCGTCTGACAATAGATTATAAAAAATTAGATGGGCCAATATACTTTGATTTTAAAATGAAATGCTGTTGTTTACTTAAAGGATTGCCTTTATCATAGTGGTTAGTAAGTTAAAACAAAAGATAAAGTTTTTCTCCTGCATAAAATCTGTGTCTGAGAGGCAATCTAAATAGTTGACCACTTAAAGGAAACTAATTAGGTTGTGTCCGAGGTATCACTGCTGCTCTCTTCACAAGAGACCACCAATTTATCTCTTTTCCCCTCAATGAAGAGGGTCAGGCAGTTCAGTCATTAGGATTTTCAGCTGTCACTGGTTTCCCCTTTGAGCACACTATCATCAACCAAACAACAGTATCCATGAACGGCCAAGGGATTCTATTCCCTTAATTTTGAAATCATTTGTGACCATGACACCCATATCTTGCATGTCTGTGCTATTCGTCCAGAGAACTGCACTGACTTGCACATCCTGAATGAACCATAGGTGACATTCTTTTCCCTATACAAAGTTGGTTGCTGGGAAACAAAGGATAGGCCCTCCACATCTGGCTGATAAAACCTTTAAGAAATCCACAGACTTCCACGCAGGCAGGGTACAGTATTGTGTCTATGTTTTGACCAGGGCCATTCTGGAACAGGCTATTGGCATCCTGAAAATAAGGATTTGATGCTTAGACCAGTCAGGCAGTGTCACGCAGTTGAACCCAGACAGGGTGTCTTGCGTTGTCATGGTATGTTATGCCCTCCAATATCTCAGTCACCAAAGGGATGTTGTGCTGCCTGAGGAGGAGATGCAGGAGCAAAAGGTAATCTGAGTTGGAAGACGATGATGAAGATCCTGACTTGAGGTGGCCAGGATAACAGTGAAAAGAGACAACAACAGATCAATGATTTGTTGAACATGAGAGATCAGAAAGAACCTTATTGCAACCAGCTTCCAGGACTGAGATGAGCTGGGTTGTCACTTTTTATGTTCCTGTTATTGTTTCATTTGTACAGTTTGCTGTCAGTCCTCCGCTTGCTGTATGGCACATTCCTCAATGTTTTTTCTTTTTGATTCAACACTGCAATAAAATGCTGATTTTTTTTTTTCCTTTCAACTGTAGGAAAAGCAGGAGCAGGCTACTGGAGTGAATGATCAACCATGATGACATTGAATGTTGGAACAGGCTCAATGGACCGAATAGCAGAATCCTGCTTCTAGTTTCTATGTTTTGATGGTTATATTCTTTATGAAAGTTAAAGGCTGAGTACAAGCCAAGCCTCAGGACAACAATAGTGCCAAATCCACCATGATATAGTGGATATTTACATCACCTTACCGTGCTAGATATTTGTACTTCATTTGTCCCTCACATCAGGTTGTCTATTGCTTGGTGAATACCATCAAGTTGTCCCACACCCTGAGATTGTTCCTTATGCACCTTACATATTCACTATCCCCGCAGTTCTGCAGAATGTGATGAGCCTTTTCTATAATCATTCAATATCTGGTCATCCTCATTGACAAAGCTTCCATTGCTGTCTACTACAAAAATTAGATTTGTTTCCTCCATTCAGTATCACAATAGTGATTTTTTTGGCATGTGACTTAACCATTGATACATTACTCACTGAAATGTTGTTGTGTGGCTTTGAGAACCCAGGACTTGGGACAGAACTTTCTGCCTTTGAATCTGTACACTCATGACATATCCTACCATTGCTCCATAAGGGATATGTGTTGTGTCCACCATTTGGAATCCTTCTCTGCAGTGTATTGTAGCCAACATTATTCCCAAGCTTCTTCTGCAGCACCTTGATTGTAATCTCCAATTTATAATCGCGTGGTTCCATTGGATGGAGCGAACTCTAGTCATCAACTTTGCTGATTATGATGGTGAAACCAAGATGTAGTCATTGAAATACACCATATCTTTCATTTTGGAGAATATTCACTGGTTCCATTGGGAAAATGATTGACCATCCATACCACAGATGTACTCTCAGAACGATTTTTCTTTCCTCTCCCTCTCAGTAAGTCTAGGTGCAGGCTTGACTTCCACAGTTGGGGTGGAAGAAGCCTGCTACTGGCAAAGTCTTGGTGACATTGAAAACTTTGGCAGATATCCCCTTGGGGCTTTGTGCCCAGAGGACCCCAGCCTGCTGAGAAATTTCTGGGTAGGCCTAGGCTGATTCTCTGGTCTGAGCTGCTGGAGGTAATTGGGGTAAGTGGCAGGGAGGAAGTAGAGGAGTGTACACAGATGAAGCGATTGAGGTGCCAGTCCATTGTTTTTCTGACCTGTGATGGGCCACCTGGAGTGAGGTTTAAACACACCTCATTCTCCTATCACCTTGTCATTGATGCTGAGCACTCATGGCTAGAGCAACATATTGCAGTTCCGAGTGCATACATATTATTTTCCCAACATTGTCGAGTACATTACCAGTGTTGTAACTGTACTGAAAAAGCTTGGCTAGTGGAGTGACAAGTTCTGGAGCACAAATCTGCTGAGTGTTCCCTTTTATCAATTTTGTTCTGTTTAATAGCTTAACCTTCAGACAATATTATTGTTTATATTTCTATGGACATTGGTTGCTATCGCTAGAATGTTGTCAGGGCCCCTTAAACACAGTGTCTAACAGAGCAGGTCAGAGGCTAGGAATACTGCACTGGGTAACTCACCTCTTGACTTCCCAAAGCCTGTCCACAATTTACAAGGCACAAGTCAGGAGTGTGATGGAATAGTCCCCACTTACCTGAATAGATGTAGCTCCAACAATACTCAAGAAGCTTGACAACATACAGGACAAACCAGCCTGCTTAGTTGGCACCACATCCACAAGTATCCACTCTCACCATCACTGACGTTCAGTAGTAGCAGCTACAAGATATGTTGCAGAAATTCACCAAAGATCCTCAAACAGCACCTTCCAAGCCAATGACCATTATCCATCTAGAAGGGCAAGGGCAACAGATACATGGGAGCACCACCACCTTAAAATTTCCCTTCAAGTCACTCACTATCCTGACTTGGAAATATATTGCCATTCCTTCACTGTCACTGGGTCAAAATCGTGGAAAACCCTGCCTAATAGTATTATGAGCCAACCTACAGCAGGCAAGGTTCAAGAAGGCAGAACACTACCACCTTCTCACGGGCAAATAAGGAGGGGCAATAAATGCTGATCAGCCAGTGATACCCACATCCTAGAAGTGAATGAAGAAAAGGATCCTTTGACTAGGATGTCACTAAAGCTAAAATGGTATTTGAAGGGATGGAGTATCCTCAGGCTGATAAGTCAACTTAGCCTAATCTTAACCTCTACAACGTATCATTCTTCCTGACTAAAGGGGATTAAAAACAAGGCCTCTCCATAGAAATATAGACAATAATATTGTCTGAAGGTTAAGCTATTAAGCAGAACAAAATTGATAAAAGGGAACACTCAGCAGACAACAAAATATTCAGTTTGTACAATACAGCATCTAAATGAGTTACCAAAATATATCCAAAGAACAGAAACATTTCATGAAATTATCTTAACTGCAGTCAAAGTTACAAAGTAGCTGGGAATACTGATTTTACATTATGATTAATCAGGACTCTGGGTGACACTAATACTTTACAAGTGCAAGGAGAATGGAAATCAGCAAAAAGAAATTGGATTTTAATTGCATCTTTTGTGCTGAGGTTTCTTCTTCCCTAGTTAACAGTTTGTCAGCGATACTCAAAGTAAACAATTAGAGTATTTAATTGACCTCCTTTTTCTGTATGCATGTCAACTTCTTAAAGCAGAAAAATGAAAAGATAAAAGCAGAGCCCATAGAAACTGATTAACAGCAGGTTGTTTAAGCAAATCATTTTCAATTCTTTGAAAACCAAGAAAGATGTGATGATTGCTGAAATAAAATTGGAAACGCTAGAAATGCTCAGCAGGCTGGATAGCATTTGTGAAGAGGAAAACAGAGATAATGTGGATAATGTTTGCTCGGCACCTCCCACCAAACACCCACCCATTTGGGAGTGGAAACGGAGAAGGGTAGGTGCATAACTTTTCGCTAACAACCAACATGCCGCTTTATAGGAACCATCTTATCCCAAAGACACTTTTCAAGAGAGAGTATTGTGGTCAGAAGGGCTCACAGACAAAAACAGTGTCTAAAGAGGTTAGCAATATAGTAATTATCATAGACTGACTAGAATTTTCTAGGCAGCCTATGAGCCACTTGTGCTGTCAATAACGGGTTTGTTGTCTGAAGATGGTGTAGAGGTGGCAGATCGGGGATCAGTGCTCCAGGTTATTTTTGAGGGTTTCATCATACATGACGCACCTGGTTTCCATTCACATTTGTGTCCTGAAGCTGGGAGAACCTCCCCTTTACCTGCAACGTAAGGTAATTTGGCCCTGATGGTGGGATCCCAACATAAATCACAACTCCTGCCAAAGGGCTAACATCAATGACCTTTCATTAGTTGCTGTGATTCTCTCACAAACTAAACTAAGCATATAACTTTTAAAAACCTTCTAAAAATACAACTATAATATATCCTTGCTGTCATGACTCTTAACCCAGTTGACAGGACTCAACCTCCATTTGTGCTTATATGGCGATGCATGTTATAGATACACAATTGGAATTTTGCTCCTTTGCATACTGTCAACTTTGTGGTGATGTATCAGCCTATCTAGCTCTCCTGTTTGGATTTAGAGAGCATTAGTATATATTCATATACCTGTTCAATGGTAAGTCAACTGTGCTGTCCTATGGTTTTACTGCTGTGGTATTTCAGTTTAAATGCTGTTTTCATATGAGAAACTACAGTATTAATGGCTGAATATCAGAGTTATCATCACATTTATGGTCACCTGGTATTCATGGTCATGTTTATTTGTAGTGAAGATCACCGAATATTGGTGAAGAATGAAGCTGTCACTTTATTATTCATACCTAATCTGGAGATTCTAAGACCAACAGTAGCAGTTCAATTGATAATGTAACTAGGATCAATGCAATTAGTTGATCAACTTATTTGAAAGAAATAGTATCCTGCTAAATAATGTAACTAATTAATAGGATCTATTGGAGCTGCCTTTTTAACTCTTATTAAAGTAATACATTGTGCACAACATAAAACTGACTTATCTTAACTTATCCATTCAGAGAACATTTTCATACTCCAGCCCAAGTGAGGCTGGAGAAGTGCACTATATCTCTCGCTAGACCCACTAATCTACTGGCCACAACATTAACGCTATCAATATAGCCAATTAGCTTTTTTTTTCTATATTGGCTTGAAATTAAAATGATCCATCAACCTGGTTTCTTTAACAAACAGCAAAATTATTGATTTACTGGTGAAACAAGATGTATGCAGTGCAGATACAAAGCTATTTAGCACAGTTTTGTGAAATATGAAAAAAAAAACTCTTCCGTATACCCTAAACTAACAGCCAATAATGATTAGTTCTTGAAGGCAAAAAGGAGAAGGTGTGGAATGTTCAACTGGTTGACAATCTGGCATTCAGGTATGTGCAGATGAATGTCACCAAGCAGCACAGTTGCCCGGACCCTTTGCGAGCGTAGCTTCCATAGGAAATCAGCAGGCTGACAGCTATTCTGAACAACATCCAAAATAGGCACTGAAACATGATAATCTTAAACTTAGATAGGTGATGTCTAGTACAGAAGCAGTTATCGCAAGAGATGCAACTACTAATATATGCCTTGGTTAAAAAAATTCCAATTCCTAGCATTGATTTGTTTAAAACAAAAAATCAAATACCACAATCCTTCAAAGTCAAGTACACGAAATTGATTAAATATGAAACCTTCATTGTGTCAAATTATCTTTTTTAAAGGTTTCAGGTTCTTTCTGTGCCTTTGCTTTGTTTGGTAGTTCATACACTGCTGACCATGCTGCATGAAATGATAGTGACCAGAATCATATTTTATGGGATTAACCTCTGCTCCTTTTTCCTACTTCTACATTTTTGCTGAGCATTTAGTTTGGTATCTTAGATTGTTTCCATAATATTGATTATCTTAATGACCTTTATAATATTCATTAAAGTTCACATGAATTAAAATTGAAAGAGAAGTGGAGAAAGCCTGCAGAAAGCTATAGGAGAAGGATTTGAGAGTCCTTGGTTATGAGTCACAAAAAGCTTGCATCCACATTCAGCAGGTAATAAGGAAGACAAATGGGACACTGGGCATAATTTCAAAGGGAATAGAATATAAAAATAGAAAGGCTTTACTAAAACTATACAAGGTGCTAATCAAACCACAGCTGGAATACAGTGAACACTTTGTGGCCCGTTTTCTTAAAAAAATGCACTGGCATTGGAGGCATTCCAGAGAAGTTTCTCTCAACTGATACAAGATATGGAGGGAGTGTCTTATGAAAAGAGGTTGAGGTAACTGCGCCTGTACTGATTGGAATTTTAGAAAATGAGAAGCTACCTTATTGGAACATATAAACTTAAGTGGAAAAGTAAACTATGCCGTGAGTTCATTGAAAGCCAGCAAAGCGAACTAGGCATTAAGGTGAAACGTGGAATATGATTTCAGGAAGTGTGAAGTTGTTCAAGTTAGTTGTAAAAATAGGAAAATAGAATAGTTTTTAAAAGATTTGGAACATGCCAATGTTGATGTTCAAAGACATTTGGTTTGGCTCATATAAAGAACACAGAAAGTTAGCCTGCAGGTACACCAATCAACTCGCAAGACAAATAGGATGTTGGCCCTTATTGCAAGGGATTTGAAGTACATGAATAACAAAGCATTGGTACAATTATACAGGGCTTCAACAACACCAGTTTGCAATACTGTGTGCAGTTTTGTCCTTGTTTTTAAGGTAGGATGTATTTACATTAGAGGTGATACAGCAAATGTTCATTAGATACGTATTGCCCTATGAAGAGGTTGCATTAGGCCTATATTCTTTAAAATTTAGAAGTATGAAAGGCAATTTCACAATTTTGAGGACAATTAATAGGATAGATCCCAAGAGATTGTTTCCAGTGATCAAGGGTCTGGAACGTGGGAGTGAGTAGGGTTAGGAATCATGGAGAGCTGAAGTAATTTGGAGTTGAAACCCAAGATCAGCCGTGATCATATTGAGTGGCAGAAGAGACGGATAAGGCCATCTGATCTAGCCTGTTCCGATTGCATGTTTCTTAGTTGTTTTTCCATGTTGTGCTTGAATGCTATATACAAAAATGTTGTGCTTCAATCGATCCTCAAATTTCCTATGGGTAACAAATTCCATTGTTTCACAAGACAAATCAGTACCCTGTATATTCTTGAACAACCTTTTTGAATATCTGCACCTTGTCTGCCTGCTTCGAGCCTAATGACACATTCCCAAGTGTCCACCGAATTTCTCAAAATGATTAAAAGTGCCTTGCAGAAATCTTTGTTTCTCTCTCTGAGTATCTTGAGGAAAATACCACTAAACCTTGGCGAATTGCTTTCTTCAAGCCATTCCACACATTTAGGATTTCAGTTTCATTTGTACTAAAATTATGATCCTGATATGGTGTTCTTTGTATACGTGCTTACAACTGTCTGACTTGAATATTTGGTCAAAGTTCAAAAAGCCAGGCTTGACCCCGAGATTTCAGGAAGATAATTTAAATTTGTTCCTGACATCTTTCCAGGCAATTTTGGTGACTGAAGCTTATGACAACTCATGAATACTTTGTCTTATTGCAGTTGACTAAACATGACTCTAATAAATAAGGTTGAAAGTTGTTTAAAAATAATTTAGTTGTGCAAAATATCTACAACAAGAAAAATGTCTAAATCTGTCAATGTGCTTTCAAGAAAGCTGAAATAAAGTCTAAATGAATGAAGGGCAATTTTTAAAAATGACCTTCAAATCATGCTTTATAATTCTGTGACTGGGTTGAAAGCTAATGAAATATTGGATATTTGAGAACATCACACTTTCATTGTCAATAAATATTCCAAATCAAGGATTGTCTTATCCAGTACAGCCAGAACAGCCACAAAACTAAAACAGCTCCTGAAACAAGTTTGTGCAGATAATTTTTAAATGGGCATGTTATTTTTGTATTCATTCCCTTTTGTTCTGTAAATAATGCTGTGCTGGCAGCTTTATGTTTTATTCATGAGGCTATTATGTGTGTCAGAGAGGCACTGAACCCATCCTCTGAGAGAATTATGATGAAGTTTTTGTCAAACTCATGGCGTGTCCTAGTGGAACCTTTTTGTTTGGATAATGAGGAGACTGTGTGAGGAAAATCTTAAACACAGCCAGCTTAAGTGGTCCAAATAACTTACTCTTAAAATCCATACTCCATTGTTCCGAAAGAGACAATATACGAACAGCATGTAGGATTTCTTTAACTTGCAAATGCGCCTCACACTATGTTTATTCCAGGAATGTACTGTGAAGTAATTTATTTTTATATCGCTTAAGTATTTTCTTCTGAAGAGAACTCTCAGTACATTCTTAAATAATGCATGGATTTTAAAAAATGCCCTTATTAATTGAGTCAAGAGTTGTGTGCTATCTGAAGTTATAGCTGAAGTAATGATTCAACTATTTGTTCATTGACAAAACACTTCCCTCCCAATAATCATCAAGATCAGAACTGGAACATTTTCTCATTTTTTCTCACCATTAGACATTCCCATATTGGATGTAGCATGAATTAATTGCCTTCTATACCAACTCAAAAACATACCATAACTTGAACCTTACTTCTGTACTTTTCATGACATTTACATTTTGTCAAATCATCCATGACTTTGCTGAATAAGATGAGGCAACATTTTATAAATTGATCATAAATTTTCTTTAAGGTATTATTGAACAATTGCAAGCTCATAAATTGTCTCAATAACGATGGCGTGGCAGGAGATGTGCTGCATTACAGAATTTGGGAGTTCTTGTATATGTGTGATCCAGGCTAAATATGTTTGAAATACATGTACATGACTTGAAGAAATTCAGCTTAAAGTTTATTAGCTAAAGGCTGAGATAGAAAGGCTGAGGCAATTAGTATTGATATGCAGAGGGATCTGGGTTTGTACGTCCATAGATCACTGAAGGTGGTAGTGCAGGTAGATACGGTAATAAAAAAGGCATAGGGCATGCTTGCCTTCGTTGTAAATAGCAGAGCAGACTCGATGGATCAAATGTAGGGATTCTGGTTTGCAATCAGTAATCTGCTGATTTTTAGGTGGTTCAAATCACCTCCAGATCCCTAGTTCTAACACTGGACTTAATTCAGGAATGTGAAGTGAAGAAGGCAGTAGACAAGTGTTTCAGGGCAAGGAATCTCTGTATTTATTAAATGCACTGATGAGGCAATCACAAGAAATAAAAAGGTAAATGTAATAAACGGGGAAATAACACAAAGGTGAATAAAATACAAGTAATAAAACGGCAAATTTAAAACAGTGAAACTGACACTATCAGTTATTAACTTAACACAGGCTAATTACTATTAGAAACTTAACAGTAGTTTCAAACACAGACACTTTAATCAGACTTCCTGACCTGGGGTTGCCCTGAACTGTCACTAGCCCACCTCCCCCTCCCTGCTAGCTAGGTTGGACAGTTTGGGTCTGGAGAAAAGAGTCTCTCCACTGGAGATAAACATGACAATGAAATACAGCTGGCTGTTCCCACATGCTGTAGCCAGTGCTTCATTGAAGACTCCGGACAGTGTTCAGTCTAGTTTGAGAACTTGGG
>JAHRHZ010000031.1:2504824-2546004 GCA_024137785.1 Ginglymostoma cirratum
GGGCCTAGACCCTTCATCAGAAAATGAAGAAGGGTCTAGGCCCGAAACGTCAAGCTTTCCTGCTCCTATGATGCTGCTTGGCCTGCTGTGTTCATCCAGCCCCACAGCTTGTTATCTCGGATTCTCCAGCATCTGCAGTACCTATTATTTCCAAATGTCAATTCTGCAGGGTTTCACTGACGGTACCTCTCTCTGTGAAGACTAGCTAGGTTCGTTATGCTATTTTCTGAAACTTGCTTCACTAACTATGCATCATGCCCCGATGGCAGACAGAGGAAGATTGCTAACAGATACCTGGAGAGGAGGTGGGCCTTCTTTTTCCTTCAGGACTGCCAGAACAGACTATGCCATGAGACAATGTCAGACTGCTCTGAAGTTGCTACCTAAGCCAGTGTTACTTCAATGGTTTCAAGGAACATTCACCAATGCCACAGAAAAGTTCAATGACCTCCTCTGTTCTGGGAAGCTAAGCACAACTATCTTCTGATATAACAAGGTGTAGAGCTGGATGAACACAGCAGGCCAAGCAGCATCAGAGGAGCAGGAAAGCTGACGTTTCGGGTCGAGACCCTTCTTCAGAAATTTCTCCAGCATCGGCAGTTCCTGCTATCGCCACAACTATCTTCTCTCTGATTACCCACAATCACTCTATCTCTTGTACTGTACTCATCTCCCACCAAGGTTCATGTTTTACCACTTTCACTATTTCACATTATCTTTGCTCACTCACTCTCCCTCCACCCACACCGCCCTCCAGACTACTAAGCCGATGTCCTCTGTACTGCCATCTCAGTCAGTCAAGATACCAGACCACTCTACCTCCAACTGAACCAGCGGTAACAGCTGTGTCAGCCACTTTCAGCTCAGTCAATTTCTCTGTTCGTCTCATTTCAGGAGCACAATAAAGCATAGGGATCCAGGACTGGCACTGGGGACCTGCTGTTTGATTCCTCAACCTTGTGAGGAGAGGAACCTGACCTTGGCTGGTGAAGACCACAAGCATTCCTTTGATGATGGTGAAACCTTTATGTCCTGGCAACCAAGCAAGAATCGTTGCCCATTGCTCTCCTTTAACCACGATGGTGAATGTCATCTTAACAAGCCCAAACTTCCATTCCTTCTTTGTCATGAATTCTCCCTTTGTCTCCTGCATGTACCAGTGGAATCAGTACAGACTCTATGGTCAGGAGGACAACCCCACAAGACATCTCCTCCTCCAACTCTGAGTAAGAAGCAACAGTTCCCTCTGAAGATAGACCAGCAAGGCTGCCTCCTGTAGCCATCACCAGCTCAGGTACTGACAACTCAGCGGGTATTTCTTCTAGATTAGAATTGGGAGAACATGCTGGTGAATATATCACTACCAGGTTTCGACAATTGGCTGAGGAAGAAAGATCCCAGGTCACTGGCACTTGGAGAATTACTGGACACCAGGTATCTACTCAGCCCCAGACAGGACAGGATCCCAGAGGGTTGGTATTTAACAATCTCAGAGAATTGCACAAGCAGGCACAGGAATAACAGACAGGTTTGTTGCAAACAGACTTAAAGATTGCAACACTATACCAACACATTCCTGCCATGCTACCTTGAGCATGCAAGCATCTGGCTGCCTCCATGCACAGTTTGGTATCTGCCATGGAGATCCAGATCCAACACCCTGGGAGTCTGCCAGATATAAACAGAGACCTGCACTCCATCACTCCAGCTCTTGGTGCTCAACACTAAAGAACTAGGTGATGGGAGACAAGGGACCTTGGCCTGACTCCACATGCTACTTCCTCGCAGTGCCATTATGCACCCAGCCAAAGGATGAACAGTACACAGGCCTCCCAGAAGACTTCTCTCAAGACACTACACAAACAGCCAGGCCAACCACCCTCCACTCTATCTGCCACATTTAGCCCTGTTGGAGGTCAGGCTGAGGAGGGTGTACCAGCCTCAGGGCAGGACATACGCAGGCTTTATAGACACAATGCGCCCAACCAAAACTCCAAGGCAAGAGGCTCCCTTCACCCCAGCTACAGACCTCGGGAGTGCACTGAGACATAATGGGAGAGAAGGTAGGAAGCTGACCTCCTGAGTGCATGGATGAAACTTTGTAGGAAAAGCATTCTCATATTTATTAATATATATTCACTTTTCATCATCAGCTATATGAGCAAATCTCATTATACCTACAAATTCAAAATTGAAAGTGTAGATCCTAGCCTTCCTTAGTGCTAAATGAGGTTTTATGTGCTCTGAGGTATTTTTGAGCAGCTCTTGCACCATGTGCAGACAACATTACATCAGAAAGAGCTTGCTACCTTAGAAATGAAAGTTAATCTTTCCAAGTTACAAAACTGTACATTCCTGGGATGTAGCCATTATTGGGATTGATTCCTGATGCTGCACAATGTGGTGAAGAGTTTTGGGGCCAGGATTTAGACTCCTCACTGAAGCTAGTGTCTAAGATTTACGTACAGCATTATGCATTCACAGGTATCTTTCATCTGTACTGTCTGAGTGTCTGCTTAATGCAATCTCCCTCTGAAGACCCTTACATCATTCAAAATTGCACACCCCACCCCTTCACAGGATTAAACACTTATCTCACTCACTCCAGCTGTGGTGGCAGCTATCTTCATCTGCATTCTGTACTTGCTGTTAGGATAACTATGGAAGGAAATAACAGTCACACTTTACATAGTCAGCTTCTCAGTCTAGGTAATCCTCCAAACCTACACATTCCCTTCTTGGTTGTCCTCTTATTAACTATATTAGCTTTTTACTTGTCAGTATTCTCACCCATCTCATTTATTTAACTCTACATCTCCACACATTACTCCCTGACCCTCAAGGATATCATGCTAGACATAATAATGCACTGAATGCCATTAAAATCAGAGCCGCTCTGGCTATCACTAACCAACCAGCAGCCCCAGCCTCCTGTATTACCTGTTTCCAACCTATGGTCTATCATCTCGGCTATTAAATGTTGAGTTACCTCTCCACTGCTTCACAATTCTTATTCCCTCTACATCCCATTTTGTTGCCTCCAATCCCCACTATTGAGTTCCCCAGTTTTTCTCTCATAACAGTGGCCCTGATAGCCGAGTTGTGAATTTCACTTTATGGACTCCAGGACCAAGAGTTTCCCAAATGCTTGAATGATGTGGATAGACAGCCCATCTGATGACTGACCAGGCTCTTGACTGATCTTTGTGCAGCTTTCCAAC
Organism: Ginglymostoma cirratum; assembly: GCA_024137785.1. Classification (NCBI taxonomy): domain Eukaryota; kingdom Metazoa; phylum Chordata; class Chondrichthyes; order Orectolobiformes; family Ginglymostomatidae; genus Ginglymostoma; species Ginglymostoma cirratum. The sequence goes on from JAHRHZ010000031.1 coordinate 2,508,046, forward strand.
TGACTTGTCAAGACTCCCTGGTCTGGTCATATTGGACCTGCAAAACTGATTATTGCCCAAGGTTCTTGAGTAGATTTGTAGCTCGGGTTGTGGATGCTGTGGTTGGTTTGCTCACTGAGCAGGTTCGTTAGCTTGCAGACATTTCATTACCCTGCTGGGGAACATCATTTAGCCTCTGCTAAAGTGTTGTTATGTTTTCCCACCCGGTATTTAAACTCTTGGGGTCTGTTAGAGTTAGTTACCTTATTTCTGTTGATTTTTCTTCGCCGTGGTGTGTACATAGGGTCTAATTCTACGTGCTTATTGATGGCCTCCTTAGTGGAGAACCAGGCCTATAGAAATTCCCGTGCTTGTGTCTGTTCGGCTTGTCCTAGGATCCTGGCATTGTCCCAGTTGAACTAGTGGTTCTCCTTGTCTGTGTGTATGGAAAAAAACTTACACCAAGCGACAGAACGCCACCCGCGAGCAACTGTATTTCCTACACAGATGCCTCAGGAACCCGGTACTACTGTGTAGTGTTAGATACAAACCTCCCATCAACAACTCACAGGCACATTGGACAGCAGAGCACAATGGCCGCAGAATGGTGAAGGTAATCATGAATAATGCCCACAACCAATTCCACAGAGATGACAGGGAAATTCCACGCCAAAAATTCCTATACCTAGACGCAACCAGCCTACTGTGGACAACAGAGTTAGAACAAGCCATTAACATCAGCCAACAAAAAACCAAAACCAAACAAAGTCAACTCCTACAAGAAAAAAGCAGCCAAACTAACCCACCAAAATGACAGCCAAAGATCAAACACTTGGATAAGAAACCTATCTGCCAGAAAACTAACAGACACAGAGAAAGCGGTACTAATATGTGGACTCAATTACAACCACAGAGACTCTAACAAGACAGAATTCCTAGAATCCACACTGAAGACCAAAGGCTTCAATGAGGAAACACAACAAACCATAAGACAGACAGTAGTCCTGACACTGGCCAGAAGGAGCGAATTTGACATTCTCAACACATCAGAAAGCAAGGCCCTAGAAGAACTGAAAAAAGACAAAAACATCATAATCCTACCAGTGGACAAAGGGCGCATGACAGTAATACTTAACAAACGAGACTGCCTCACTGAAGCGCAGATGTTATTAGCAAACAGAAATACACATCAACAAGTGGAAACAGACCCGACACCCCAACTGGGAAATAAAATCATCTACACACTAAAGAAACTCAAACAAAGTGGACAAATCAACAAAGCAGACTACCTAAAAATGAAACCTGAAGGGTGAAAACACTCCTGATTCTACAGCCTCCCAAAGGTACACAAACCGGAAGTACCCCTCAGACCCATAGTCTCCCTCCCAGGCACACAAACACACAGGTTAGCCAAGGAATTACAACAAAGACTAAAGCAGCTCATCAACAACTCGACACACTCAATCCATTCAGCCCAGGAGTTCCTCAAAACCCTCAAAAACATAAGAATAGACGAGGACGAGATCATAGGGTCCTTTGACATTACCACCCCATTCACATCGATCGACATACCACTAGCAAGAGAAACATGAGCAACGCTACTGGAAGAACTGGACCTGAGTTACAACTTCTCCACAGCTGACATGCTGAAATTACTGGATCTATGCCTCACGACCCACTTTACCTTTAACGGCCAGATCTACGAACAAATCAACAGGACACACATGGGATCACCCATCTCTGGGCTAATAGCAGAAGCAGTGATGTGGAGACTCAAAAATACAGCCCTGCTGCAGATCCAACCCAATGTATGGGCCTGATTCATGGACAACACTTTCGTCATCATCAAACAGACTAAACTAGAAGAAACATATCAACTTATAAATATTTTCACCAGCATCAAATTCACCAGAGAAGAAGAAAAGAACAAACAGCTCCCATTCCTGGACATGATGGTAGAACGCAAAGCCAATAGGAAATTTCTGACCAAAGTATACAGAAAGGCCACACACACAGATCAAATTCTAAATTTCAACAGTAACCAACCCAACATCCATAAATAGAGTTGTGTAAAAACACTGTTCAAATGAGGCACAACACACCACAGCAACCCAGAACTACACCAAAATGAAGAATAATACCTCCACCAAGTATTTAGAGACAATGGATACCCGAACAGTTAGGTCTGACAATGCCTGTCACACAAACAACAACAGGAAGATACAGTATGCCCCAACTTGTCACGTTACCGTACATCAAGAATGTCTCTGAACTGACCACAACCTACATCAACCCAATGCCAACTGCTAACAAGAACCAAGGAACCCTTATCCACTATGGATTAAACCAAAGTAATATACAGGATTCATGAAAGGACTGCGACAAACATTACATTGAACAGACAGGAAGGAACCTGGCCACAAGAATACATGAACACCAACTAGCAACAAAAAGACACGACCAATACTCACTCATCTCCATTCACACAGATAAGGAGAATCACCAGGTCGATTGGGACAATGTCGGGATCCCAGGACAAACCAGACAGAGACTGGAAATTTCTAGAGGCCTGGTTCTCCACCAAGAAGGCCATCAATAAACATGTAGAATTAGCCCCTGTATAGAGATGACTGCAAAGTAAAACTGGAAGAGGTAACCAAGTCCAATAGACCCCAGAGTTTAAATAACAAGTGGGAAAACATAAAATCGCTGCATCCGAGTCTGCACTGATGCTGTTACCCCGCAGGATAATGAAACGTCTACAAAGCTTGGCAAGTGAACCAATCACAGTGACCATTGCTCAGTAAGACATGCTGCACACATGTAATATGAGACCTGTCTGTATCATACATCCACATTCAGGCTCAGCATAGCAGCAACTTGGTGAAGGTGCCATGCTGGCTGGGTGACTAATCAATATTATTGAGAAGGGAGAGGCTGCAACGCATCACTATCTTACCAACCCTGGACCCATATCAAATGCTCAATTTCACTCTGCATTTAGCACAGACCATTGAACTGCTGTTCAATTCACACAGGAATTTTGGAAGTTGGATGAATTGTGGTACCCCTTCAGCCATAACTGGCTTATTGTGGTGTCTTTGTTGCTCACTTCTGCATTACTGAGATACCAATATTCAATTTGCAATCACCAATGGCATGTAGCAAATTGCCTCCCAGCTGATGCAGAGAATCCACTTCAAACCATGTTGATGGTACTTCTCAAGGGCCTTGGCATGGTGTCTATATGTAGTCTAAGTTCCAGAATCATGTAGAAAAGTCAGAAGGATCTTGGTATCAGCGCAGATTTCACGATCATCAATGACTCTGATCCTTAGACACCCAAAAGCAGCACTTGCAAACTGGTTGCTGTTTTGGATCTCCACATTGATTACGCGAGAGATGAGGATAGGGGAAATTTCCCTGAGTAGGGGAAATGTTCCGCACTTGGAAGTATTTCTCCATTAATCTTAGTGGAGGGATGGATCAGAACATGCCCTGGGACAAGTTTTAAAGGACTTAAATCTTCCTGAGATGAGGCTGAGACCAATTCTTTAGTATGCTTCCAAGAAGGCACTGAACAAGCCTTGAAGATTCTCTTCTGATAGAGCAAAGATGATATTGTCATGTACGTACTGAAGTTCCACAAGTGAGGATGGTGTTGTTTTCTTCTTGGATTTCAATGAGTTGAGGCTGGAAAGTTTTCTGTCAATCCTGTAAACAGCCACTGGGAAACTTGTTTCTGACAAAATGAAAAATGCTGGTGATGAAGATGGAGAAAAGGGTGGGGCCAATGAGACATCCCTGCTCAAGGGGAGATGCTGGCCTCGTGGTAGTATTGCTACACTGTTAATCCAGAGACTCAGGTAATGTTCTGGGGATCTGGGTTTGAATGTCCCCACAGCAGCTGGCACAATTTGAATTCAATAAAAATCTGGAAATAAGAGTCCAATGATGACCATGAAACCATTGTCTACAGTCAGAAAAACCCATCAATCACTAATGCCCTTTAAGGAAAGAAACAACCATCCTTACCTGGTGTGGCCTAGATGTGACTCCAGACTGACAGCAATATTGTTGACATTTAATTGCCCTCTGAGCAATTGGGGATGGGCAATAAATGCTGGCCTACCCAGCAACACCCTCATCCCTTGAATGGGAAAAAAACTCCTATCTTGAGCTCAGAGGGTTCTGGCATATTACCATTGGTGAGGACCATCATCAACATGTTGTCATGGAAGAGATGGAGAACATTGAACTTCACTGGACAGCAGGCCTTTGACAGGATCTTCCAATTGACTGAGTGAAAAGCCTTGGTCAGATCAATGAGGGCCATTTAGAGTGGTTGCTATTGCTCCTAGCATTTCTCTTGGTGTTGCTGAACAGCCAAAGTCATGTCAATAGTTCACTGTTTGGCTGGAAGCCATACTAGTTTTCAAGAAGGATGTCCTCGGAGACTGGGAGAAAGTACCTAGTGGGGGTTCAGACCATAATTTTCCCAACAATGGAGAATAAGGAGACTCCTTGATAGTTCCCACAATCCACTTTGTCTCCTTTCTTGAGGACAGTGGCAATGGCAGAATCCCTGAGACTGGGAGGGATTTCTTCTTTATGCCAGTATTCAAACATGTTTCTTATCTAAAATATGAAACAACAATTGAAAATGTCTGTTCAGCGCATGATATTGCTGATATCTAAGTTCCGATGTTTTTAAGGATTTCAGAGGATTTATGAAGTGCCATTTTGTTTTAAGGAGAAGTGTGAAGACCGTTATCAGGCGTTATGTATTTTGCAGACCTAATTGTACATCAAAGGTATCAAGAATTTTGTGAGATGGTTATGTCTTGAAATATTCCTTTGAATCTAAAAGGCATGAATAGAACCCAGGAAAGCATGCACTGTGGTTTCAATTACTGGTGAACACCCCAGTTGGAGAAATAGCCATATCAGTTCAGGTTGCCATGCAAATGTGAGTCCAAATGTAAAGAAACGCAAGTAGAAACTCATTGAGATGTTGACTTGGTGTTCTTATAATCTCTCACAGACGCTCACAGAACTAACAGGCAAGAGTAAGTATTTTATCAGCAACAAGACTTCTTGCTTCCAAAGAAAATGATGGGGAACAGAAATAAAACTCTTCACGGAATCAAAACAGTTTTACCAGTGTTAATTTTATCCTTCAAGGGTGTCAGATAGAAGAATCTCTGGAATTCTTGGTTTTAATCATGGTAGCAACCTGAGAGACAGGTAAATTCATTGAGGATTCTTTTCTTGCTGGTTATTTTTGTATCTGACAAAGATTGGATGAGGTGAAAAGATTGCCAAATCAGGAATTAAAAATATTTATTTAAGGAAATTTGCCTCTATTTTCAATTGATACATCATTAGCATGAATTATACTGACTTTAGTTTGCTTAATTCAGTAAAAGAATTAAGGAATGGGGTTTTTCTCTTTGAATATTTCCATTGAGTTCTTTAGAAGTTTATCTCCTCTAAAACATTTCTACGGACAGCATAACAGTAGAGTGTCAAGCTATAATCCATCTATCACCTGTGATCTTCACACTTGGACAAGCGAACTCACAAAATACAGGTTAATTTTGGCAATTGTTTCTTCCTTGCTGGTTTATTCTACTTGCTTTTCCAGAAGAAGGGAAGAATTGTTCACAAATCATGATTGGTGGTTAAATACCGAAGAAATGTCAAGGTCAGCAATTGGAGCTCTATGCACATGCAAGTCTATAGAAAGATTGATTTACATTCCATTTGTAGTCTAATTGGTATCTTCTGAACACATGAAAACAAGTACTTGGAAACACAGATTCCTGCTCGCATGCCCACTTGTCTGTCCTCAGCATGCTGTAATGGTCCAGTGAATCACAGCACAAACTGGAGGGGCAACATCTCATCTCCAGACTAGGCACTTTACAACCTTCTGGACTTAACATTGAGTTCAACACCTTCAAATTATGAACCCATTCTTGTTCCTTCCTTTTCTTTTAGCTTCACTCATTACATTCTCTGTCACCATGTGCTTGCTCCCCTCCCCTCACCCCAATGGGCCTATCTGTTCTTTCCAGTCTGGCAGTTAGACACACCATGGTTCTGCCATTTTCACAATCTGATCACATAATCTGAACTATCAATATCCTTTCTCACCCCGCACCCCACCCTCCCTTACCCACACCCCTCACCCCATTTGTAGCATAAATGCTGCTGCCTCCGCACCACATCAGCTCTAACGAAGACCCATCTAGACTCAAAATGTTAGCTTGCTTTCTCTCCACAGCTGCTGCCCAACCTGCTGTGATCTTGAGCATTTTTTTATTTTCATTACAGATTCCAGCATCTGCGGTAGCTTGCTCCTACTCAGAAACTCATGCCATATTGTATAAATATAAACATTTACAAATAGATACATTGGTTTCTTTGTTTTCAGGAAATGGATCTGTAGTTTTTATGGACATACATTATGCCCATATCAGTAAACGTGTGGCCTTTAATTGTCATCCTTGAAGTGCACCTGATTACATGAGATTGTCTGAGAATGACTGGATAAGTAGAAGTGAAACCAAGTGAGACAGCACCACTCAGCTAGACAAATTGAAGAGAGATACTGATGAAGAATGGTATAGTTGTACAAGAAGCTGCAGAAATGTCAAGCCTGAGGTGGAGAGATAGCGTCATAGGTCACAGTCAGGATTCTCTGTCAAATAACTTTCCTCTTCACTATTCCCAAAAATATTGGTTCTTAAGAGGTTTGGTATTCAAATAGACACCACTTATTACTCTGGCCAATCTACTATTATCAACAATTTGAGCATTACTGTCAAGACTTAGCATATTCTCTTCCAATATCCTATTTCAGTTTCAACACAGTCCTCAATGTTTCCCTTTCTAATTCAGGAATGCTTAGATTTAGTGTCTTCCTGCTTCAATCATAAGTACCTAACAAGGCACAGTCCCAGAATCAAACCAGGAACCTAACTTATGGTTCAAGGTTTGCCCCTTGAACTCTTTCTTTCTCCAATTGATTTTTTTTTCATTTTAATGGGAGTTTAAAACATTGTCAATAATAGTAAATTCTGCCATGTTAAATGTAGTAAGCATGGGGAGTTTTAATTATTCAGAGTTTAATCAATAAAATAGTTAATCTTATTTGTCTGAGCAGCAATTTTGCAGTTTTATTCTAGGTACAGCACATATACTGCTCTGCAAAGAATATATATTAAATCAGGCTTGTTATGTGGTTCTGACAGTACTGCTTTTGTATGGCTCAAAAAGAAATGTGATGTGGAGTCAATAACATTACACAATCATTATTGCCAGTAACAAGTTTGTATATGAAAGTGGACCCCAAAATCTGCATAGAATTTACAACACAGGCACAGGCAATTTGATCCAAAAGATCTTCACTATCGAAGAACTGGTCTTGAGCATCTTCTACATATTTGAAGTGAGCTGCCAACACTTGCTACACTTGCGCAGACAGCTTGTCCCATGAAAAACAGCAAGCTGGTGCTATCAGCACAGGTCTTCCGGTAAGTTCCATGGGAGGTGGATTGATTGGGCAATTGAAGAGTTTATTGCTAGGGCTGTCAAGTCACAGACAGCATCGCTGCTCTTGTACATTCTGCCACAACTTTCTTTAAAAAGTACCTAAGGTTCATTTTCTGTTGACAGCTACTTGAGAATCTTGAGCTGTGAACTTGTTCTGCTCATCTCTAATTAATTTTATAAAAGAATCATATACAAGTGACAGAGTCTTCATTAACAGATTTAAAGGACCTAACACGAGTTCTTGTAGATCATGTTAATAAGTCCTGAGCCTTAGTTCAGGCTTCTCTAATAGAGTTAAATGATGTATGGTGGAAGAAGACTAATGTGGAGCATCAACAGTAGCATGGATTCTGACAAGCATAGATTTGTTGGGCTGGCTAAAAAGTCCTATAATTTCTCCAAAGCAACAGTAATATCCTGGAATCTCACAAAACAAAACTTGTCTTTAATTATTCAGCTTAAACTATGCGGTGAAAGTAAGGGCATTGAATTGCAGAATGCATTCCCCAAAACCCTATATAATGAATTAAGACTTTGGTTATTCAGGACTACGTAATTGAAGGTCTGAAGTTCTTCTTTCATTCATTCAATTATTAAATATTAACCCTTCATACATCAACCTGTCTCCAAAGTCCTTCAAACTTACCCACTAATAACAGAGATATTTCCCTCAGGCCACTCAGCAAAAGAAATTATTTGACCTTTAGAGACAATAACTGTTTTAAACCTGATAGTGTACTTATAAGATTTCCAAATATCGTGAAATTTTAAAATAATTTGTATTTTAGTATCTTTCCTTTGTATTGTGCATACAAAAAATAACTAGTTTATATCCATTGTAAGATAATCTTTTTATAATACCAACAGCCACAGAAATGTCATTAGCTTTAGTATTATTTTGTTGCAACTTTCACTTTTAAACTCTTCTTCATGTTAGCTTGTAACATTGTTATAATGTGGTCTAAGATGATTTATCCTCGAAATGTCCCCTTCTTTTTATCAGCAAGGGCCTTGTTCCCTGTTCTGATGGATTGTCTGAAATCAGAAATTGACCAAGTGGAAACCCATCCAGCAGAACCCTCTCAGTCTGCAGCACTATGTGCTGATGCATCATGCTGCATTGCCCTTTCCTTTTCAGTTGGATTAGTTCCATAATTTATTCGGTTCCTATCAAACCCTTTCAGGAAACATCACAACTTTACATGGTATCCCACTACTGGAAGGATGAGGTGATCCAAATGTTTGTAAATGTAGCTACGTATAAGCTGATTTATCAGTCAACAACAATAACACACATTTTCAAAATTTGTTAATGTAATAAAACCTCCCAAGGGGCCTCATGGAAGTTTTAAAGTCAAATTTGACACCAAGTTAAAAAAGGAAAATTAGGCCAGATGACTAAAAGGTTTGTTAAAGATCTAGGTTTTAATGTATTTGTGAAGGTAGGGAGAGAGACAAACGGTTTTAGTGCGGGCATGTCAAAACCGAGTGCCTAGACACGGCACAGCCACCAACAGTGATGTGATTGAAACCAGGGATGCTGTAGAGGCCAGAATTAAGGGGCAGTAGATATTTTAACTGTTGTAGGCCTGAAAAAAATTTCAGAAGTATTGAGGGACAAAGCCATGGAGGGATTTGAAAACAAGGATGTGAATTTTCAAATTGAGATATTACTTATAAGCAGCAACCACTGTAATCAGCAGACAAGGCAACAATATCTGAACAGGATATGGTGCAAGTTTTGAATAACGTGAAATTTACAGAGCCATTTTTATAACAACTTGTCAAGTTGGTAACATCTATAGCAACAGTAGTAAACCTCCCAGGTGCATATCAGCCTTAACAGTTGCTCTTAACAATACATTGTGAAAATGGATATCTCTTCCTCAAAGAACAAACTTGCATTAAGCACTGGAACCTAATCAGACAAATTGTAAGAGTATATTCTCATCGTTCTATTCCTATTATCTACAGGAAGCAGATCTGAACAGTGTAAACACCTTACTTAAAAAGTACTTAGTGCATTATTCCATTGTTGTAAAAACAAATCATCAGCAAAATTCCAGAATTCATAAGGTCTGTGTCACAGTCTGAACTTGATAGATAAGAGGATATTAATAACAATGAATTGGTTAAATATTTTTAAAACAATATGATCGGGAAAATATAAGTGAATGAGTAAACAAATTAACAAAAATCCAAACTTATGTGAATTGTGACCAACTAAACAAGTTAACAACTAATTAATACCAGCTTCTAATTGTGATTATGTAAAATGTGATATTAGCTAATAGAAACTGGAAATCTACTTGAGGTTACAGGAAAACTGCCATAGAAGAAAAGTCTCAATATGATATGGTAAATGGATTAACCAAATCTAAATTAGTTGTTAACTTGTATGATTTAAACGTTAGAGATCCAATAGCATGAAAGTCAAGTTAGAGGTTTAATTTCTGAAATGTGAATATTTGCTCCCAAGTCATTCTTTCTTCATTTTGATTTGATTTACTATTGTCTTATGTTCCTAGATACAGTGAAAAGTTTTGTTTTGAGTGCAGTACGGGTAGATTATACCATACAAACTCCAGTCGGGTAATAGAACAGAGTGAAGAATAGGGTTGCAGAGAAGGTGCACAAATAGTAAGATCAACATTAAATTTAAAATTTGAAGGATCCATTCAGAAGTCTAATAATAGTGAGGAAGAAGCTGTGCTTGAATCTGTTGGTACATGTGTTTAAGCTTTTATATCTTCTGCCCAACCGAAGAGGATGGAAGAGATTATAACTGCGGGGAGTAGTCTTTGATTATGTTGGCTGCCTTCCTGAGGCAGCAAAAAGTATAGATGGAGTCAATGGATGGAAGGTTGGAATGATGGAATAGGCTATGTTTACAATTCTCTGTAGTTTCTTGCAGTATTGGGCATGGAAGTTGCCATACCAAGCCATGATGCATCCTCATATAATACTTTTTAAGGTGCATCTATTAAAATTGGTAAGAGTCTTCACAAACATGCCGAATTTTCTTAGTCTCCTGACGAAATAGAGGCATTGTTGTACTCTCTTGACCATCGCATCAATGTGGGTCAACCAGGACAGATTGTTGGTGATCATCACTCCTAGGAACTTCATGATCCATTAAATACTATCTCAATAGATATTACTAAGCTGGCCTATGTACAAGTATATCAGTAAAACAAGAGGAACAGATTGGTGCAATCCAAAAAAAATCCAATTATACACTCTGAAACTGTATTAATCAATGCTGAGAAACCATTAATACAGAATCAAGTAAATAGAATGCATAAAGAAACAACTGAGCAAATTGATTTCAACTAAAACACCGCAAAACTTCTACAAATTGAGAAGACCAGCTCACTTTAAATGAATGGAAGATTTAGCTTTAGGAAATGGGGCGACATGGTAACTCAGTGGTTAGCACTGCTGCCTTACAGTGGCAGGGACCTGCGTCTGATTCCATCCACAGGTGACTGTCTGTGTGGAGTTTGCACATTCTCCCTGTGTTTGCATGGGTTTCCTCTGTTTTCCTCCCATAGACCAAAGGATGTGCAGGTTAGGTGGATTGGCCATGCTAAATTGCCCGTAGTGTTCAGGGATGTGTAGATTAGGTGGGTTATAGGGGGTTGGGTCTGGGTGGAATGCTCTGAGGGTCAGTACGGACTGTTGGGCCAAAGGGCCTGTTTCTACACTGTAGAGATTCAATGAACTAGTTCACGTTGAGAATGTGATAAGATATTTTAATGAACTTAATTAAATTATATGCCTATAAATTTATTAAGCTATTGGCATTAAAGGTTCTCATGAAGATTTGTAGCTAGGGTTGTGCATAAAGTTGTTGGCTTACTCACCGAGCTGGCTGGTTATTGTACAGACGTTTTATCAGTGCGGCCTCCGATGAAGTGATATTGTTCTACTCAGTTTGATATTTAAATGATCCGGCCTGTTGTGTTGGGTTTTGTCATTTCCGGTTCTGTTCTGCATGGGGTTGTATATGGGGTCTAATTGTACATGTTTGTCGATTGCATTACAAGTTGAAAACCAGGTGTCTAGGAATTCCTGCGTGTGCCTGTGTTTGGCTTGAGCTAGGATGGTCATGTTGTCCCAGTTAAATTGATGGCCTTCATTGTCCAAGTGCACTGAGATGAGGGAAAGTTTGTTGAGTCTGGCCGATGTAATGTTTGTTGCAGTCAATGCAAGGTATTTTGTAAACTACGTTGGTCCTGCATGTCATGGGTAAGGGGTCTTTGGTCCTCGTGAGTGTTTGTCATGGTGAGGCTGTGGGTTTGTGTGCTTCCATGATCCCTAGTGGTCGCAGGAGTCTCGTTGTCAGTTCTGATATGATCTTGATATAGGATAGTGTAGCCAGTGTATTGGGGCATACTGTGTCCTCTTGGCATTGCCTATCTAAGGCATCTGCAGATTATGTTGTTGAGATATCCTTGTATAGGTGCTTTTCCTCCTCCCTGCATGGTTCTGGCGTGTTGCATTGAGTTGTGGCCGATTTGAATAGTGTCCTAACACAGCTTTGTTTATGGATGTCGGGGTGATTGCTGTGGAAATTGAGGATTTGGTCAGTGTAGGTTGCCTTCCTATAGACTGTGGTTTGGAACTTCCCATTAGTCATTCGTTCTACCCTGGTAGCTAGAAACGGAAGTTGATTGTTGTCTTCCTCTTCTCTCATAAATTTGATCCCAGTGAAAACTTTGTTGATGAGATGGTGTATTTCTTCTAACCTGATGCGTTTAATGATGACATCCAAAACTGTGGATCCAATATGTGGATGACATGTTTGTCATCATTAGACGCAGAGGATGTAGTAGATGCAGGTATAGTTATAAAGAATTAAGAGGATATGGGCCAAATGCAAGTAAGTGGCACTAGTTTAGTAAATAAATGGAATTTGATCAGGATAGATGAGCTGGATGAAATGTCTATTTCCCATGTTGTATGACTCTGTGACTATTAGGGGGAGCTGACAGCCTAGTGCTATTAATGTTGGTCTGTTAATCCAGAGACCCAGGTAATGTTCTGGGGACCTGAGTTCGAATCCTACCATATTCGAATTCAATAGACACCTGGAATTAAGAGTCCAATGATGACCGTGAATCCACTGTTGATTGTTGAAAAAACCTATATGGTTCAATAATGTCTGTTAGGGAAGGAGACCGCCTTCCTGATCTGGTCTGGCCGACATGTGAGTCCAGGCCAACAGCAATGTAGTTGACTCTTAACTGCTGTCTGGGCAATTAGGGATGGGCAGTAAATGCTGGCCTGGTCAGTGACACTCTCATCCCATGAATTAAAGATATTGTAGTTGAGAAAATTTTGAATGTCAAAAGTTCTCATTTTTTCTAGACTGTCTCACAAGTGACAATGAGATTCTCGATGACCTCAGAGATATCAGGCCACCAAACCACTGATCAAAGACAAAAGTAGAATTTGCTGAAAAAGCTCAGCAGATCTGGCAGCATCTACAGAGAGAAATCAAAGTTAACAATTTGGGTCGAGCGACCCTTCCTTAGAACTGATGGTAGCTAGGAAAGTGTTGGTTTATCTGCAGATGATAGGGTGAGGAGAGAGGATAGGGAGTAAATGATATGTGAGGATAGAGCCCAAAGAGAGAGAACAGCAGTTGGACGGACAAAGGAGTGGATAATGATCTGGCTGGGAGGACGAATAGCTATTAATGTTAATAAATATTAATGACTGTTAATAGCTAACAATAGGCTATGTGGTAACAAGGCCTAATGTGTGTGGTAGGGTGCTAGGACATAGGAGAGCTCAAGCCCTAAAATTATTGATATTGAGTCTAGAGAGCTGTAGGGTCTCCAAGCAGAAAATGAGGTGTTGTTCTTCCAGCTAGCATTGAGCTTCACTGGAACACTGCAGCATGCCTGAGACAGAGATGTTGGCCAGGGGACAGGGTGGTGTGTTAAAGTAGGAGGCAGCAGGAAGCTCTGGTTTTTGCAACATCACAACACAGGGATTCTGCGAAGCTGTCACCCAGTCTACATTTCGTTTCCCCAATCTAGAGGAGACTACATTGTGAGCAGAGAATGAGGTAGACAAGATCATGTGATGCTTCACCTGGAAGGTGTGTTTGGTCCCTTGGATACTGAGGAGGGAGGAAGTGAATGGACAGGTTTTACACTTTCTACACTTGCAACAGAAGATGCTGTGAGGCTGTGGGTGTTGTTGGAAATGAAAGAAGAATGGAAGAGAATTTCGTGAAGGGAATGGTTCCTGCAGAAGGCTGACAAGGGAGGATAGGGTAATATGTGTCTGGTGTCAGCATTTTGTTGTAGGTGGAGGAAGTGGCAGCTAATGATCCTCAGGATGTGGATGCTGATAGGATGGTAGGTAAAGACAAGACAGTCCCTATCACTGTTGTGGGAGCGAAGAGAGGGGGTGAGAGCTGAAGTGAAGGAAATGGGTCAGACCTGGCTGAGGGCCCTATCAACAACAGAGCTGAGGAACCCTTGGTTGAGGAAGAAGGTGGACAATTTAGAGGCTCCATTGTCGAAATTAGCATTGTTGCAACATATGTGACGGAGCTGGAGGGACTGGGAGAATGGAATCAGGGGGTGAGGATGTATAGTCAACTGACTATTACACTGAAGGAAGATTCTGAACCTTTTGCATGTCCATCTCCCACCAGGATGATCTCTTCTGCTTCTTCCTGGAATAAAGGCCTGAAACAGCTCCATCCACCACCAGTCTCCCCTGCCTGGCCAAGCTTGACTTCAGTTATAGACTGTTCTAACTCATTAACATCTTTGTGTGGATGGCTATTAGATTTCTTAATCTTATAAAACTATTGTATTTCTGCACATTGTATGGAATTGAACTATTATGTAACAAATGAAGCAGACACTTTTAATGACTGGACACAATTCGTGCATGTGAGGTATTCTTTACTCTAAGGCACTGACATGGAGTTCTAGTGCCTGTACCTGGCCTAATCACTGTACTTGTGTCTCACATACGTCATTTGTAATTTTGAACCTTAAAAACTGATTGGACTCTGCTGGTCTCCTGTGCCATGGATTAGTCTTTTCCTTTTAGGATTAATCTGTATGCTTCCAGGCTTTTGTTTCACTCACTATCTAAATGGCTTCCTCTTAAGTCAAGTTTTCTTTATACCGCAATGAATCTGACAAAGATCCATCAGCAAATTCTACAACAATTCTGACTTGAAGTCTCCATAATCAAATTTCTCCACTAACCTAGAGAGTTTATTGATCAAATAATGCAATTTTTCCTTGTATGTTGAACTCTCCAATAAATGTGCTCTTCCAAGAATTTCTTTTTCATCCTGAGGTTGAAGTAACAGTCAAATACTTCCAGTATATCTTCAAAAGTAGCTGTTCCTTCTTTAATCCCTTGATGAGCTCAAACATTATCAGCGTACACTCAGTTGTGTATAGAAGTATATTTACTTGGTCAGTTTCTGATTTGGCATCTGATTTGGAAGCTATTATTTTCTCCAATATATAATTCTGTCTTCTATTTAGCATATCATTGAAATTAAGTCTTCTGAGCAATTTGTCTTTCTAATACAATTATATATTTTGCTTGATTAAAATATTTTTATTTGACATTAATAATAGATCTGCTGCTTTTCACTGCTGTGCCAAAGTGTTTCCATACATTTTGTGATGAAATGAAGGATTCCTGCCTTGTAGAACATGAAACATAGAACAGTCCAGGACAGGAATAGACCCTTCAGTCTGCCATGTCTCCACCAATCATGATTCCACTCTAAACTAATCCCTTCTACCTGACATGGTCCATATCCCTCTATTCTATCTCCGCTCACATGCCTATCTAAAGCATTGCTGTCATATCTGCTTCTGCCACATCCACTGACAGCAAATTCCATGCACACACTACACTCTGTGTCGAACCTTGCACATATCATATAAATTTTCCCCCTCTCACCTTAAACCTATGCCATTAGTATTTGACATTTCTATACTAGGAAATAGACTCCTGACTATCCACTCTATCCGTGCCTCACTTTATTTTATATACTTCCATCAGGTCACTCCTCAGCTTCCCATTGTTCGAGGGAAAAACAATCCAAGTTTGTCCAACCTCTCCTGATAGCTAATACATTCCAATCCCAGCAACATCCTGGTAAATCTCATATTTATTGACTCCAATGTCTGCACATCCTTCTTATAGTTTAGTGACTAGAACTGCACCGAATACTCCAAGTTCAGCCGAACTAAATTTTTATAGAGCTGCAACATGGCAAGCCAATGTTTATACGCAGTGCCCTGATCGAAGAAGGCAAGCATTCCTTACATCTTCTTTACCACCGTATCCACTTGTGTTGCCACTTTCATGGAGATATGGATCATCCCCAAGATCCCTCTGTAGATCAATGCTCCAAAGGATCTAGCCATTTACTGTATACTTGCCTCTTGCATTTGACCTCCCAAAATGTATCACCTCACACTTGTCCAGATTAAAACTCATTTGCCACTTATCTGCCCAACTACCCAACTGTTCTATATCCTGCTGAATCCTTTCTCGATGTTCCTCAACTCCAACAATTTTTGTTTCATCTGCAAACTTACTAATTAGACCATCTACATTTTCATCCAAATCATTGATATATATTATAAATAATAGAGGTCCTAGCACTAATCCTTGTGGAACATCACCGGTCACAGACCCCCAGTGAGAAAAACATTACTTGACAACTTCCCTCTGTTTTCTATGACATCAAGCCAATTTTCTATCCAACATACTAACCCACCATGGATCTGTGTGACATAATGTTCTGGACTAGCTTACCATTAGGAACCTTGTCAAATGCTTTAGTAAAATCATGTGGTCAACATCCACTGCCCTAACTTCGATCATTTTATTCAAAATTTTGTGTGACAAAACCTCCCTTAAACCATGCTGTCTATCCCTAATTAGTATATTCCTTTACAAATGCAAGTAATTACTGACCTTAAGAGTTTTCTGCAATAATCTCCTGACTATTGATGTAAGGCTCACTAGCCTATAATTTTCTGGATCATCTCTGTTGCAATTTTTAAACAATGGAAAAATATTGGCTATTCTCCAATTTTCTGGGACGTTGCCTATGGCTAAAGAGGATGAAAAGAACTCTGTCGAAACCCCAGCAATCTCATAAGAACCCAGAAACTGGAGTAGGCCTTCGAGCCTGCTCCACCATGCAATAAGACCAATACTGATCTTCTCATCACCTCAGATCCACTCACGCACCCTCTCACCATAAAGCTTAATTCCTTTACTATTCAAGAAATGACCTATCTTAGTTTTAAAAACATTCAATGACGAAGCCTCAACTGCTTCAATGGGCAGGGAATATCACCGATTCACAACACTTTGGGTGAAGAAGTTCCTCCTCAATTCAACCCTAAATCTGGTCCCCCTAATTTTGAGGCCCTCTTGTTCTAGTTTTACTTGCCAGTGGAAGCAACTTCCTTGCTTCTGTCTAATCTATTCCCATCATAATTTTATATGTATCTATAAGATCCCCCTCATTCTTCTAAATTCCAATGAGTATAATCCCAGTCTACTCAGTCTCTCCTAATAAGCCAACCCTCTCATCTCTGGAAACTACCTAGTGAATCTCCTCTGCATCCCCACCAGTTCCAGTACATCCTTTCTCAAGTAAGGAGACCAAAACTGCACACAATACTCCAGGTGTGGCCTTACCAGAACCCTATACTGCTGTAGCATAACTTTCCTGCTTTTAAACTCAATCCCTCTAGCAAAGAAGGACAAAATTCTATTTGTCTTCTTAATTACCTGTTCTACCTGCAAACCAACCTTCTGTTATTCATGCACAAGATAACCCAGGTCGCTCTGCTCAGCAGCATGCTGCAATATTTTTTATCATTCAAGTAACAGTTACTGTTATTCCTACAAAATTGGGTGACTTCTCGTTTACCAACATTGAATTCCATCTACCACTTTCGCCCACTCACTTAAACCATCTATATCCCTTTGCAAACTTTTATTCCTCTGCACGTATTTCTCTATCACTCACCTTAATGTCAGCCGCAAACTTTGACACAATGCACATGGTTGCCAACTTGAAATTATCTATGTAATTTATAAACAATTGTGATCCCAGCACTGATTCTTGAGGCACACCACTAGTCACTGTGCACCAACCAGAACAGCACTCATTTAACGTCATTCTTTTCTCCCTGTTAGTTAACCAATCCTTAATCCATGCTAGTATGTATAGTATGTAGATAAGCCAACAAGAGGCGAGACAACATTGGATTTGGTACTGGGTAATGTACCAGGCCAGGTGTTAGAATTGGACGTAGGTGAATACTTCAGTGATAGTGACCACAATTCAGTTATGTTTACTTTAGTGATGGAAAAGGATAGGCATATAGCGCAGGGCAAGAGTTATAGCTGGGGGAAAGGCAATTATGAGGCGATTAGGCAAGATTTAGGATGCATAGGATGGGGAAGGAAACTGCAAGGGCTGGGCATAATTGAAATGTGGAGCTTGTTCAAGAAACAGCTACTGCGTGTCCTTGATAAATATGTACCTGTCAGGCAGGGAGGAAGTGGTCAAGCGAGGGAACCGTTGTTTACTAAAGAAGTTGAATCTCTTGTCAAGAGGAAGAAGGAGGCTTATGTAAAGATGAGGCGTGAAGTTAGGGCACTTGAGAGTTACAAGTTAGCCAGGAAGGACCTGAAGAGAGAGCTAAGAATAGCCAGGAGAGGACATGAGAAGTCTTTGGCAGGTAGGATCAAGGAAAACCCTAAAGCTTTCTATAGGTATGTCAGGAAAAGAAGAATGACTAGAATAAGATTAGGGCCAGTCAAGGACTGGGATTGGATTAGTAGTGGGAAGTTGCGCGTGGAGTCCGCAGAGACAGGAGAGGCGCTAAATGAATACTTTTCATCAGTATTCACACATGAAAATGACAATGTTGTCGAGGAGAGTGCTGAGATACAGGTTATTAGACTAGACAGGATTGAGGTTCATAAGGAGGGGGTGTTAGCAATTCTGGAAAGTGTGAAAATAGATAAGTCCCCTGGGCCGGATGGGATTTATCCTAGGATTCTCTGGGAAGCTAGGGAGGAGATTGCAGAGCCTTTGGCTTTGATCTTTATGTTGTCATTGTCTACAGGAATAGTGCCAGAAGACTGGAGGATAGCAAATGTTGTCCCCTTGTTCAAGAAGGGGAGTAGAGACAATCCTGGTAATTATAGACCAGTAAGCCTTACTTTGGTTGTGGGTAAAGTGTTGGAAAGGATTATAAGAGAGAGGATTTATAATCATCTAGAAAGGAATAATTTGGTTAGGGATAGTCAACACGGTTTTGTGAAGGGTAGGTCGTGCCTCACAAACCTTATTGAGTTCTTTGAGAAGGTGACCAAACTGGTGGATGAGGGTAAAGCTGTTGATGTGGTGTGTATGGATTTCAGTAAAACGTTTGATAAGGTTCTCCACGGTAGGCTATTGCAGAAAATACGGAGGCATAGGATTGAGGGTGATTTAGCAGTTTGGATCAGAAATTGGCTAGCTGTAAGATGACAGAGGGTGGTGGTTGATGGGAAATGTTCCTCCTGGCGTTCTGTTACTAGTGGTGTACTGCAAGGATCTGTTTTGGGGCCACTGCTGTTTGTCATCTTTATAAATGACCTGGATGAGAGTGTAGAAGGATGGGTTAGTAAATTTGAGGATGACACTAAAGTCGGTGGAATTGTGGATAGTGCGGAAGGATGTTGCAGGTTACAGAGGGACACAGATAAGCTGCAGAGCTGGGCTGAGAGGTGGCAAATGGAGTTTAATGTGGAAAAGTGTGAGGTGATTCACTTTGGAAGGAGTAACAGGAATACAGAGTACTGGGCTAATGGTAAGATTCTTGGTAGTGTGGATGAGCAGAGAGATCTCGTTGTCCATGTGCATAGATCCCTGAAAGTTGTCACCCAGGTTGATAGGGTAGTTAAGAAGGCGTACGGTGTGTTAGGTTTTATTGATAGAGGGATTGAGTTTCGGACCTGTGAGGTCATGTTGCAGCTGTACAAAACTCTGGTGCGGCCGCACTTGGAGTATTACGTGCAGTTCTGGTCGCCGCATTATAAGAAGGATGTGGAAGCATTGGAAAGGGTGCAGAGGAGATTTACCAGGATGTTGCCTGGTATGGAGGGTAGGTCTTATGAGGAAAGGCTGAGGGACTTGAGGCTGTTTTCATTAGAGAGAAGAAGGTTAAGAGATGACTTAATAGAGACATACAAGATGATCAGAGGATTAGATAGGGTGTCTAGTGAGAGCCTTTTTCCTCGGATGGTGACGGCTAGCACGAGGGGACATAGCTTTAAATTGAGGGGTGATAGATATAGGACAGATGTCAGAGGTAGATTCTTTACTCAGAGAGTAGTAAAGGTATGGAATGCCTTGCCTGCAACAGTAGTAGACTCGCCAACTTTTAGGGCATTTAAATGGTCATTGGATAAACATATGGATGATAATGGAATAGTGTAGGTTAGATGGACTTCAGATTGGTTCCACAGGTTGGCGCAACATCGAGGGCCGAAGAGCCTGTACTGTGCTGTAATGCTATATGTTCTATGTTCTATGTTCCAGTGCATTGCCTGTAAGACCATGCACCTTTATCTTATGCAGCAGCCTTTTGTGCGGCACCGAGACGAATGCCTTTTGGAAATGTCCTGCCTTGACTCCTTCGGAATAGATCTTATGAGGCCCTGGGGACTTATCTACTTTAAAATTTTTGAAGATACCCAACATCTCCTCTTTCTTAAAATGGACATACCCTAGAATATCAATGTACATCTTCCTAATCTTATCAACATCCATGTTCTCCTCTTTGGTGAATACCAATGTGAAGTATTCATTAATGTCCTCACGCACTTCATCTGCCTCCATGCATAAACTCCCTCTTTTGTCCTTGAGTGGACCTATTCTTTGACTAGCTACTCTCGTCCTCCTAGTATATGTATCAAATGCCTTCAGATTCTTCTTAATTTTACTTGCCAAGGACATTTCATGGCCTCTTTTAGCCCTTCCAATTCATTGTTTTAGCTCTTTCCTGCTTCCTAAATATTCCTTAAGGGCCTTGTCTGATTTCATTTACTAAACTTTGCATATGCCTCCTTTATCTTTTTAACTAAACTTTTAATATCTCTTGTTATCCCAGGTTCCTGAATCTTGGCATGCTTATTTTTTACCCTCACCGGAACATGCTGGCCCTGAACTCTTGTCAACTAGCCTTTAAAAGGCTCTTACATGCCAGGTGTGAATGTACCCTCAAGCAGTTGCCCCCAATCTAATTTTTCCAGTTCCTGCTTAATACTGTCAGAATTTGCATTCGCACAATTTAGCACTTTCACCCAAGGACTAGTCTTATCTTTATCCATATCTATCTTAGAACTGACAGAACTATTATCACTGATTCCAAAATTCTCTCTCGCCAAAACTTTGATCATTTGACCAGCCTCATTTCCCAAATAAGATCTAGTATGGTCCCTTCCCTAAATGGATTTTCTAAATAATTTTTCAGAAAACTGTCCTGGTTGCACCCCTCAACTTCTGCTCCATTTAAAACCCTGCCAATAAGGGAGTCCCCAGTCAACATTAGGGAAGTCAAAATCACCCCTGACAACAACCCTGTTGTTTTTATGTCATTCCATGATCTGCCTATATGTCTGTTCCTCTATCTCCTGCTAGCTATTGGCAGACATGTGGTATAACTCCATCTTAGTGATTACACCTTTCTTATTCCTTATTACTCCCCATATTGCCTCACTGGATAAGCCCTCCATGATGTCTTCTCTTAGTACACCTGCAACATTCTTCTTAATCAGCAATGTAATTCCCCCACCTCATTTACATTCCCTTCTATCACATCTGAAACATCTAAATTGTGGAACCTTGAGCTGCCAGACACTTGCTTCTCTCAACCAAGTTTCTGTAAAGAAATTTTTCTGTAAAGAAAATAGTTCTGTAAAGAACTACGTTGTAGTTCCACATACTAATCCAGGCTCTAAGCACATCTGTTACCTTTTTTACTCCTTGCATTAAAATAAATGCATCTCAGGCTGCTAACCCCACCGTGTTCTTTAACCTGGTCCTACCTATTCTTCCTATCAGACTTACTTGACTTGACCTCTAGCCTGTCCTCAATCACTCTACATGCTGTCCTGGTGCTTGATTCCCACACTGCTACCACACTGGTTAAACCCTCCAAAGTGACACTAGCAAACATCCCTACAAGGATATTGGTGCCCTTCTAGTTTAAGTGCAACCCATCTTTCTTGTACAGGTCCCTCCTGTTCTGGAAGAGATCCAAATGATCCAGATGTCAGAAGATCTTTCTCCTACACTACCTCTTTAGCTACACATTCAACGGTATTATCTTCCCATTTCTGGTCTCACTACACATGGCACGGTCCTGTGTTTACAACCCTACATGTTCTGCTTTTCTAAATTCCTCATCTCTCCTTCTATCTATGTTTTAGTACAAATATGAACCACAACCTCTGGCTGCCGAGGGAATGTCCTATGCCCGTTCAGAGATGTCCTTCATCCTGGCACCAGGGAGACAATGTACTATCTTGGACTTCTGCTTGCAGCCACTGAAATACCTATTTGTGCCCCAGTTATAGACTCCTCTATCACTACCACCTGCCTACACTTCAACACTTCCTGTTGTACAACAGAGCTAACTGTGATTCCACTGATCTGACTACTGCTGTTACTTTCCACTTAGAGGCCATCACCCCCAATAGTATCCAAAATGGTATATCTGTTCGACAGGGGAATTGCCGCAGGGGACTCCTGCACTGCCTGATTTCCTCTCTTGGTCATCACTAATCTATGAACTTTTGGTGTGACCACATCCTTGAAACTCCTATCTATAAAACTTTCTGCCTCCTGTATGCTCCTCAGTGAGACCAACAGCTGCTCTAATCGATCCATGCAATCTGAGAGAAGTTGCTGGTGGGCACACTTCCTGCAGACATTGTTGTCAGAGACATTTGACTTCTCCCAGATCTGCACATCACACAAGAGGAGCATACCACTCCACTAACTGCCATTACTACCCCTCCACTAACTATTGGATTAAAAGTAAAGCAAAAACTTTATCTTGTGATTTCTTAATGCAACTTGCCTTCCTCAGCAAAGCCCAATGCTCCCAAAGTCTGCACTTTGACCTCAACAGCAGCACTTTGATTTCGGAGCCCCTCCCCAAAATTGCCATTCCCACTAGAGCTTGCCCGCCCTTTTTCTGCTGCCAGCAGGAAAGAACAACTCTCCCAGAATCCTCCTCAGTCACTTCTGACTTCAGCCCTCTCACAGTGAATAGGGAGGATTTCCATCTTTTGTGGCAAAAATGGTGTATTCCCAGGTTCTCGTGATTTGACTGAATGAATCCCATGTTTCCTGAATTTAATGATTTCAACTTTAATCATGGTTTTACTGAATAATTCCACTTTTCACAGTAAAAATAAATTATTTCTGCATTTGTCACAGCTCTTCTGAAGACCTGAATAAAATCTCCTAAATCTTCTGTCCCCATAAAATCTTAGGCCTATAACCTGCTCAACGTTATTGTTTTAATTACAGCCATTGTAATGTGTCCAGGCCTATGTCATTGGTTTGATGGTTCTTTCACAGCCCCTTACCTCCATTCTGTAATGGTACCACGTGTGCCCAATTGCTATGGTTGTAGTCCTCAGTCTGAGCTGTAAGTAATTTTTAATTTCTTTCTTTTCCGTGCTAGATTACTTTGCACCTTAAAGTATGCCTTCGCCCACCAGAGAGCTTGAGATTTATTTACAGAGGCTCTGATGTCTGTTTTCTCACCACTGAACTCATTTGGGACCACTCCCAGAGACCACCATCTCACACTGCAGCCTGTATTTCCTTTGGAGTTACTAATTCTCCTTCTCCAAGGAGTTGTTAACTCTCTTGGTGCAATGAGTTTCTTGCTAGGTGTTTTTATCATAATTTGAAAAATCCTACCTGACTGTGAATTTCCGCGAGGATTTCTTCTGTAGGGTTCCTAAAATTTCAGCTCTTCCCTGCTACCGAGTATGCTATATGAGAAGGCATTTTATTGCTGATTCTGAAGATCTAACACTACTGCTGACTGTATATTGTGTGAGCAGTTGAATCAAATTTTCACCACTGCCGAGCACATTGTATTGAAATTCCAGCTCACAACACTGTGTGAGCTGCTGCTAAGGATGAAAGTTGCAACCACCATCTTCTTTCAGTTGGATAACAACAAGTACTGTTTGTAGAAAGATTGAAACAGAGGTATCCAGTGGTCTGCTGCAAGCCAATAAAGTAAATTGCTTGAGAGGCCTTGGGTGTTTTCTTTTAAGTTGGAACAATAGATGCAACCTGAATGGGTTGGGTCAAGCTTTCACACAACCTGGATTTCTAGTTTAGTTTTCAGTAGCAACTGCTGGAATCTTGAAGTTGGTTGTGGATGCTTTTATTCCTCTCTCTGTTACAGCTGAAAGCTAGGGTTCTCTTCCTGCTGCTAGAATTCCACGTGAGATAATTTATTTTACTGACTGTGCCTTTGCCAAAATTGTGCTTAAGGGATATTACTACATTGAAACAATTAATGAGTAGCTTATTATTTCGCTAAGTATTTTCATAGAGTTACAGTTAAGCTAATTATTTTATTTTATTTTTATTTTGCCTGTATTTTAACCGTAGTATATGAATAAAGTATGTTTTCTTCAGGCTTGGTACTTTGACAAATCGAATTGCATCTGGAATGCAATACCTGGCACTTGCCTTTAAAATAAGAAAAAGTTAGAGTCTGGACTATCACCTTGATTTCTTGAAGATGTTTGGTTTGGTCCATAACAACAAGATCTAGTTTATGGCACGTTAGCAACTAGTTACAGCTAACATTGATATGATAGACATTGTTAGAGACATTGAGGAGGACCAGTTGTTAGATCACGCTCCTTCAAGACCCTAATCTCTTTACCACAAGTCCAGAAGACATTGTCATAGTGGATGGTGTTTATTGGAGCTCCTCAATATTAACCTTTTAAGGCCCATATGCAACAACAGCCGGTCCCAATGAGGAGGACTCAGATGTAAGGTCAGACAGTTGCCAGTTGACGAATGAGGAAGAATGTGATTGGGGGTGTGGTCTAGTTTGGGAGGAGGATAAAGGAAGACATGTAACCTTGAGAAACTGCCTTGAATGAGCCCAGAGGACTGTAAAGATTGCCATCCCCACCACGTTTGCTCAACTCCAGCTTAAGATGCCAGGCTTCTTCTTGTATGAGATACTGGCGAGGGTGGAGGGAGGCCTGTGTTTGTTTATTAATAACATACTTAAGGACATCAATGGACCTAAAGATGGCCAGTCCATCTGACAGTTCCCTAGCACCGTGCAAAATTTCAGACAGATCAGAATGTTCAGGTAGACAGCAGGATGATCACCCACTGAATTTTAAAGACTAACTGTGTCTTCAAACCACAAGTAGGAGTATGTAAACTCCAGCCTTAATATGTTTTGAATCATGTGTTGGAATTGCTGGACAAATTCTTGAATGCTTCCAGAAATTTGACAATTTCAAAGCTGAGTGCTGGAGTTCTTGATTGCTAAACCAACCAGCTGTGGAAAAGGTAATCTTTCCTGTTAGTAATTTACTTCAGCACCTGATTCAGCAACTCTCCCTGCTCCTTTGCTCTGTGAATCAGGCATTGTACAGTCCTCAATCTGCTGAGCTACATCTATACAGATGGAAGGACCTGGGGTGATGATGCTAACTTGTGACGTTGTGATAATGCTCTATCAGCCCTTCCTCTGAACAGCACATTATACAGCATTTTCTTAAGAACCCACATTAAATGTTTTATGACATGGTTGGTATATTTACCCTGAATGTAAGACTCATATAATGTTATCAAATGCCCTCTACTGACAGATATTTGCTTCCTTTTAAACAATGTTTAGTCCTGCAGTAAAAATACTGGCATGGATTTGTCGACATTG
Source organism: Ginglymostoma cirratum (assembly GCA_024137785.1). NCBI lineage: Eukaryota > Metazoa > Chordata > Chondrichthyes > Orectolobiformes > Ginglymostomatidae > Ginglymostoma > Ginglymostoma cirratum. Next base: position 2,533,614 of record JAHRHZ010000031.1, read on the forward strand.
GCTCTATACTTGGGAGAAAAAACTAGAGATACAACCTTATGTGCATCGTGTTGTGAAAGTTATCCATAGCAAAGCATGGATAAAGTTAGGAAATTATGGTTTGACAGCACTGAATGAATTGCTCATGTGGAGGACCGACACAGACACATAGGGCTTAATGGTCTCCTGAAATGCTCATTAAAAAAAAGAATTACTAGAGCTTGGAGGGTCATAATGCAAAGACCACCTGAACATATCAAGGAAGCAAGCAAGAGTTGAAGTAGACAAGGTGGCTGAAGTTTAATTTAAGAGATGTATCAGGAGATTGGAAAATAGCTAATTATGAAAACAATCAAAAGGTTATGAATTCAACAGCTGCTGTGTAATTCCAGAGCAATATCATCTTTTAACAGCATACCTCATAATATTATTAAGATCATTTGATAATGTATCATGCGTAGCTAATTTCAACGCGAAGGTAATTATATATTTTGACCATCAAAAGGCAAGGTACCTTATTAGGGACCTTAAAATGATTAGAAATGGAAGAGAAAAGCATATATAAAATGACTACAAATAAGCTAATTTATAGGAAACAAAAGGTCATCTTCAGTTATAATGGTTTTAATAGTGTTTTTCTATTATAATATTGAGTATATTGGAATCACAATGATGCTCCAAATTCAATCCCAACTTCCCATGAACCATGTAAGAATGTGGCTGAGGGTCCACAGATTAGGCTGATACCTGGTTACTTAGCCTTCATGTCATCCTTAACCAAATTTTCAGTATCCTGCTTGGGAGAAAGGTTAGAGAGCACGAGGTGGGAAGTAACCTGAAAATGAACAATACACAAACTACCTCACAGTGTACTCTCCTAGTGTGCTGACATAAGTAGGATCAACCTATTTTCAGGCCTTGATTGTGACCTCAGCACTTGCTGATCGAAAATATTTGAGTTTGATTTTGTTCTAAAGGGAGTTCGTTGACAACAATGAAGCATCTTTGTGAAGATAGCAAAGCACCCTCCACATTGACAGCTTAAGCTGAACTTTCATAGACAGCCTCCTTTGGCAGCCGTGTGTCTGAAATACATCCTCTCTGAATCGGCAGCCAGTATTATTATTAAACATTCTGTTTAGATGCAAAAGTACAACAAGAAAGATGACATTCAACCCTGGCTAACAAGAAAAGGATAATTTTGGATCCCAAAAAAAGCTGTGCACTCATAGCAGCTTTTGCAGTCCACTTTTATGAGCCTTGGGTATTTACACCTGTATTTTATTTTTCCCTTTTTAATTAATCCTTTGGATTTACTTTGCCAAATTCTAATCTGTTCCCAATTCTTAGGCTATTTTTTGTCTAATTTTATCAAAAGTACTAAAACAAAAGTAAAAGTTCAGTTGTTGAAACCCACAGTAAGATCAAGTATTAAAATATCATGAGAAAATAGAAATGAGGTGAAATTCAATGTTTAATAAGAATATGAGAGTTAATGCACAAGAATTGCAGTAAAAGAGAGATACTGTTATTCTATAATTTTAAGAATTTTCAGAAACAAAATTAGAAATTGCCGGAAAATTTCAGCTGGTCTGGCAGCATGGGTGGAGAGAAATCAGAGTTAACGTTTCGAGTCAAGTGGAGGGTCACTCGACCCAAAACATTAACTCTGATTTCTCCCCACAGATGCTGATAGACTTGCTGAGCTTTTCCAGTACTTTTGATTTTTGAGTCTGATTTACAGCATCTGCGGTTCTTTCGGTTCTTGTTTAAGAATTTTCATATCAGATATTGTGATAAATCTGGAGAGAATAGTAAAATTTGGCAGATTCAGATTCAGGCTAATGTGACAGGAATGTGTGTGATAAAGACACATAAAGCTTCCGCGAAATTGGTCACTACTGTGGAAAGTTGGTAAGCAATGCACTCAGTCCATCGAGTTCATCTTTACTTTCAATAATGGAATCCCAAAGGACAGCAAAATGCAGTTTCACTAGGTTTTTATATGCAATTCAGCCAACTATATACTCACTTGCTCTTTTAGTCAGCAGCTAGCCTAACATCCTTTGGCATTGCTTTTCCTCAGTTAAGTGGCTGCTAATCCACTTGAGAAGTATAAATCTGTCATAACAGAGGTCATTTAGGATTGAGCAACTCTCCAGTATTAGCGATTATCACAAAAAGGGAAAGGGTTTTCACAAGTGGGAAGCAAAATATTTTATTTGCAAACATTGTAGCATTAATGCAGTCAAAAAATGCAGTTATTAACGTTCTGAACCAAAGAATTAGAAAGATACCCATAAATCTCTGTGTATTATATCAAGGTCTGCTCTGCTCTTTGAAATCAGGAATAAGTTAAACACAATTATTGATTGTCAATGGGCCATTCTTTCAATTAGTTTAATTCCATTTTAGAGAAGAATTTTTCTTGTCACTTAATGTAGCGACAGCTTCAACATATTATGTAATATTCATTTGTGGCACAGCCAATAAACTGAGCCTTGTTGATTGGCTGCTTGTTATATGCATGCTGATTTTCCTTTCTGTTAAATTTAATGCAATTAGAAATCAGGAATGACACTTAATGGCGTCCAATCCACATTCATCACTTTATTAATCTCACCGAAAGTAAAAGTCGGCTCTACCACACATTGAATTAATTCAGTGCAATGAAATCCATAAAATTACAAACTTTATGTAAATACTTGGCGATGTTCTCATTCCTAACTGTATTTTTATTGGTTGATACTGTAGTTTAAAAAGTCTAATTGTATAGAATTGGTGATTAACCTACCAATAGAAGTTTGTATTCTTTTTGGCCTAATAAAATGAGCTCAAAACGACTGTGGTTGCTTGCGATATTTTTAAATAAAATACCTGCAATTAAAGGAAGTATTCAACTAGCTTTCATACTCTTGAAAAGAAGAATATAATTTTAAAAGGATTTCTCTATTCAGATTTTCTGGCTTATCATCAATTCAATGACAAAGCAATAAATAGCAATACATACAATGCATAAGGGCATTTTTTTGCTCAATGTTCCATAATTGTGTGGATATGTATCAAGTTCAGATAATTCTGAATGTAGGAAGTATTGAATAATAAGTGCCCTTTCTAAAAATTCAATGTATCTACTTCTTCTTTAGTAATTGGTCCGCTTGAAAGCACTTGCCTTATATGTTATGAAAAACTGCTACTTAGTACATTTCACACTGTGCTAGAGATTTCCTGTCAAACAAATAAAAGATTGAGCCTGAGATGCTTTGGTTTTTCCTGCACATGCTGCTTACTTTATGAGCTTGATTTCTTTTCTCATTTATTTTTTACTACCAGTTTTCTTTTTCCTAGCCTCTTCCCTTTATGACATAAGAATTACTTTCGACTGAAGTTCTACAGGCTTCCAAATCTCTGAAGTGGTTCATGTAAGTACTAACACTTCATGTATAAGCCTCAACGGTTATTCAATTTGGCTGCTCAACTTGAGTTAAAGATGCCCTTGTCTGATTACTACGTACAAACATTTCCAGGAAGAGTCTTTAGATAGTGATCATGAAGAAGATGTAGTCAATAGTTGTCTTCGCTACCAAGGAATCTGATGAAATTTGCAGAAATACAATTTTTATTACAATCACCTATAAATCTGCACAGTTTAAGTATTGAGCATGAGATATTTCTAGACTCCGTGGTTTGAAACTCATTATGCCACATCAACATTTCTCAAGTGAAATAGTCCAGAAATCTTTATATTTTTCCAGCTGGTGTCTTTTAGCATTATTCACAATCCATTCTTTGGTATCTATCCACCAGCCCTATAGGATTTCAAATCTGTTCTATTCCACTACAAGTCTTTCTTTGCTAGTTAGGGAATCATAGAGGCAGGCTTTTTTCAAGTGTCTGACTGTATTACATTTAATATGACTGTTAGATAATGTACACAACCTGAACTGCATGATTTATCTAACTTTTTCTCTTACAAAATGACTTAGTTCTTTTTAGTGCCCAACAAGTAAGCTCAAAACATTCACGTTGTGGTACATTGTATTGATAAACATGTACTCCTTTATCTCCCAGTCTTACAGTAATCATGATGATTCACCAGTAAAGGTATACAGGGTAGTACAATGGAGTGCGGTCACAGTACTAGGGCTACCTTCAGCTAAGTTCCAACTATACTACCAAAAATTTGGCTTAAATCTTGATAAAGGGGAACTAGAATTCTGTTATTTTCAGCATTAATTTCAAACAACAACCTTCATTATTTTTTGTCTTTTCCTGTGAAGAAATCTGTATAGAACTATCTGTGCCTGGTTCATGCTCTTTGATTGAAGGGATTTGCTCCTTTGTGCAGCAATAAAAGAACCCCATTTTGACAGATCCACAAGTAAAGTCACAGGGTAAAATCAGTTTTTGTACACTGTCAGGAAGTCAGCCAGTCTTGTACTTGATGAGGTAAACCTGCATTCAATTGAAATTTTCACAAAGCTAAACAAAACAAAATAAAATATGCATTACAATCTTGAAACTCCGTCAGATGACTAGGGAAAATGCGGAAATCACAAGCTGTCATAGCTTGGTAGATGAGAGATAGACAGTATTTGGAAAGTAACAGTTATGTAATTATATGTAGAAATAAGGGTTGGATCTATGTAGAAATTAATCATGATACAAAAACTCTTGAGCTCACAAGAGAACTGAACTTAATTTAAATTAAGAAACCACCCTCATATCTAAGAAATTAGCTGTGCATCCTTGAGAAACACTATGAATATGAAGAACATACATTGGAATTTTAGATGTCCTGGATTTCCCCCAGCTTTTCTAACAGTTATGGTTTGACTATTAGAAGCCAGTGATGCTAATTCTATACTCAACAGTGAATTCTCCAGCAAGTCTCAAGATTATAGCAGCAGGACCATATGTTGGTGCTGGCCCCAGTGGGTTGCAAATTCCATCCGCCTATGCAATTTTCCCAGACCGAGCCAATTAGCAATCTAATTAGGAATAGCAGATAGACTCTGGTGACAGGAGTGCCAATTGGATTGCCTGCGGTTGTGGTGGCCAATTGGTAGATGTCGGCACTGCCAATGTAGACTGACACTTTGCCTGTCTCTGATTCTTCCAAACTGTTCAAAAGCAGGCATAGCTACTAGGTCATCATTGTGGGGGCGAAGGTAGCTGCACAGGATGACCTGTGGTCATGGTTGTGGCCTGGTGATCCTTGTCACTCGAAGAGGGTATGCAATGGAAAATTGATAACTTTTCACCTGTTATGAGGAGGTTACTTCTAAAGAGCTGGTGGACTTCACATGCAGCAGATGGCTGCTCTGATAGAAGGAATATTTGTTTCAATGGCACCTAATTGGGCCTTTGGGTTGAATAAGTAGTTTTCCACCTCGTGAGTGGGCTGATGGGCAGGTTGTTAATGTTCATAGAATCCCTACAGTGTGGAAACAGGCCCTTCAGCCCAACAAGTCCTCACTGACCCTCAGAGCATCCTACCCAGGCCCATCCCCCTATAACCCACCTAATCTACACATCCCTCAACACTACAGGCAATTTTCCATGGCCAATCCACCTAGCCTGCACATCCAAAGGAAACCAGAGCACCCGGAGGAAACTCACACAGACATGGGGAGAATGGGGACACAGACAGTTGTCCAAGGGTGGAATTGAACCCAGGTCCCTTGCGCTGTGCGGCAGCAGTGCTAACCACTGGGCCACTGTGCCGCCCCAGCACAGTTATTCCGGCTATTTCCTGCTCAGCTGGGAAGTTCTTCTAGAGATGGGAATGTGTCAGGGAAATATCCTAACATGGCTCCTCCTATTTTCCCAGCATCACCTTTGCTCAAATCCTGAGTGGACTGGTAGGGGAAAATTCAGCGCTTGAAGTTAACCTTTTCATGCTTCCTCTTCTCAATTGCTCCAGCCATATCCATTGCACTAATTATATGGGTTGGGTTTTGTTTTTGCTGATAGAAATACAATGGTTCCACAGAGACTAAAGTGAATGGAATGAAAATCCCAAAGTTGAAAAGAATAAACAGCGGATCCACTATGGAATCAAAATTTGGGGATAGTTGTTAATTTGGAATGCTATCTCTGGAGAGAAAATCCTCAAGAATTTAGGACAAGGGGACAGCTGTGAATTTTATTTCTGACCACACCTCATGCACAGGGTAAAAACCTGGAGGTGTTTTTGCCCTATATTGGATTGTAAGGCACAATGTATGAATATTGTGGTGAGTTGTGTTCATGCCCTTAGAAGGATTTCAGCATATGCTAAAATTACAGTAACAGATTTCAGGGTATATCAATTACCAATGAAAAAGGCATTTTTTCTCCTTTAAAATTTGAAATCAAAAATGATTAAAACCTTGTCTAAAGCTGAGAAAGACACATGAGAGCCCAATAACAGTATGAAGTTAGTTATGTCAACTATTACCAGTATGGGACTGGCGCCATGGCAACATGTTGAAGGAGCAGACCATTTTGTCTGAAATGTTAATAACTCGCATCCCTATAGTTTGGCAGTTAGTTAGTGACTTTCTGCGTGGATGGGTGAATGTTCCATCTCACTACCTTTTTAGCAGTGAAGCAATACCCAGTTTCTAATCCTCTAATACCTCCTTATCTTCTTTACATGTCATTGAGGCAAGAAAACATATTAAATAAACATTATCTTACATCCTGTGAAAATTGCATATCCTGGATCCTGGAAACACCCCTGCCTGTTTATTGACTCCAAAACCACTGAATTATACATTGTGATCCTGTCTATAATATATGCAGTGATGCTTTAGGCTGCAAATGGAGTTGGAGACTATGCTGAAAGTGGTGAACATAATCTATCCACCAACACACTAAGTTTGCTTACTGACACAAGTCTACTAAACCAAGTGCTTGTACCTGTAGTGTCAGATGTTGTATATTTTGTCCCCATGACTATATTGTGATGGACCTGGTTTCTGTATGTACAAGAGATTTTATTCAAAGTGATTTAAGATGCCTTCTCCATTCTTCTAGTGCTAGCTTCTGGCTCCTTCTATAGTTTCTTCTATAGGTTTTTTTTTGGAGTCCCAACTCAAGCTTAAATAATCAAGCACACTGAAAATCAGTAGCAAACACTTGCATGATCAAACACAGAACTATTAGACCAAGTTAACATGAAGCCATTCCATTAACATCTTACCTTCTTAAATTAATCTTAAGTGATTTGGATCCTCGACACCAAAATTAAAGTAATGCAAGAAGTTTGAAGATAAATTAACAAAAATTATAACTTACAGTATTAACCACAATGATTAAAAAACTCATTCGATTTATAGAACATTTAAAAATGCTTGTCCTTGTATTAAGAGCCATGGAATCTAAGTCAACATGACTAGATTGTACATTCCTTTGGAATCCCACCTTAAACTGTTAAAACCAATGTTAAAACTTTTTTGATCACTACAAGCTACATCTGTTCAATTGTAGTATTGATCTGTTGAAGAATAGATCCTTTTCTTATTTTTCCATGCCTTGTACGTGCATGCTTTTCTCTTCACTTGTTTGTAACAGCCTCCCAGTTCCAATTTCAATTATTAATATGAGCAGAGATAAGAAAAGGTGGTTCCATTTGCTTAATGATGCGTGCTTCAGGAAACAGAAGTCCATTCCTCGGAGAATGTGAAACTTGTCAGCAGTTATTATCCCTAAAGCCAACCTTTCCTTCAGTAACACCAAAACTTGCTAGTTCTGCCACTGGTCACATTTCCTAATCCTGCGAATGAGATCTGACCAAACTTGGTATCTCAGATGGCCCTTCTACCCCTTTCAGTGGTGTTTGGTATTGGATAATTTGTAAACCCTTGTGCTTTGGCAATGAAGATACAGAGTTTCACGGGCAATGAACTCTTAATTTTATACTAAGCCACCCACAACTTGCTGGGTTCTACCTTAGTATGGAATCATGTTGGATCTTCTCCAAGGCATTTGCTGCAGCATAGCCTTAGTAGTTGCTCAGTACGTACCCAATACCATTAAAGAACAGATGTCACACTAAGCCTTCAACATGAAATGTATAAACAGGAAGAGAGAAGTCAAAATGAATATAAGCCCTGAGAGAATGAGGCTGGAGAAGTAATAATGGGGAACCAGGAAATGGCAGAGGAATTGAATAAATACCGTACATCAGTGTTCATTGAAAAAAACTGAATAACATTTCAAAACATTCAAGGGGCAAAGGTACAGGAAATAAAAGCAATAAATATCACAAGATTAAAGTGTTAGGGAAACTAATGAGTCTGAAGAGCAATAAGTCCCTTGGACCTGATAGGGTGCACTCCAGGGTACTAAAAGGAATAGCTACAGATACGGTGAATGCACTAGTAGTAATTTTCCAGAAACGATTAGATGGCGGAAAAGCCCCTAAGGATTTGAAAACTGACAATGTAATGCCTTTATTTAAAAAGGGGAGAGACAAAAAAGGTAACCATTGGCCAGTTAACTTAATATCTGTTAATGGGAAAATATTAGTTATTATAAATGATGTGATAGCAGATCATTTAGAAATGCATAATATGGCAAAGTACATTTGACATGGCTTCATGCCTGGCAAATTTACTAGAATTCTCTAAGGAGGTAACAAATAGGATAGATAAAGGGGAAGCAGGGAACGCAATATATTTGGATTTTCAGGAGACCGCTCAGAAGAATTGGGATAATGTGTTCATTTTCAGGATGGCAACCTCTAATTAGTAGTGTGCCACAGGAATCAGTGTTGGGGCAACAATTATTTAAAACATATATTAATAACTTGGATTAGGAAAGAGGTTGTACTATAGTGAAGTTTGCAGATGACAGAAATAGGTGGCAAGGCAAATGGTGAGGATGACATCAAGAGACTGCAGAAGGCTATCAATACATTAAGTGAGTGGCCAAGACTTGGTAGAACAAATATATGTGAAGAAATGTGAGGTTACACACTTTGGCTGTAAGAATAGAGCCACTGAATATTATTTAAGTGGAGAAAGACTACTGAAAAAAACACACAGAGGAATTTGGGAGCCCTCATCCATGAATCACAAAAAAGTTACTTTCCAAGTTCAGCAGGCAATAGGAAAAGAAAATGGAAAGTTGGCCTTTCTTTCAAAGGGAATGGAATATGAAACTAACAACACTTTGCTAAAATTGTACAAAGCACTAGTGAGACCATAACTGGAATACTGCAAACAGCTTTGGGCCACTTGTCTAAGGCACGATATACTGGGATTTGAGGCAGTGCAGTGAAGGTTCACTAGGCTGATATCATCATGGAGGGACTGTCTAATGAGAAGAGGTTAATAAATTGGGCTTGTATTCATTGGCATATGAAAGAATGAGAGGCAATCTCATTGAAACTTACAAGATTTTAGAAGACTTGACCAGATGGATGTGGAAAGGTTGTTTCCCCTTGTGGGAGTGCCCTAAAACCAGAGGGCATAGTCTCAGAAATGGCATTGCGCATTGAAGACAAAATGGAGGAGTAATTTCTTCTTTTAGTGAATCATGAATCTGGGGAATTCTTTACCACAGAAGATTTGATGCTGAGTTATTAAGTATATTGAAGGTTAAGATGGACAGATTTTTTTATCAATAGGGGAATCAAAAGTTATAGGGGCAAAGCTGGAAAGTGGAGTTGAGTATCATCAGATCAGCCACGATCACATTGAATAGCAGAGCAAACAAATGAATTGAATGGCTTACTTTTGCTCCCTTTGTCTGATGGTCTTGTGAAACTATAATGTTATTGGCTACTTTGAAAATGTTAACACATGCAGCAAAGAAAGATGTCATAATGGTTTGGGTTTTGTGAAGTGGTAGAGAAACCTGGTAAGCAGCTGCCAGGTTTAACTGTACACAGCAAAACACAGAAAACTAGTATGCAGGTAATATGGAAGGCAAATGGAATTTTGTTAAAGACACTAGAGTATAGGGAAATGTTGCTGCAACAACGCATCAGTGAGATCGCACCTCAAGGTTTGCTTCCAATTTTGGTTCCCTTACTTGAGGAGCGATGTGGTTATATTGGACGCAGTTCAGAGGATGCTCACTAGATTGATTCAAGAAATGAGTTTTTTTTTTCTGAAGGGAGATTAAGCGCTTTAGAACTATACTGCCTAGAGTTTAGAAGAACAAGCAGAGATCTAATTAAGGTACATAAAATGCAAAAGAGGATTGATAAAGTAGATGTAACAAGGTGTGGAACAATCTAGAGCAAGAGGTCATAGTTTCAGGATAAGGAGTAGCAGTTTTAAAACAGAGGTAAGAAGATATTATCTCTCTTGAAAGGTTGTGAATCTTTGGAATTCACTACCCCAGAGCACAGAGAATGCTTGGACCTTGAATAAATTAGTAATGGGTTGAAGGGTTTTGGAGATGGGGCAGGAAAGTGGAGTTGAGGCTAAGATGAGATCAGTCATCATCATATCAAGTGGCAGAGTGAGATCAAGGAGGTGAATTGCCTTTTCCTGCTGTTAGTTCTAAAGTTCTTAAATAGGTTAGGAAAGTATGGCCTCTAAATGCACTTTTTCAAATGGTCCATTTGAAAGTGAGCTACCAGCATATCCACTGAGAGTTTGAACAATGAAACGCATGCAGTGGTATGAAGCTGGTGTTTTTACATGATGAATACCCATTAAACACACCAAAAAAAATTAGGCCACCTTAATTGAAAGAACAAAGTTGTTAACTGCATGGTTTGTTTTAATTAGTGCAAAGCAACTTCTCTGGTACTGTATCTTAAGAGTCTTATTACTTGAGGTTTTAACTATTACTGGAGATTTTAAAATGTAAAAAGAATTGTTTTCTTTTTGTCTTTTTAGATTATTCTATCTCTCCCCTCAAAATAAATGTTTCTGTTTTAAGTGCCATCTCTGTTTTCCATGTGTTATTTTATCTTGAATATTCTAACTTACAATTCCTGTTTCAAACTCTGCAGGGGCTAAATTGGATAGTCCCCTGAAATGGTGATAGAGATTGTGATGCACAATGTGCGACTAACCTGTGCCCATTGATCGAAATGCAGGAAGGGCACCATTTTATGCTGCCTGCTGGTTATAATGATCACTGAAAGCAGAAAATGCTACCCGTGATGTTTATTGGCTGCACATATCAGCAGGGAGCTTAAAATTGCAACTGCCTAGAACCATTTAAAGCTAGCCCACACTGCTTAAAGGGGAGGTGCATTGTGACTGACGAGGGTGCTTGCAGTTGCGCTGCTTAGGAATTTGTGAGGAACAGAAAAAAACTGAGAAACAATTGCTCAAACTATCACATTTCCCCTCTTATCTACTAACAATCCGTATTAATTAAGCCTGAGGACTAACATGCACTGCATTATCCCACCCTCAAGCACTTAGCACTAATGCAAGCCTCACACATACATGTGACAACATGTACAATCTGTCAACTATTTAATTATTGCAGCCAGACCAACCAAACAAATTGCACTCACTAGCAAACCTTTCTCTGTCTAGCAGGACAAAATGGTACACAACTAGATACATCAAGAACTAACAGTGTGGGGCAGGTGCTCCTGCATAACACCATTGTACAGAGAAAACTGTGCTTGTCATTGTCAGAAAAGCTATTACTGAGGCAGTGGCCTGCAGTGGAGCTGAAATCATTCAATCTGATAATATTCTCATTCCTCTTCCTTCTTGCAATACTCAATTTCTCCATAGTCACAATCCCTTCTGATTCCCTAGCTGCAGATGTTGTGAGCAGGCACTTATTCACCTCACTTCCACCCCCTCACTAATTTAACCTTATATTTTGGTTGATTTCCTTTCAGATACTCAAGAGAGGCAACAATGGAAACTGATGGACTAAGACTGAAAAGAGAGTTATAATACAGACATATCGCCATTCATTGATGTCATACTTGTTGCCACCATTTCAGAAACATCTCCAAATTGAAATAGAGGTGGCATCAGCATTTAGTGAGAGACTGGATGCAGTTAGGCTGCAGTCAGTACAGGAAGAACGATAAGTGCAAGTGCCACCTCATTAGATAGTGATATTGCACATGCAAGTAGGTGCAGAAAACTGACATCAGCGCTTTGATGGAGCAGCCTGCAGAAGAATACTTGGGTACAAGAGCAACAGAATGCTTTGAACAGTCGGATATCTGGTAAAAGGTTTGAGATCAATATCAAACAAATGGAAGAGTCAAACACTAGTTTGTTAGAGGGCTTGGAACAGAGTTTAGATTGCACTATTTTCCACACACAAGCAGTTGTCAACCTTGTTTTCACAATTGTGGTCCCAAAACAGAAGTGTTACCCTTGAACAACCAAAGCAAATATGATCTGCTGTTGAAAGACATTGCTGCTCCTCCCTAGATAACAAGGTATGGAGCTGGATGAACACAGCAGGCCAAGCAGCATCA
>JAHRHZ010000031.1:2546404-2570310 GCA_024137785.1 Ginglymostoma cirratum
GGGAACTGTCTCAGTAAGTATGATGTAATATGTTTGAGTGATGTGGACATCATGATTGAATAGCTGCTTGAGTGCTCTGTGAGATGTGGGTGTGATGTTTACAGAATACTAAGTACCTAAAGATCACTGAGCAATATGTGGGGCTAGCTGTCTGACAGTAAGGATAGTGCATTTGAAGATACATTTACTGACCTTTATTTGTGTCTTTAAATGTCTTTTGGATCTGTATCACGAGAGGTTTTATTCTGGATTGACTGTGACAGCAATTTATTCCCAGTGTCCTTTTGATGTCTGTCTGGATCATCTCCTGACCCTTGTAGATTTTGGATCTTTCTCCTCCTGTCAACCTCATGTATTGAGTCCTAGTGCTGCAGCTGAGAACATTGCAGTTCACTCTGCCATGTTACCCTATCAGCAAGCCGTCTTCCTGCTTGTAATGTCCCTGCCAACTGTTACAGCACCTGCTCCAGTCACAATATACTTCACTTTTATGAAGTGTAGGATACAACATTTGATTACTTCTCATACCAACTATATCTGATGATATACTACCACTCAACAATGCAATTAGTAAAGGCTGTAGGTTACCATGATTTAGGTTAGCAGCCAGCGTAAAAATTATGTGTGCCTGAATAAATCATGGTAAAATGTGTATCATTATCTCATGCATTTGGGCATTAGCCAACATTTCCTTCAATAAACAGATTAATAGATGAAACATATTTGCTTTTGTTGTGTAATGTAATGGTTTTTAAAGAGTCACTATTCGAGCTCTGCTGTGTTCCACCCAGTCTGATAATGTTGCAAAACCTCTGGGTGGAGAACCAGTTGGAATCTTCCAATGGAGTCATGCATATATTCTCTGCCTCATGTTAGCAACAGGAAATATGCCTAAAAGTTAGTATAACCTGTACATGGTTCGTGAGATGTAATAAACGACACCATGTTATCTAAGACAAAAGCCTCTTCAATGCATGTCACCAGTGACTGATATCCAGGCATCACACCAAAATACGCTGTGGTATCAGTAGCGTGCATTGTTATACAATGCTACAATCTTTAACTTAACTCGCTGGAACAACTGCAACACAAGTTAGTGCATGACAGTTACTTTTTCCGAGAGAGAATAGAGACAGAGATCCCCAATACCCTCTATGTTACTCCTACTGATTATTGTTGCAAAGTTGTGTTGCATATTTGTGGCTTGAGTGGCAGTAAGTTGAAAATTAGTTTTTGTGAAATGCTAGGCGTGAAGCATTGTATGGTCTCTTTAAAAGATTATGTGCTTTGTCTATGCTTAGAAATTTTTAAAAATGTCTATGAGCAGCTTGAAAATCTGCAAGTACAGAGAGCACCCAAATTGAAACATTTGTATCAAAAGGCAATAGAGTTAGCAGACCAAGCAGCAGTTTTGTTTTGATGCCAAGGCAACAAGTTTGGAACTTAGCCAGGTACTTAGATACCAAAAACCAATTAAATTTAAATCTGACGGTTTTGACAACATAGGACCAATCCTTTCATAAAAAATTGATATGTCATCAGGGGTCTAAAAGAAGGGACAGTTGGGGAAAAGACAGGAGGGCTAACTGCCATATGGCAGAGTTAACAGCTGTCAGCTCTCAAGAGAGAATCACTGCTTCACACGAACTTCTCTAAGTCTTAGAGAAAGCACCATCTAAGAAAAATCAAAGGTACCAATGGCACAACCAATGGCACAATGACTTAAGAATTGACAGGGGAACGTTGGATGGAGAAGGCACAGAGCGTCCTGGAAGACACATAGTCTGGCCATAATTTCGAGAGACAAAATTCTTTTTTTTAACTTTACTTTAGTAAGTAGGGCTTGTATATATTGGAACAGCACACCCTTAGAATCTTCTTTAATTTGAGAATTGTAAGTAGTCATGTTGCTTGTTACTAGTTTAGTTAATTTATTCACTGTTAGAGTCAGATAAATTGTTACTTGTTGATTGTAAAAGAAGCTGCTGAAAGGCAGGTTACTCCACTTTTCACATTCCTTTACAGATTATAGGTCAAGGTGCTCCTCTTTGGGTGTTTCAGATTTTAGGTTTCACAGGGGCGGTCAACAATTGCTTTATAATACTATCTATGCTTTTTCTGAAGCATGTATTCTTATTCAGCTTTGAAAATTCTTTTTCTCAGCAGTTAAAGAGGTAGAAAACTCTTGGCTGGGTGATTCCTTTGCTCTACAGCCTCCAGTAGAGGAGGAGGTATCAATATCCCTAGTAGTGTGGGATGGGCTGAATCCCAAGACCTGTGGCAGGAAGATTATTATAAGAACGAAGAAGTCAAACCCATAGAAGTCAAGGAACAAACAAAGCATAAAACAAATTTGGTTTTTCAATGAGCAGTTAAAAGAGCACAAATAGAAAACTTCATAAGACTTCCAAGATTTATAAGTGAACCTAAAAAGATGACTAAAACTGCACAAATCTGTTATGTTGGTGTCTGAGATCTGTTTCTTCAGATGAAAGCATCTGTTGAGATTACCCATGTTGGCACTTGAGAATTGTTTCATTCCACCAACAAAAAGGAAGTCACAGATTTTACAGGGCCTGTGGAAATATTTTCCATTCCTGCCATCACTGAAATCATGACTGATCTCATCACCAGCGAAGCTTAACAGAACAATCAAGCCTTGAGAATAAGCATTCAAAAAAGCTCAGTTCATTGACCAATTTTAAAGCAAAGTGGTCCAGACAGCAAACAGCCTGTTGAACACATTGATAAGACAAAACAGTCAATACCAGCAACAGAGCTGAAATTAAGTGAACACTCGTCTTTCAGTTAAATGATTGAGAGTCTGAAAACACTTATTTCATGAGTCAGACAACAACAAAGATGGGTGAGATGTCCAACATGGCCAAAAATTTGAGGAAGACAGGATGCATATGTGGGACATAGTTCAAAAGAAGAAACTATCTGCTCTAACCATCCAAAATATTGTAAAAAAATGGCAACCTTCTCTAGTTAGAAACAGATTGCCTGATTCAGAAATCCAGGGAGAAAAGAATCACTTGTTTCATTAGTGCATCCGTCTTCATTGGTCGAAGGTTAAAGGTTCTCTGATAAAGTAATGGCCAACATCATTATCTACAAATTACAAAGTAAGTTTGATACTGTGGTGTTATGTAACGATGTCAATGAAGGACATTCATGAGTTAAAGGGTTCTCCAGTGCAGATGTGATATAAACATCAGAATCAAGTTCAATAATCCTCAAGCCAAAGGCCCACCCATTATCACAGTCTGAAAATGAACATTTTTTGGAAGAAAGGCACCAGACACTTGAATTTGAGAATTCAGAGACTTGTATTAAGGGGTGGTGCAGCAGGGAAAGAGTTGGAGGTAAATGTGATATTGCTACATTGTACAATTGGTTAACAAAGAAACAAAAAAAAATGTCAGGGTAAGTCTTGTTTAAGGTTATGGTTCTGATAGACTTAATGTTTGAGCAATGCTGAGTTCCACCAGTTTGATGATTGTCACAAGGCCTTGGATGGAGAATCACTTGTATGTTGGCACAGTCTCCTGATGGAGGCACACGTATCTTTCCTATCTCTTCTGAGTAATAATGATTGTGTCTGAATTAATATAAGATATATATAGTTAGTCTGATGCAATAAACTATACCTTATCTAAGACAAGAGCCTCTTCCACTGAAATTTATTTGCGGTGCTTCCTCTACCACAGGGTATGGAACAATCCTTTAGGCTGACATAGGAAGAAGGATTGAGGGCAACATTCCATGCATCAGCACTGGGCATCGTTACGTAACAGCACAGTATCAGACTTACTTTGTAATTTGTATGCTGTTGAACGTATTCTGATTCAGAAGCACTCTATCAAAATATATTGGAGTCTAACAATTCATCCAACCAGTGTGTTCCTTGTAGAAGCTGGAAAAAATACATTGAATGATGAGTCATGTGCAAGTACTCAATACGTCTATCACTAAAGCTGCTAAAATTAATTTACCCGAATAGAGTGTGATGCCCCTTTGCTCTTGTGTATTACCATCTGTGCATGTTCTTAATGTACCAGCCCAGCGATTTTAGAATCTACTCATTCACCCCATATCAGCTAATGCACATTATCAGCATTTTCTGTCATTTTATTTTGAAGCATTAGTTAGACCGCAGGACTCAAGATTGATTTGGAAAATGGGAGCACAGATGAGACTGCAAAAGACTGAAGTGTTCATCTTTGTGCACAGGCTTGAGAATAGGTATATTTAACAGCACTAAACATGTTTATTTGGACGTGTTTAGAAATGTGATCTGCTGAGAGCTGAAGGACAGTGATGTGACACATTAATACATCAATGGCATCTGAGGTGCTATTTTTGGAATAGTTTAAATTTTGTACCTTTACCTTCTACTGATTAGTCCACACAAACATTAAAAGGTACAGGTGACTGATTTTTACTGACAGGCATTAGCAAGATAGAAATGGCATCTGATGATGGAGCTATTAAAAAAAATCAGAAAGAAAAACAGTCTTCTGGTGCAATAAAGTTCCTAGCTAATTATAGACCTTGGACAATAGCTATCAAAGACAAGTCATTAAAAAACGAGGGATTTATGGATCATGTCCGTGCTGCTGCTCTCATTCAAAGGCACTTTGAGAACCTGTTTACAGAGCGTGGAATGGAACCTAAATGTGTTACTTAGTAGGAGTCAAAGGGTCAGAAAAAGAGAATATTAGCACCTATTTTGCTTGCAGACATCCCATTTCCATCTCCTTCGAATCAACCAATGCAGGGCTCACTGCATGCATGCTGATTGAAGAATACTTTAGTTATAGAAAGGTTAACATCAATTTGAATTTATTTCATGATAAAGATCTAATTCAGTTTTGGCATTTATCCACGAGTATATATTTTTAAGGAAGAATGGTGCATGTGTTGATCATAAATACCAGAAATCTTTCTAAGGTTATAAACGCACCTCCAAAACGAATTCTTTAATTCTAGGTAATAGAAAACTTTGATTGAGAACTTAGAGACAGGAGTTTTTTTTTTGTCAACTATTTCCACTCCACTTTTGAATCTGTTTCAGATTGTTCAGTCTCTCCTAATTTCAGTGATCAGGAAGAATCTTCCAACTTACATGGATTGCATGATAACGTTTCAGTTTTCCAGTGATTATGATTTATTTTCACTTGTACTCTACAATGAATAACACTGTAAAACACAGTGGAGTGCAAGGTGGGAAAACATACATTTCTGTTTGGATAACTAGGTGTAGAGCTGGATGAACACAGCAGGCCAGGCAGCATCAGAGGAGCAGGAAAGCTGATATTTCAGGTTTGGACCCTTCTTCAGATCTGAAATGTCAGCTTTCCTGCTCCTCTGATACTGCCTGGCCTGTTGTGTTCATCCAGCTCTACACCTTGTTATCTCAGATTCTCCAGCATTGGCAGTTCCTACTATTTCTGTTTAGATATTGTGAGCAGGGAAGAAACCAGTTTCTGATCCAATTTCGGACGTAAACAATTAACAAATAACAATTAAGCCTCATATCATCCAATCTTTGGGTTGTCAGCATACAACCATGGATTTTGCCAGTACCAAACAGCAGTCCAGATGCATTGACTCCATTTCAATTGCACTGGAACTCTGATCTTCCAAGGGGGAAATCTCCCTATTTCCCAGAACATGCAAAAAAGTGTCTGACTCAGTCAGAGACTTTGAGTTGTTTTGACTTACCTACCTGGTTAGTTGCGTGGGGAATGTTAGACAGATTAAAACCATGTCTAGCTCCTTGAGACATTATATGACTACCTCAACCCAGGACTCCCTAGTGAAATAAGCCAATCTCCTTATGACAATCCCCCAGCTCCTCCCTGACCATCCAACCCTGCCTTCCCTGACACCAAAAACCTGACAGTTAACCAATATGACCTAACTAGACTCCACCAACAGACGCCCATTAACCCTCCAACTCCCCCAAACACTCAAACTATTGACTGCCCTGACCTGCTTGGATCACACCACCTGATTCCCCCATCTTGCAAACTGCTCCCAACCTAACTTAACTGTTCCCACACCAACTCACCTGCTCATCCACCTGCCAACTTCATTCATCAGCCACCCGACACAGCTATCGACAACACTCACCTACTACCCTGACCACCCTACCACCTTACCAATCTGCTACTCTGTTATTCTACCCACCTGCCACCTTAAACATTTGCTACCCTGCCTGATTACCTCACCTATTCTCATTCACTAACACGCTGAAAAACTGCTTATATGTCTCAGTGCTGTTTAGGGTTATAGCAAGTGAACTTACCATCATGTAGCAGCTAGTGTCATGAAGGGTGCACTGGGCTTGTCTTATCCTAGTAATTCGGCCCCGTGAGGAAACACTTCATTTGTGAAGAAGAGGAGAAGTCCCAGCCAGAAATGTAAAGCTCAGTTGTGATGGGACAGCGTGTGGCTATTCAGTGGTGATTGTCACTTCCAAAAGATTTGGGATGAAGTACCATTGATTCACATGTGTACCCTAGAGGTGAAGGCTGTGTGAGGAGATAACTTGTGAGTCAAAAAATTTTCTGGTGTAGTCTTTTATTCAAAACATTTTTCTCAACCATTTTTTTTAATCCATCCTTTCCACCCCTGTCAATGATGGCCGATCAGAACCTGATGTTTCATGATCATATTTAAACTTTTAATTCTAAATGTACTTTTAAAAAGAGGACTACTACAGACAAAGAGAAAAACTTCCGCGGATGTAAATTCACTGCTGACTGGCAAAACCCGGGATGGATCCATGGAATGTTGCCTTAGAGTGTCAGAGAAACATGAAACAGAGAGACAGATGTAACTGGGAGAGATAATGAGCAAGCTGCCAAATTACCCTTCTTAGCAGAAAGCCATCTCTTGCAGATTTTTTTTTGTGTTTTGCCCTTCCAGGAACATAGAAAAAAAAGTTAGAAAACAGCCATAGCCTTGGTCTGAGTGTGATGAAGGGAGAAGGTATGCTGTTGGTAGAAAGTGTGCTATTGAACTAAGATTCACGTGACTAGCCTGAGTTCAAGTGATCATGTGTTGTAAAGATCACACTAGTCACCCCTATACTTCAGGTAAAAGTAGTCTCTTGCTCTGAGTGCTGGAAATCAACAAGCTAGCAAGCTATTCAAACAGAAACAGGACAACAGGAGGACTCTCTCAGGTACTGCAAGTAATCACTCTCAGAAGGAAACAGGAGAAAATTATTTTAACGAACTACAAAGTCAAAAATCCTCAAAACAACTGTTCAACTATTAATATTCCAAAATCCGTTTTTCAACACCAAGCCAGAGAAGCTGATATGTATGTCTTTTAATTTTTATCTTTTTTGGACTCACTTATTTGTAATCCATAAGGATGTGCTTCTCATTATGAGTTATTTTTCTATTAGTAACTAAGAAACTCACTCATTTGTTAACTCAAGAGAGTCTAGTTGATTTTGCTCATTTTAAAATGTAAATTAATTTGATCTGGGAACAAGGCATCCACAAGGAAGGGATCCTTTTCAAATTAACATTGCTATAGCCAAAGGCATGGACGAAGGCATGGATGAACAAAGAGGGGGAGTCAGTTTATCTCTGCTCACACCAAAGCTTTACAGTTTGGAGTCATAATAACTTGGGGAAGCTTTCCGTAAAAACATGTGGTCATAATAACTCAAAATTACAGATCTCAATTTGTTTTTTCTTCTCTCCTTTCAAGGACAAGGAAAAATGCGACAGAAGCACTCGGGTGCAAACTGGAATCAATGCTTCTGCTGCCTAGTCGCACCATATCTGGTGTGATAGGAACATGTAAACCCATTACATACAAATATACAAAGACCTGCAACAAATGCTACAAAATATGCTTCCACATCCAATGCAGATTTTAATTGCTGATAAAAGGCAAAATATTCATCTCTTTACAATTATTAAAATGTGAACGGTTTAACAGCTGTCTGCCAAAGTTCTTTCTTAATACTTAGGAAATTATTTTCCTTGCTGGCTCGCCCATTCTGTTTTTGGCCTTTAATTGCTACTCATCAGTGGAAAACTATCAATTCTAGTACACTGTAATGTACAAGAGATTGGTGAGAATGCTGAACTTACCACAATATCAAATGATTGAAGTAGTTAGCATTGATGCATGAGAGAGAAGGATAAGGTAAGAGAAAGTAAGATGGATTTATGCTTTTGTGGAATATAAACACTGGTATATATTTTTTGGAATGAAGGGCCTGGCATTCCCCATTCTGTAGTCCAGCAAGCAAAATTGGAAGCAATAAAATCAAACCCAACCCCAAGTAATAATTAAGCAATGAAAAAAGTGAAATCCTAGAATACAAAAAGAAAATATGGTACTTTGTTAAAATCTGAAATAAAAACAGAAACTTCCAGAAATATTCGGCAGATTTGACTGAACTGTTAGGAGGAAAGCAGAGGTAATGTTTCAGGTTGATGATCACTGATTGGAATGTTTGGTCATTCTCAGCTGCTTCAAGAGAAAGCTTAATTTAGTTTATTATACATATGGCTGATTTAAATAGTCTCAAGGTGGCAGCAGATGAAATCTGATTTTCATGGTTCCTGCCCAATATGTTAATAGATTAGATTTAGGATATATAATGTGCTGCTGTGCATTGGACCTTCTTTCCCTGTATGAAGCATTGTAGCATGAGGTTTATGGAATGCCAAATGAACAGAGATATCCAAAACAATGATGTGAGGAACTTTAGACACTTGGAGCCAACCAACCAGTTGGGCACTAATCTGTAATGACCCAAATCTGTAAATTGAGTTGAAGCAATCTAAAATCAATGCTCATGGCCCCACAGCACTGATATAAAATGAAGGCTCAAGGGGCTAAACAATCTTCTCCTGGTTTACTGTTCCTATCTTTCGATGTTCCACCAGAACTAAGGAAAAGGATTCTATTGTAGTGTCCTCTTCCTTCTCTGGGGGCAATCAGGGCCATTTCTGACTACTTTCCTCCATTTTTGTGATGGTAACCTTGTGAAACAGCAGTAAGTAAGATATATAAGTGGGAACTGCGCACAGGGTTAGGCTGGACACATAGGTGGATATTTTGTTCTTGTGATCTTCCCACATTCCTGTCATTCTGCTCACTTGTCTCATCACCTTACAAGGCCATCTTCACAGCATCAATTAGAAAGTGAACTCCTTTTCATTCATTTAGCTAATAATTCATTGCTGTCAAACAGCGTTCCTCCCTCACCTCCAATATTTTGATAACAAATAAACATTATATTGAAAGATTTTTAAAAATTTCTTCTGTGATTTTCTCCTAGGTTGCTTCCAGCAGAGACCTGGAAGGGAATTTTCAAGTCATGTAGAATCCAGCACAATTCTTGCAATCCTATTGAGGCTTTCTCCCTACCACCATTTCCATGAAACAGTGGGAAGGACACACAGCAATGATTCTGGTTGGTCTGAAAGAAAGAAACTCTTACTCTTGAATTTTCTGCCAAGTTATACTCAAATTCAGGTGCTATCATGAAGAAAATTGCTTGTAAAATGTTCTGACTGATATTAGGAAAGTGCACTAAAAGCTAGAAATGACAGGTATTTATTATAATGTCTGATCTCATTCTATAAAGCAAAGTATAAACTACAGGTCATGCTGCAACTATATTTACTCCACATTTTATTATTCTGAATTAAGTTACTGTTCGTGTTAAAAAGGAGCTCAACTCATTTCTGTTTAATGCATTTTATTTTTATTTTAGGTATTTACATCTGCATGTTTCTAAATGTCTATTCAGGTTACATGTTATAGTTGCTTACTCACTTTAATAGTTTCTTATACATCACTTGGATGAATTGAATTCATTTTATGTATCTTACTTTACTTATCTGCAGGTAAAGATAGGGATACAGAAACCAACAACTGTCAATGGCTTAAAGTTTGGTTTGTGAATGAAAGAAGTAACCACAAGCATTCATAGAAACATAGAAGATAGGAGTAGGAGGACGCCATTCAGCCCTTTGAGTCCGTTCCACCATTCTTCACAATCATGGCTTACGGTCCAACTCAATAGCTTAATCCTGATTTTCTCCATAATCTTTGATCCCATTTGGCCCAAGTGCTATATCTCATTACTGCTTGAATACATTCAATGTTTTGGCAGGAACTACTTCCTGTGGCTCACCACTCTTTGAGTGAAACCCAATAACGATCATTATGCCTACTTATTATATCATTTGCATTGATTGTAATCAATTGTTCGGACATGTTATGATACAACTCCACAGTAACTGAGACTTCAACATGGACCTTCTGACCAAGGGGTGAGAATATCATCACTGCACAATAGACCTTCTCTTTCGAAATGCACACCTTGCAAAAAAAAGGAATCAAACTGCTTGAAAGACGGATATCCTCACTACTAGTGATAAATGTGGATATGAATCAATATATTCAGACACATTATGACATGCCTCTTAAGCAGCAAAGCCTTGAACCCAGACCTACTGACGCAGAACTAGGACCACTATCACAATACTAAATGCCACCCTACTGATTGGCATTGCTATAAATCAGGGAATGGGGGCAAGAGTTCTAGATGCTACTTAGTTAAGCTAGCACCTCTTAAACAGGAGATGCATTCCAGCTGCAGATACAATACTCCATTGTAACGCCTACAACAAAACATCCAGTATAGAATCAGCAAATCTTAGTGATCAATTGTTCCTTGCTTCAGTCATTTATTAGTCAAATTGTTAAATAGTCTTAGCAGGCTGAAGCAGCTCCCTTTTAAGTACTGCCTTAGACTACATTGATTACAGCACCACTTCCACCCAATAGATGTGTAGCCAAAAGTTAGTCGGCATTGCCTGCACGAATCATTGTTGTCATGAGCCAGCCCGGTTATTGTGTGTTGTCTACATTGATAGCACCAGGCTGGTCCATGCTCCACCATTCCCACCCACCTACTTTTAGGCGTGATCCAGTTTCTGGGCCAGCTGTTCAGCTATGTCCAGAACACTGTAACCTGCCTCCCAATGAATAGAGTCACAAATTGCAAACAAGATAAGATTAAGATTGTCAGTTCAATTGCTAGGCTGGACCAATACAGCCATGTGTATATGAGTTAAGTAGTTAGAAATGACAAAGGCAAAAAAAGAAGTGCATACAGTGTACAAATACGAGTGCTAACAATTCCTGTGACATAAGATGGTCAACGTAGTATCAGAACTGGTACTGCATTGTGTTAAGGTTGTCAGGATAGTTTACACAGTGGGTACAATTGTCAGTGTGAGGATGAAAGGACTGAACACCGTAGTATATTAAGATTGTCAATGCATTGTACGAATGAAGTTGACTGGGTGCAATGGTGGGTTAAATTTTGTGTATGAAATAAACGTAGATGACATGGCAGTGCTGATTATGAATTCTCTCCTCACCTTTTTGTGTTACAAAATGCATTGATATTCATTCCAACTTGCCTCCTGAGTGTTATTCTGTCATCATTCCCTACATAACATCGTAAAATTCTCATTTTATTTTGAAAATGTTGTGTTTCATCTGTGTAATCTAAAGCTCCAATTTTTATACGAGAAAACATTCTTGTGCTGAAATACTGCGAAATAATTTGCGGACTATCTTAAATGGATGATTACAAAATATAACAGCAATTCAGATAAAGCCTGCTTTCCAAATGATTCTTGTGAGGAATCAAGTGTTGTACCACAGGACTTCGAACACCTACATGGGGTTTGAAATCAGATTGCTGCATGCAGCGCTTCAATGCTCATCTGCGGGGTTTTAGATGATATCTCCAGCAGCTGGTATTCTGGAACAGTGAAGAGGAAAGTGTAGAGGTCATAAAGATATTTGGAAAACTCATCTGAAATTGTTGGTATGGGAGCCTTGATGTAGCAAATCCTTCAGCAAGAATATATTAAACCAAACAGAGCTGAATAAAAATACCATGCTACAAAAACAGGTTGTAAATGGACAATTGTCAAAAATAGACTAAGACTCAAATTCCAAGAACCAACAAGGCTTTTAACTGAACCTTGAAGATGCAAAATGGTACTTAAAATTAAACAAACCAAATAGAGATATGGACACAGTGAAATGACTTGATGAATATGATAGCAAAAGGATAAACAATGTAACCAGACCACATTTCTGAAGAAGGGTCTAGGCCCGAAACGTCAGCCTTCCTGCTCCTCTGATGCTGCTTGGCCTGCTGTGTTCATCCAGCTCTACACCTTGTTATCTCAGATTCTCCAGCATCTGCAGTTCCTACTATCTCTATCACATGATGGCATGCGTGTTTTCAAAGTAGTAAACGGTCACCCCTCTAAGTAACTTGCATTTAGAAACATTAAAAATGGGTGGAGGGATAGACCAAGAAATTACAGGCCAGTTAGTCTAATTTCAGTGGTGAAAAACGTATAATATACAATTCTGAGGGGCAGATCGCAACTGCTGTTGGAGTGACACAGATTAATCAGAAAATCAAAAGAACTACAAATGCTGGAGATCAGAAACGAAAACAGAAATTGCTCGAAAACCTCAGCAGATGTGGCAACATTTGTGAAGAGAGATCAAAGTTAATGTTTCAGGCCCAATGACCCTTCAAAAATTGTCGGTGTGGATTTGTTAAGGAAAGTTATGTTTGACAAATTTGACTGCATGTTTTGAGGAGATAACCAGGACTGTTGATAGGGGTAATACATTTAATAGTGTCTGCATGGACATTAGCAAGGCTTAAGACCCCTCATGGCAGACGTGTCAAGAAAGTAAGAGCCCACGGACTCAAGTCAAAGTACATGTTACATCCAAAAGTGTCTGAGAGGCAGGAAGCACAGTATGTTGGTCAAAGGATATTTCTGCGACTGAAGGACTATTTACAATCGGTTTGCACAGCATGGGGCTCTTGCTATTTGTCGTGTGCATTAATGATTTGCATATAAATGTAGGGTTTATGCTCAAGAAGTACACGAATGACATGAAAATTGGTAAATGGCAAATAGTAAGAAGGAAAACATAAGCTGCAGGGTGAATAGTTTCGACTGGTCAGGTGGGCAGAGCATTTACAAATGAAATTCAACCTGGAAAAGTGTGAGATAATGCTTTTGGGGAGGGCTAATAAGGCAAGGGATTACACTATGAATGGTAGGATCCTGGAATGTACTGGAGATCAAAGCGACCTCGGTGTGCATATCCACAGATTTCTGAAGATAGCACAGCGGGCAGTTCAAATGGTTAAGAAGGCACTTGGGATACTTGTCTTTATGAGTTCAGACAGAGCACTCAAGGGCATGGAGGTAATGCTGAAACTGTAAAACATGGTGGATAGGTCACAAACCAAGCACTGAATACAATTCTGTCAGGAAGGGAGTGATTGCCCTAAAGAGGATGCAGAGGAAATTTACCAATGCTGCGTGGGCTGGAGACTTTGAGCTATGAGCAAAGATTGGATTGACTGAAGTTGTTTCCTCCGGTGCAGCAAATTTTAAGAGCAGACCTGATAGAGGTGTACAAGATTATGAGGGGCATAGATAGAGTGGATAGGAAGGCACTTTTTCCATTAGTAGAGTTGTCAATAATCAGGAGGCATAGGTTTAAGGTAAGAGGTAGAAGCCTAAAAAGAGCATTGAGAGTTGTTTTCATCCACATGATGGAATTCAGTGCCTGAAAGGATGGTTGTTTCAAAATCACTAGTACTATTTAAGCATTGTTTAGATATTCACCTGGGTCGCAGGGGCCTCCAGGTCTATGGACCTTAAATTGGAAAATGGGATTGGTGTAGTCAAATTTTTGTTGACCACCACAGACACAATGGGGCTTCTTCCTGCGCTGTAAATTTCTACGAGTGTACAAGGGGAATACCTTGCAAGAAGAGTAAATTATCTAAACTAATACTTCCTGAACTATTAAATTGAGAACTTTTTGAAAATTAAGGAGTTAAAGTGCTTGGGGTTATTGTTTGAAATTTAAGAACACAGTATATTGACTTCCATGTCATTGGTTTGTGTAATAAACAATAAACAATTAAAAGTATACTGAATTGTGCTCAACTCTGAGCCTTACTATTTTGCTCCTCCAGGACGGGTTCAGATCAGACAATGAAACTGGAATGTAAGCAGAGAGATGCAGTTCAACTGTAGTACTGACAAAATGAGAAGTTACTCATTCAATATGTCATAGTCAATTGTTAGAGTAATTTAAATGTATAAAAGTGGATCCATTTTTCTAAAAGACTCGGTATACTACATGATGAAATATGTTCATTTGGTAATGATACCCACGGTGTCATTTGCAGCCTGAAGCCCTTCCAGAAATCTGGAATATATAAATCTTAATCCTTTGCAATCTCTACAGCAAGCTTGAGAGGTGGGCAAGTGCACAACAACTGTTCCTAGAAGCAGATCTGCTCTAGTCGTTAAGTGGTTCCCAAAGGGGAAAGTCCTACTCCTTATTTTCAAACCAAAACACAATTAATTATTACCTGGGCTACATTGTGAGTGGACACCTCCTGTCAAGAATTGGTAGTTCAACCAATCTTTGCCTGTCACAAGTAAATGGAATATAATATATTTGGTTTCCTATCTGATATTTACTACTTTTACTGCTTACCTCAGGGCTTGATCAAAGATAATGGTGACCAGAGGCTTTGAATTACACAAGAAATATGTTGGCTCTTAAGAAATATTGGCACATTGACAGGATCATCTGATAAATGTTTTATTTTCCCATTCAGAGTAACCTCCTCCCTCATTGTCTTAGGTAAATACTATGAAAAACCATCAACAAAAACTCAAAAGACATTCTGTACATCGTTACTATCTCAGCTGCTGTTATTCCTGGGCATGTCAGATACCACATTGAAATCTGGTTTTGTCATGTTTTGATTTGTTTTGATTTAAACAAATTGGTCTCCCACTGAAATATATGCACGTAATGTTGCAGATTTGGTTTTAACAATAAAACAGAAGTTACTAGGCAAAATAAATGAAGACAAAATAACATAACAAAATAACATATTTATGTAAACAGTTGAAATATAAACACAGTAATCCCATGAACATTTCTTTACAGATCCCAAAAATCATACCTAAATGGCACCGCCTGTACAGTAGTCACACCTCAGATAATCTCCTCCTCTATCATCAGCCAGTTAGTTTAGTTGGCTAGATGGCTGATTTTTAATGCAGGTGTTCATTTCCTGCACAGCTGAGATTATCCTGAAGAGCTATCTTTCTCAATCCCTCTCTTCATTTGAGGCATGGTGGCCTCAGGTTAAACTACCACCAGTTGTCTCTTTCTAATGAGAAACCTCTATGATCTTGTAAGACTAAACAAATTAAGGGTTACGGTGTGCGGGAGGGTAAGTGGAGCTAAGTCTCAAAAAGTTCAGCCATGGTCTTATTGAATGGCGGGGCAGGCTCAAGGGGCCGGATGGCCTACTCCTTGCTCCTAGTTCTTATGTTCTTATGTCCTTATGGTGACGTCATTTTTAGATTTAATCCAGCTGTGAATTAAACTCCCAAACTGGAACATCTGATAAACCTCTGCCTGGAGCTTTCATACACCTGAGTTTAAATGTACTCAGATTCAAATACCCTGTTCCGAGTTTTATCTAAACACTTCTGGTCTGATACTATCACCAAACTCCTTCCTCTACTTTATTTCCTAGCATCTTCCTCTCTCAGGAGCATTGCTTTAGCCATCCAGCTTCATTCAAGAATTGTGCAGAACTGAACCAAACTAAAGCTAAAAACAAAACTTTCTTTGCCAAGCTATGGGTAATTCCCCTATGCTTTAAAGAAAACAAACTAAATGAAATCTTAATACACAACCATTGATCTTGATTGGCTGTAAAAATTCTCCTAATATAAACAAAGACCATTAATCCAGAAACATGTTACTTAATCAAATTGTTTCAAATCAATCGTCATAGCTACTGAAACACATACAAATTAATCATTAAAACTTTCAGACATGCAAAAAAAAAACATTAGTTCAAAATTCAACATGGTATTATTCTAGGTGACCATTTCCAGTATTTTGTGATATTTGCCACACATACCGCTATGTAACATTGGATTAGGGCTCTTTGACGCAGTTTACTGCCATGAATTCTACTTTGTCTTTGCTTTGTCTTGGGCCTAACTAATAATTAGAGGAAACACTATCATATGATATCTACCAAAGACACACTGTTCTTAGGTAACTAGAAGGTTTATTACATGACAGCAATACAGACAATTACATTTGGTTAGACATAGTTACTGTGGTCTTAGAGTGCTGGTGCAGATATATCTTGTCCCTCCAAATACTGGAGAAGAATTCCTTATCTGCACCCAAAAACTGTGTGCTTCATCTGTAGAATGGGTGGAGCCAATGTAACATGAACATTAACCCTTTGAGAAACATTATCTTACACAACAGCTAATGCCTCCCCAATTTAGTTTTCCATAGTTAACCTTTTATACAATCATATTTGTAACAACATGATAGTTACCAATACCTAAACTTTTCCCAAGTTGCTGACTTCAAATGGGCATTTCACTTTTCCATCACTTCACACTTTTCTGAATGCATTCTTTTGAACTTTGATGCAGGAAGGCTTTTGCTTGACGTTGGTTGACCATAGTTCTGATCTGTGGATCATTTCTGCACTGAAAAATCATTTATCTCTTAAATATCCTTCTTGGAGATTTTTTTAATAGATATTTTTGTTGATTGGAGAATCCTTAGTCTGCTGAATTTTCTTTGTCGAGGAACTCTTCACTGCTAATTCTGGTAACTGTCCCACAACAACATGTGCTGGACCTTTCTTCAGAATTTCCTTCCTGGAAGATAACTGTTTGGTTGAAACAATACTTTCTTCTTTTGGTGTCCTGACTTTACGGACAAGACGATCACTTTCAAATTGGAAGAAAGAGCCTCATTTTGTTGGTTGTTTAGACTCGACAGTTTCTTTTTTTTGACTGTGGCTGGATGTGTAGATGCGAGTCTCAATCCCATAGAGTCATTTGCAACTATTCTATGTCTATCCATCTGTCTAGTTTCTGCTTCCAACATAATTTAACTGGCTTTCTCCAAAGTGATAGCTTCCTTGGAGTAAAAGAAATCTGACAGGGTTTCATCAACAGATCACATATAATTCTGTCTCTTATAACTTTTGATTTGAAACCTCCATATTAATAGCTTTCCAGAAGGTTGTAGAGGTTTTTCATGAAATGTCTAGAATTATATTTGTTCTTAATTTGAAGCAAAAGTAAGAAGATTTTTAGGGGTCTTTGGATCTTCAAAGGTGTCCATGCTATCCTTGATGTTGTGCCCCTTAATAACATCATTCACAGTTTTGGAATATAATAGTGTACTAATTTGCTCAGCTTCAGTGTTACTATTTAATATAGAGGCAATATCATAGCTTAACAACTGTCACCTCCATGAAATCCAATGTTATGGTTTATATCATATTTCTCTGATCTTGAATTTGCTGGGAAGCAATATATATTTTCTATTTCTTTTCATAGCTTTTTGTAAAGGTGGTATTTATTTATTTTCCTGTATTTTTGAGTATGAACTGAAATGGATAACCAACTGTCTCAAAGGGATTATCACACTCTTTTTTAAGAAGTCACTTACCAATACATTGTATGTCCTGTTTGCACTACTGCTTGTTCAACCAGAGGGGGAAGGTTAGTTGCAGACAAACCAGACAGTAGGTACAAGGTGAGATCTGACTGGTAACAAGTAGTCAGTAGTGGTAACCCGTTGTCAATGACAAAGGACCTTTGCCTGCCAACAACTATGCAATTGTCTTGTAGGTCACTGAACTGTTTGCAGGTTTGGAAAAATATAGCAGAATTTTCAACCATTTGAAAGGGGAGGCAGTGTCTCATTCCCCCTGTCACTCTCTGCAGTTAAAAAAAAAACCTGTAGAAAGCCAGATTATTTTCTTGCTCCCATTGCTTTAAAATGTGACTTCTAACCAATATGTCAGAGATTTTATTATTTGTGAATTAGTCACCCTGTGCTTCTTTCAAGAAAACGAACGAATGTGGAGAAGAGAGATTAAGGAAAAGCAAGTAAGAATCATTTCAGCAAATCTATTGAACTACCTTCCTAGCCTTTCCTACCACTCACAACACCATTTCTTTTTTTAGCTGTCTACATATCCCTGTTTACGTGCGTAAGGTTGGTTAGAGTTTTAACTAGTAGAGATATAAGTTGACATCTCGTAATTATTCACCAGTAGTTAGAAACTGTTTATTTGCTAGAAATAGTAATTCGTGTTAAATACAGAAACCAGGTCTGTGTTTTTGTTAACCTAGATCTAAAAAGACAGGAATATTGGGAATTTTGAGAACTTGGATAAAATGTTTCATTACGACTCCTTGAATAGTGGGGTTTAATTACCTGCACACCATTCCAATGAGGCATAACAGCTGATTAATCTTATTATTGTAAAGTTATATAAATTGTATAATTATATATTGTTTGTAATCTGTTCATTATGGTCATATTGTGGTACTCACTAATGCTGCTTTATATTGAATTACCACAGTTTTCTAGACTCTGTAGAATGATATTATTGCCGTATCTCCTTCATTTGTCTGTCTTAACTGTTTTTCTGTAATACTGTATTGAATCCATCAATAAAGTTTTAAATTATAGTGTTGCTTGTTCTGCAGTGATTTCTTCATTTTAAACTTTTAAAACGTGTTTAATTGTAAGACTCTCAAATGGGTTTTCCCTCCTTCTTTAGGGTGTCCTACTTTATGACAATCAAAATGGTGAATACCCAGTTCTTTTAATGTTTGCCTGCCTTCTTCAGCAGTGGAGTTTCCCCACTTCCTTCTGTGTTAAATGAATGTTTTCACATTTTTCACAGTCTAAAACAACAAGCATTTTCTTTTATTCTATCTTCTAAACAAAATCCCTTGTTGCGACCATCATTGTTCATCTTGCTAAAATCATGGCTTAATATTGAGCACTTGCTCATTTGAGTCATTAATTTTTCCTGACTTTTTTCTTCTGCTAGGCTGTATCATTACATTTTTTAAAATGTGTTCACTTCCATTTTAAAGATATTCTGAAGCCCTCTCAATTATGTACCCTTGACCTGTGTGTATTTTACGTCCTTTCCTTGTTCCTTGTTCCTTGCAACCATGCCTTGTGCAGCCTCATTTCAGCAGAAATGGTGCAGATTGTGAGAGACAAGAAGTAATCTTTACACCACTTTGCATTCTATTTCTAGGCTTTGCGTCATTTTTCCGAAAGTTATTCCCTCTTTCTTTACGGATCTTTAACTTTACCTTCTAGAGCCCTCAGTTACTGTTTGTAGAACCTCCTTTAGTAATGTTGCTGTACTTTCTAAGTGTGGCTGGTTTTTATCTGTTTTGCTAGTCCACACACCTCTGCCAGACACTTCACGCCGGCGTCTGAATGAAGTTAAGCCTTTGGAGTACTGAATATGTCTTGTTGTTGCTTTGCCAGCAACTGCTGCTGCTCTTGTTCCAGCTGCTGCCTAACAATTGGTGTCTTCTTAAAGCAGTAATGTACTTAAAGTAATAAACTCATTTGTTTGATGTTATTTACCTTTTATTCTGGGTCTTCTGGATTTCTTCAGATCCACACCAGTGCAAACATGGTATTTTCCTGGATGACCAGTTCTTATACCTTGTGGTACTTGCCACGTCTACCAGTAGGTGGTTTGGGTTGTTTGAGATAGTTCACTGCCACCATTCCAGCTTTGTCTTAGCCCTAACTATTGATTAGTTACAGAACATACACTACTGTAGAGTACCTGCAGATGGGAAACTGTTCTTGGATAACAAGAGGCGTTATTCATTGCGTAACTACATTAAATACAATCACATTCAGTCAGGAATTATTATTGGGACTTTAGGAAATTGCTAAAGATGTGTATGTTCCCTCTGAAAACTGGGTGGAACTCCTTATCTACACGCACAGGCTGTGGATGATATCAGCAGAATGGGTGGAGCCAATGCAACATGGACATTAACCGCTACAGAACCATTACCTCATACCACACAGTAATGTTCAAAATTTAATCTTATCCTTACTCAAATTTTTGTCAAAGCATGCTCTTTGCCAAAGAATGAATTTAGCACTAGCAGTGATTAAGAACATGATCTAACTACTGTGCTCAGCAGGGTAATATAGAATACAGTAGAGTGGAATTTTGGCCAATACATCTTTGTCAAACCACCGTGTATTCAAGGCAAAATGAGATGAAATAAGAATTGAAGATGATGATGTAAGTGTGCAGCCATATAAATTTAATTGATAAATTGTTATCTAATATTAGCAGAAAACAGAGTTAACACTTCCAGTTGAATATGAACTGAAATTCTGAAGGAAAATCATATGCAAATTAAAGCATTAACTTTTCATTTCTCTCCACAGATACTGCCGAACTCGCTGAGCACTTCCAGCACTTTCTGTTTTTGAGTCTCCACCTTCCTCAATGGTATGTTTGGGTCTCCTCATGCAACAAACAGCAGTTCCTGTTGAAGGAAATGGCTAAGGCCTGATGCAGCCTGACTAAAGCAGTGCAAACTCGTGAGGCACTGCTCCTCAGGTAGAACTAAGGAAGTGGTTCTGGGCCTGGGCACCCTTTACGCTGGACATGCAGCTCCTCCTTATCTGCTGTCTTATGTTGAATGAATCAGCTCCTTATTGCTGAAGCTAATAATTCTGTTCTTTTACCTGCCCCAAACCAAAGATACAGTGTGATGAAACCAATGGCCAAGGAAAACATCTCAAGAATGCAGTAAAGCCACCAACTTAACCATCTACCTGCCTCATTCTTGCTAAATGGATGGGACTTAAATTGGTGCTTTCGGTTCTGAGACATGAACAGATGGCTCATTCATATATACATTCAAGCTGCTGCATCATCTGAAGATGGCCTAATTGAATATAAACTATTCATATTCAATATCCTAACGAAAACCTGAAAATGGAGCACCAGCATGTTCAAATGATATCAACCACTGAATAATTATTTTATTACTCAGCATAAGGTAAGTCATTATCACTGAACTTAATCCAATGTGAAACATTCAGTGTTGCCGTAACTGTTAAGACAGCAACAAAGCTGAGAAAAATACAGACGTCAGTGATGTTCAGAAAACAACTTGTATTTACCAGCACTTTTAATGTACTGAAACATCACATCACTTTCAAAGGAGTGTTATCAAACAAAGCTTCATAAAGAGATATGTGCACTGATGGCCAGAACCTTGATCCAAGGGGCAAGCTTTAAGCTATGTCTTAAATGAGGAGAGAGACAGTAGAAAGACAGAGAGAAAATCATTTAATGTTTGTAAATAATTAAGCATAAATTTGTGGATTTTTAAACGTTTAAATTTACAATGTGTTAGTAACATGTTTGTATCTGCAGTGAAAAGTTTTATCAAATTACAACTATTTTGATTTCCAACAGTTCAAAAGTAGCCGACCACAAATTCTTCAAAACATTTCATGAATAATTTGCTTCTCCTATATAAATATATATGGGCTGGATTTGTTTCATCTACAGAATGATTAAGATTAAAATATTATAATCGTGTGAGAGTTGGATTGATGAGGAAAATATTAGTAGCTGTATAAGAATATTAACAGCGAATATCATTCTCAGACAACCCTCAAATCATGCACCAAATGCAGCTTCTCTGAAAGTACACTTATTTTTCATAATGAACATTGAAATGACTGCCACTATGCAGCGAGTTAAAGAATGAGAATATTAGCATTGTAACATTAGAGCCATAAACTGCTCTTAGTTGCACTTAATCTGAATCTGGGTAACTCTAGACAGCTCACCACCACTTTCTCTAGAGCAACTAGGGACAGGCATTTCAAGATGATTTAGTTAAGGTATTGTAACAGCAAGAAGAACAATTATAACTTCAATTTCCAGAAACCACGAAAGATCAGAGAATTTTTATTCTCGGCAAGCCACAGTTTTCTCAGCCTATTATGCATTCCAGCACCATTAGCTTAGAAAGTGATGGGCAATTCAACATTTAAACTGCTATGCAGAGACACAGAGTTCCAGAGGACAATGTTCTTGTAAAGGATTTGAAGCTTTCCCATGAATGCTGTATGTATTTTTTGTGTTAGTTAGAAAAGTCGCCAGCAAGATGTTTGTCTGATAGCACACAAACCAATCAGTGAATGATAGACTATGATGCCCCTGCTGCAACTTGAATTGCACTATTCTCTATAATAGTTGAATTGTGGAAGTGAATCAGCAGTCCTAATGTAAAGCCAAAAGAAAAGAAAGCAGAACATGAATCCGTCGGTTCAGAAAAAGTTCAATCAGACTAGAAAATAGCATACATAATACTTCAATTTGAGAAGGGAAGGAGAAAGAAAAACAGGAAGCTGTAGTCATTCAGCTTAACATTTTTGTGAACAATATGTTCAAATCAGTCACTAAAGAGGTTATAACCAGGCACTTAGATAAACTCAAGCTAATCAGGAAGAGTCAGTACGGTTTCATCAAATGGTAATCACATTTAGCCAAGTTATTGGAGTTTGGCGAAAGAGTAAAACTTTTTGAAAGAATAAACATACTACACTTGGATTTCTGGAAGACATTTTAAAAGATGCCATGTTAAAGGTTATTGCAGAAAATAAAACCTCATGGTGTACAGCGTAACATATTAGCATGGGTTAGGGGGCCGGCAGAAAGCAGAGAAAATGCAGTGGATCTTTGTCTGATTGGCAAGAGGCGGTAAGTCGAGTCCTACTGGTATCTTTGCTGGGGCCTGGACTTTTTATAATTTACATTAATGACTTAAATGAGGAGATCAAAGGCATGACAGCTAAATATGCAGATAGCATCAAGATAAGGAGGAAAGTAAAGAAGATATAAGAATGTTGCAGTAAAAACAAAAAAAACTGCAGATGCTGCACTGTTCCTCAGTTCTGAGAAAGGGTTACTTGATCCAAACCGTTAGCTCTGATTTCTTTCTACAGATACTGCCAGATCTGCTGAGCTTTTCCAGCAATTTCTGCTTTTGCATAAGAATGCCGCAGATGGGTATAGTCAGGTTGACTAATTAAGCATCAGACAGATGACATACACTGTGCAATAATGTAAGTTTGTTCACTTTGGGCAGAAAAATAAAAACGCAGAGATTTATTTAAACAGAGAGTGACTGCGGAATTCTGAAATACAGGGAGATTTAAGTGTTCTTGTGTGTATGTCACAAAAGGTTAGTACGTAGATACCAAGTAATCAAGAAGACTAATGGGACACTATACTTTAATAGAAGAGGAATAGAACATAACAGCAAAAATGGTACTGTTCAGTTTTACAATGCATTAGTGAGACTGTGTCTCAAATACTGTATGTAGTTTAGGTCTCCTTAATTAAGGAAGGATATAAATATATTGGAGGATAACACAAGATGTTTGTTATATTGATGCTTGGAATGCTTGGAAGCTGGGCTTAGTTCCACTGCAGATTATGACAGTGAGGGGTGGCTTGATTGAAGTGTTTAAGATGCTGACTGTAGGTGACGAGCAGATATTTTCTCTTGTGGGTCAGTCCACTACTAGGAAATTGTGTTTTAAAATTGAGGGTCACCTTGTCAAGACAACAATAATGAGATGCTCTTTTTTCAGAGCGTAGTATGACTTTGGAACACTCTGTCTCCGAAGGTTGTAGAGGCAGGATCATTGAGTATTTTGAAGATGAGACGTAGAAATATTTGTGTGACACGAAGATCAAATGCTATTGGGGGATGATTGGAATGTGGAACTTGAAATTCAGCCATGATCTAATTGAATGGCGGATCTGACTCAACAGGCTGAGTTGTTTGCTTCGGCTCCTATTTTGTTCTTATCTATGTGTAGCTGTA
>JAHRHZ010000031.1:2570710-2616782 GCA_024137785.1 Ginglymostoma cirratum
TGGATGAACACAGCAGGCCAAGCAGCATCAGAGGAGCAGGAAGGCTGCTGTTTCGGGCCTAGACCCTTTTTTCTGAAATTTCTGAAGAAGGGTCTAGGCCCGAAACGTCAGCCATCCTGCTCCTCTGATGCTGTTTGGCTGGCTGTGTTCATCCAGCTCTACACCTTATTATCTCAACTTGCTGAATTAACTACTTTAAGGCACAATTAGTACCTGTGGTGGTAATGCAATTAGAATTAGCAAAAGCTGACAGAGAAGCTGCATCTTTCCCAAACGATAAAGTGAAATGTCAGAGGAAGTGGAGCATTGTATTAATTTTCCAAGCTGGCACAGTGAGCACAATCATGTTCAAGCAATTCTTAGCTCACCATTTGTTTTCTTTAGGATCAATAACAGCAAGTGGCCAACATAGGATAAAGTATGTAAGTCATTCTCTTCACTGTACCTCAGTACACATCACAGTAATAAATCAAATCAAATCGAATTAAACCACGTCTGTTTCCACCATGATGCTGTTCTAAACTAATCCCAGCTGCCTGCACATAGTCCATATCTCTCTATCACATGTCTGTTCATATGTCTGTCTAAATTTCTCTTAAATTTTGCTATTGTATCTGCTTCTACCACCTCCCCTAGGCAGCTACCATCCTCTGTGTAGAACCTTGCCTCATACATCTCCTTTAAACTTCCCCCCACTCACCTTAAACCTATGCCCCCTAGTATTTGACATTTTGATAAGAGGAATGGAGAGGTTACTCATTGCTTGTATAGTACCAAAGTAGGTGCTAAGGGAAAAAAGGCGTCTTGCAGTGTAAATACATCAACCACTAAGAGTTGTACCAGAGATTAACAAGGCCATGAAAATGCAAACTGAACACTCAAAGTTATTTTTAGAGGAATAGAATTGAATGCATGTTAAACAAAAGTGGTCTTGTGGCACAGCAGATGGTGTCACTACCTCTGAAACAAAGCTCCAGAGTTGAGTCCCACCCCAGCACTGCATGGCCAAGAATGGTTTGTGCCACAGTCAAAATGTTCATTAGCAAACTGTAAATCCTTCCAACTACCAACAATAGCAGGCAGTAAGATTGAGAGAGGTTCCTTGTTAACAATATGATGAAAAGCAGGATGAAGCCTCTTCTATCATTCCAGACCACACCATGCATGTAAAAATACATATTTCTGCAGAGTCCCTGAGTGACCTGGACCGCCACTAGAGTACTGCATATAGTTCTGGTCACCATATTACCATAATGCTATCATAATTGCGTGGATATACATCACAGGAAAGCATTGATAGATTGAGTTCCTTTGCCTCTCATAAAAAGGAGAACGGTGACCTAATAAAGGTACAAGAGAGGAGAATGATTCCTCTTCTGGGGGCAAGCATAACTATAGTCCATTGACATAAGTTATATATATAAATAAATCTAATTGGAAATTCAAAAGGAACTTCTCTACTCAAAGAGTGTTAAGAATATGGAACCTGCTATCACAGGAACAATTGAAGAAAATGGTGCAGACATATTTAAGAGGAAGTTAGTCAAGCAAATGTAATAGATGGGAAGGTAATTACAATGATAGTTCCAGATGAAGAAAAACAGGAGAGAGCTCTAGTGGATCATTAACATTGCATGGACTCATTAGGTTAATAGGCCTATTTTAGTGCCATATCGCCAATGTAATCCTGGGTAAACTGTTTGTCTAACAAAACCAGATTATATGTTGTTGTATCATTGATGAAGTATTTGGCTTCTCAACCATTTTGGTTCAGTAAAGTATTGAACAAAATCAACTTGCATGTCCATATTAAAGTTAATGTCATACAACATTCCGTGGTGCTTCATACGGGCTATTAGCAAAATTTAACACTCAGCCACATAATGAGATTGTACAGCTAACCTAAAGCTTGGTCAAAAATAAAGCTTTAAGGAAAGTTTTAAATTAGAAGAGTGATATAAAAAGTAAGGCAGAGAGAATTAGAAAGGGGATTCCTGAACTTAGGGCTATGCCAGTGAATACACAACGGGTGGAATCTTATAGGGGTCTGAATAATGAGAGTTATGATGAGATGTGTGACAAGAGTGAATAGGCCCATCTTGGTGTTGGGAGCAACTTGTGCTACCTTTTAAGCTTACACAAGTAGTACAGCAAGGATCTCACTCGGCAACTGTGAGCTGCCAATTGATGGTCATTATTGATTGCCAAGAGCCTTGTTAGCAGCACAATTGGCATCATTAATATTCAGTCTCACACCTTACCAAACAAGGTCAACACCAGAAAAGCTTGACAAGGAAACCAGCAGTAGTATTTGGTGGACTCAGCTCTCTCTTTTGCTCTGACATTGGGCAACAACATCATCAGGCACCAACCACATGGCTAATGCATCGGACATCTGCCAACCCATCATGACCATCATGGCACCTCTCCAATATCCTGGCAGGCTGCTGAAGAAGCACAGACTTGCAGGGTGCGTCAGCAACTAGAATTGAAAGGCTGCAGCAGGAATACTTTGCGTGCAGGGATAGGAACACAGCTCACAATTGGAATAGGTCGAATCTCAGGGCTGCTCGATTGCTCTCTTTGCGCTCGCTCACTTAGTGACTAATTGTATGGTCACAGCATTCATGCCTTGCCTTGCCTTGCTGTGTCTGTTTTAGTGCATTGGGACATCAGCCAAAGTCAAGACCATTTCAAGGTGCTCCTTGGTGCAGAGACTGTACAGCACAATGACGGGAGAGGGCAGAGGGGAAACTTCTTGGTGACTGGCACACCAATACGTCAACCTGACACATACAGCCTGAACAGCAAACACATTGCATGTTTATTCAACCAAATGGCCATGTTTGAAACATAGCCCACACCTGGTAGTCCACATCAATTCTACCTGCCCTCACTTTGACCTTTGGAATTTTAAGCCAAAGAGATTCAACTTACTTCTGGCAAGAAAACCCTCGATGCGTCTGGTCTATCCAGACACAAGTGTCCTGCTGTCAAACAGGTGTCCAGTAGTGGCTGTATCATGGAGGTGCAACATGCAGAGAGGTTCAGCACTCTAAGACGGCCAGGGAGTGGGCACCTGCATGCCTTTGTGCTGTACTTTGCACCGGCCTATAACAAACGTTCTTTCCCTTTAAAAGCCCAATGATAGTTGTTTGCTGCAGGTCCCTCCCTCACAGTTCAAGTCACTTACCTCGCTCACTCAAGTGTGGTTGCAGCCATTTTCTTCCCCATTGTGCACGTTCAATTTCAAGCATGATGGAAGGTGACAGTAAGCATTCCTCTGCCAGTGGCCTCCAGCTTCAGCCTGAATGTCCTGGTAAGCCCCCGGATATCTGCTTTCCCTTCTGAGTGGTCTATCCTATTAACCCCACAGATTTCATTGTTCTTCAAGTCCCCACCAAGATGCTTACATTTGCTTACACATGCCTACTTTCCCAGTCCCTGGCATATGAGGTGATCATTGCTGCCTGTTTCTGTGATGTTGCTAATTGCCATGGCTGTGAGCATGAAGTTGAGCACTAAGTGAAGGACTGCCACGACAACAAGCCACCACCCCTGAGATGCAGCAAGCTAGTTACCTGTCCCTGTGTGCAAACTGTCCCCATTGCAGTCTTTCAATGATAGATAACAGGGATGCAGCCTGCAATACAAGCCTGTGTTTCCAGAACGCATTTCCAGTGAATAGTAGAGGTACCAGGGTGATTGTAATGGGTTGCCAAATACTAATGCCAATGCCTGTGAAAGGGACTTGTTTGTGGTTGGTGCCTATTGGTCATGAACTGGACTGTGGTTTGATTACTGCCTACACGGGTGTCATTCAAAGCAACTTGATAAGCTGAATCTGTCATGTACACTCTCAGACTTCTATATCGAGTTTTCCTGAAGTCTAGTTTATCTGGTGAGTTTGATGAAATGGGAGGTTGAATATTAGAGAAGTGAATTCTGGTGTTCATAAGGTATTTCACAATCATTAATCCCCATCAATTGGCAATTCACCTCTGCCTAGCAAGAATTTTGCCACACCACTTGTGAAAAGCATAAAAGATCAATCAAGATGTCAATGTCAAGATTAGATTTGTTTGACTTCTCAATCAGGTTCTGACACAGATCTCTCCATAGCCGATGATATTCAGACTTCTATCAGAGTCTGCCCTATAATTTCAAGTTGTAGGTTAAAAAAAGGACTGAATAGAAAAAGAAGAGTTAAAGCTATAAAACTGTCTATGAACTGCCTTACCGAAAGAGATAGAGGTGATTTCTGTAACATTTTCAATAGAGTGCAGTCCAAAGAGATGATTTTGTTTTGGGACTTAGAGCTAAATTCATTTAGAGTAATTCAGTGAACCCTGAAAAGTTGTGAAGGTCAATCAAAAGTAAACGGTAAGGATTATTAACTTAAATGTTTCAGTCTTGTTTGATTAAAAAAAATCTTTCTTTCAATCAAGAAAACCTTGTAACTGGCTCCTTATTTATTTCTAATGAACCAATTAACTGCATTTTAATTAGAGTGTCGTATAGCTGTGTGTTAAAAAGAACATTGTATCTTTACTGCAATCAACCAAGAATGTTAAAAAATTGGAACGCCAATTTCCTGTCCCCACCAAGTGGTAACAATTCGAGCCAAGCTGCAAACTGGTGGGATAAAATCGTGTTATCAATTGCATCAAAGACGGTAGACAGGATACAGAGGGGTAATTTAATTTTGCCACAGAACAATAGAATGTAACTTGTGATTCTGATAGAGTCTTTAGAAGTGTGGCAGTTGCAGAAATATTGAGTTCGAGTTGGGAGGTTCCAACAAATTCAAGGACTCTCGAAAGGATAAGGATATTGGAGATGGAGCAGTCATTAAGGAGCCTTTCTTATTGCTGAGTTTCTCCTTGGTCCAGCAACTGAAAATTACATTCTAAATTCAAAATCAGAAAGAACATACATTTCCCCGCAGATTGGGCACACAACTTATTTTTTCTTATTCAACATAATACGCATAACTGATTTACCTTCTGTTACTGACAACCTTGCCTTGATCACAATGCTGAATTTAATGCCATTGCAAAATAAAACTCCAATATTCCATACAACTAATCATCTTTGTGCATTCCTTTGGCACCTGTTTTCCAGACACTTACACCTGGTCCAGTACTCTGACACAATACTACCCCAGTGACTGTGTGAAGCTTAGTGGAAGACTGTTGACTTTCAGTGGGTGAGACTGTAGATGCAGTTGAGCTTGCAGCACTGGCCCTGCAAGGTCTGGTTTCAGACTCCAAACGTAGGAATGACCTGCAGCTAAGCTGAGCTTAAACCTTTTCAAAGTTTTTAATACTTCTGCCATATTCTCCCTGGTTTTCTCTGTTGTATTCTATCAATTTATCAACCGCTCATGATAACCACATTTCCTATCCATGATATCATTGAAACAAATCTATTGCTGCAATATCCTTCATATCCTATGGGGTGTCAAAAATCTATATACAGGCTTTCCCACTTGCAGTTCTATGTTGAAGTATTGATGTAACCATTCCTCTAATTCTTTCTGTCCTCTGCTCCATTTTGCAATTTAAGTTATATTTCCATTCATGTTCTTAAAAGCACTATTTAATTTTAATTATAATATACTACAACAGCAAATCCCCTTAACTATTTTTGTGCTTCTGCTTTCTCTTGAAATTTTCATGAATTCATCATACTTCTTAATTTAATGCATTCATTACATCTTCAATGAAGTCCCATCATGCCCAAGTCCAAATTATTTGTGTATATAGATCGTTATTGCAGACCATGAACTAAAGAGTGCAAATCTGAGAATTACTCACAGTTAGCTTACCACATCCAACTGATTATCTATGTTGCCACTTTATGACATTAATTAAATCAGGTCTATACTTAGATGAGTG
Source organism: Ginglymostoma cirratum (assembly GCA_024137785.1). Classification (NCBI taxonomy): domain Eukaryota; kingdom Metazoa; phylum Chordata; class Chondrichthyes; order Orectolobiformes; family Ginglymostomatidae; genus Ginglymostoma; species Ginglymostoma cirratum. The sequence goes on from JAHRHZ010000031.1 coordinate 2,576,611, forward strand.
AACATTGATAAAGTTTAGTGAGCCTAATTATATACAAGAAGCAGAAAGAGAGATCCTGTCTGAGATATTACATACTCAGATCCCAAATCCATCATATTCTGACGTCATCATGACATGGCTCTGTACATACTTACGCAGTAGCTATTATTGCAATAAAGCCACAGTTAATTCTTTATTTCACATCTCTCTCCACCAAAATGCTTTCACTATAGCCCTTTTAACCATCAACACTGAACCATTAATATTTATCTGTTCTCTCCAACTTATCCTGCTCCCACCCCCAGAGTCATTTCTAGCCAAGCTATCGATCTATAACCGTTTTCTCTGCTCCTTTTGAGGATGGTTGAATGATGAATACAAAGTGGTTTGCCTTAAAAGGAATAAATCTCAGTAACACTGGGCAATAGCAGGACATTCAAAGTCTGTCAGCTCCCTGCTAGCCTGAACCTTATCTAAGATTTTGGATGGAGACAAGATGCTGAGAACTAATGCTTTTCTAATGATTTCTTCAGAACACGATAATCATTTTGTAGTTGTTTCTTTCATTAATGAGAGTTTACTTTACCACAATAATCTTCTGCAAACTTAAATTAAACTTTCTATTTTCTCGCAGAAGTCTATTTTTCAAATGTAAGATCATCACTGTTGGTTGGAACAGAATGTTTTCCTCAGTGAATCATTAAGTGATCATCACACTTTGAATATTTTAGTAAAAGATAGACTTTTTCTACCATCATTTCTTTCTAATGTCATTTTCTCAAAAGCAACAGTTGTCTGTGCACAGAATTTCTGAAAATGTTTTGTAATCTTTTCCTTTTCAGTGATAAATTCCTGGATTTGTTCTCTAAACACTCTCTTGTGGACTGTTGACAAATCTTCCTACTTGCGAAGCAGCTGTGTTTGATCACATTCTATCATCTCATTGTTTCTTTGAACTTCTGATTGTTGATAACGGATGCTGATGCTGGAGTGCAAGACTTGGATGTCTTTATTTTCTTTTGTTATCTTACCAAGTAGCTACTGCAACTATTCAATTTCCTGAAGAAAATGTTCTTTATCAATCTCTGATTCTTGATAGTGCTGCGTGAATGCTAATAGCTGGGCCTTTGTTTTCACTGGGTCAATTTTACACACAACCATAATAAGCAGTGTAGGGCATTAGGCTTCACTTAGCAAATTCCAGAATGGAATGTTTTGGCTGAGGGGAAACACGCCTAGCTTCAGGAAAGCCCTTTTCATTTTGGTTTTACAGAAGTCTCGGCTGATTAGATATGTAAACAGAAGGGAGGTAGATAAAAGCATTTTAAAAATAGATGAGGTAGTAGGAACTGCCGATGATGGAGAATCTGAGATAACATGATATAGAGCTGGATGAACACAGCAGGCCAAGCAGCATCAGAGGAGCAGGAAAGCTGACATTTCGGGTCTGAACCCTTCAACTCCCATAAGAACAAAGAAATTCCTTTTGATCTGCAAGTGAAAATGATTGAATTTGAACAGGAAAGTAATCTTAACACTAATCTTATACATTGTGAAAAAAAAGCCAAAGAACTGCAATGCTGGAAATCAGAAACAAAAACAGAAATTGCTGCGACAACTCAGCAGGTCCGGCAGCATCTGTGGAGAGAAAGCAGAACCTATTCTGATAAAGGGTCCAGTGGAAGTGTTAGCAGATGGTCGCTGCCATCATGTGAGGGAATAAAGAGAAATGTGCAATTGGGGTAAATAATATCAATGCTTTGGGATGCAAGATGGGAATGAGTGATCACTGTCTGTGATTTTATTGAGAAGGTGTAGGCTGAGCGCTGTCCATGGTTTGAGACTGGAGGATGAGAGTGAGCATTGTCCATAGTTTGGGATGGGAACAGTAGTCTGCACTTTTTGAGGGATGGGGACTGGTAAGCTAAGCATTGTGGTGGCTTTTGGAGTGTTTTGACATTCCATCTGATTTGCTGCGTTCTGCTACTCAGCAAGTAAATGTGTATAAAATGCAATGTAAGTATCAGGCAAACAGTCCAATTCTGTGTGGTTCTAGGGAATCACTGAACAAACCAGGCAGAGAAAAACTGGCCTCTTTCCATAACATTTCCATACCGCTAATTGTTATTCTTAGAGACATAGGGTCAGCTCAACCTCTGATGTTAGCAAAAGATGTGAATTGCTCTCCAGGGACTTAATTAGATAAAAATGCATTAATACAAAGCATTGATGGATATTGTTTATCTGGTGTATTTTGAGGAACAGAACTGTGCAACAGGAGACCAGCACAGCAGAGTACAAGGGTCTTTGTCTGGCTCACAAGTCGTGTTTCAAAAACAGGTAAATATCTGTGGAAATTTCAGCAAAGAGATATTACTTCAATCAGAGGCCATTTCTATTCCACCTTTGCTGTTGGTGGGCTCAGAATAGGTTCTCTGATTCGAGGAGCAACGAGTTGTGTGAACACCCCTGCCCTCATGCAGCCAAAGTGCTAGACACTAGAAGCAGCTGGGCTAAACCTAGCTAGGTTGCTGCAAGTGACGGGATGCTTGTTGGCTGGATACACAGGGCTGGTCTGGAGGCCTTGGGAGGGTCCAGAGTCATAATGCTGAGTGGGCTTGGGGCCAAGGCAGTAAGAAGGGCAGGGGTCAAAAGCTACAAACTGGGGCTGCAGTGATGAATGGGACTGGGTCTGAGGTGATGAATGGGCTCAGGAATGAGATAGTGAGGAGGCCCAGGTACAAAGTGGCAAGTGGGCCTAGGAACAAGTCAGTGAGTAGGCCTGGAGCCAGGGCAGTGTTCAGACTCAAGGCCAAGGCAGCAGCTGGTCATGGCAAAAGGACAGTCCTTCATGAATAAGTGCTGATCCCGTTTTGAACTGTATCGAGGTGGTGTCTCACACCTCCTGGTACTGCACAACATGATAAGTGCACGTTTAGGAGAAAGAATGATCAGGACTTTGGCCCTTATCAATCTCTCTGTACTTCTGCTCCTTAAATGAACAGGCAAATAGAGATTTTATTCACGATACTTAATTCAATTTTATTCAGTTCCCTTGTCACAATCCATTGCAGACTCTTTGGATGGTGTGATGACAGTGAAACAAGATTGACAGTGTCACTCTTCATGTGACAGATTCTGGTTCGTCAATCATTTCATTTGTCTGCCTTGGATTGGATACCAGATGGTTTTTAATTGTAGCTTGAAGATACTTCCTGTGTGTAGTACTCTTGGGTCAGTGCCTGACTTTTTGTCACTGCATCAGTCTTTGGTCTAGTACATTAGAAGCTGCCGCAAACCTCACAAAATAGTTTGAAAATCAAATTATTTTCTTGATGCAGATGGCCACACCTTCCACTTGTCTTGCTATTATTGGGTGCTACAGTGATTGTGTCAACTGTCAAGTTTGCAGTTAGCACCTATCAGCCTCATTGACCTGTCAGGATTGCTTCATTCTTATCCCCGTTCCTCAGTAGCTCTTCAACACTGTAAGTTTTCTAGCAAATCATTGGGGAAGCTTCTATGGTAGTGGCTTCAGTCACAAACACAAAAAAATTTGTTTGCTAGATCTCTATCAGAAAAAAAATCACACAATGATGTGAGCCCGTTTCTGTGCAACTGATCATGAAGTCATCAATGGATTCTATAAACTTCTGATTTATTGAGATAAATTCTGATTAATGCATGTGGATGTTTAATCTGACTCTGAGCTTGTCTTCTAATATGTCCATATTTTTGGGGATCTTTTAACTCTTCCACTTTTGATGCTGGCGTGTTAATCTTGTGTAGAGCAATGTTCCCAACTGCTAAATAAATCTTAGTGTTTTGTCTCTTGACAATACCATAGCTCTAAATAATATTTAGACATTTAAAATTCTGTTATGTGGCCTGCTGTGTCCCAATTTAAATTAGGGAATTTTGTGGTCTTTCTAATATGCTTTTGACTTTCCCTCGCTTGCTATCAATTTGGCAAACAGCCTGACTATTTACTTTTCTGAAGTGACTTCAACTAGCCTATCTGCTTAGCACAAAGTGTCTCTGGTGCTGTAATGAATAAAAACATCAAGCGTTACCTAATGCACTTTAGCATGATTTAAGGCCATTGACAATGTGTTTCAAGTGTGCATTTAACTTGCTTCCTGACTGTTCAAGCATGCTATGCCTCATTAGCATGATGTTTTCCACCACTGTTCACTATTTCATGTTGAGTATAATGTTTAATAATCAATTACTCGTCAAGGATTGATTTACTCCATGGATTAGTTTATTTAAAACATCAATACACATTATAAGTTATGAAGCAGACATGACAGAAAACCAATGATTAATGTATTTGTAGCTTGCAGACCTTCAGCACTAACCGCTAGGCAAAGTGGTAACAGCATGTGTTGTCCTTAAATGTGAAACAAGTACAGGTACAACAGGCACCATTTTAATGGTTAATTGTATTAATTATTTATTAATTTAAATGATCGACTTATTACTTTGGAAATTTGCTTTGAAGTTCATGTTTACTGTTGTATCATGTCTTATGTTTCTGAACTTTGCTCATTGGAATGCCAAATGAAAGAAAAAATGCCCCATCCGCAATTCCATGTCAAAGGTTGGACAAGTTTGATGCTGAGTGAATTTAAATGTGCTTTAGTCAGTGATTCTGTCGTGGTGATGTCAAAATTGCCTATTAAAAATGCTGACAATAGCTGAGGGAACAATCCAGCTGGAGGCAATGTACTATCTCAGACATTTCCTCAAAATCCAAGTTATTATGGATAAGGATAGGATCAGCAAGATCAAAGCACATGAAAAAACCATATACCTGTCTCTGAATCTGATGTACAGAACAATGCTTTAACTTGAGAGCTGCTCAAGGAGTCGAAGATAGGCTGCTGAAGTTTTAAAGAACAATGAAATCTCAGGAAGGTTTCTAAAAATGAGTTGAAAACATCCAGAAGCTAATTGAAGCTCTCTAAATTCAACCTGCTAACGGAATCTTAACCACTGGCATGAAAGCAAAATACAGCAGTAACACTCCAGGCCATTGATGAAACAGAAAGACTTTTAAACAAAATATCTTGGCCATGGATAGTGCTGGTACAGTGAAGCAATGGGGAAGTATTCTGGTTCTCGGGTTGAAATGAATGCTTCAGCATAATGAAGTTGTTGCTGTTGTGAGAGGTGTTAGCAAAGCCCAAAGTGATTGGGAAAAGAATTTAAAATAATTTGTGAATAGGCTAGAAAAGCTTTGTTTGACCGATCATCCACATAACATACAAACATAGACGAATGCTGTGGCCACAGAGGCTAGGAATTCTGCAGCAAGTAACTCACCTCTTATCCTCCCAAAGCCTATCCGCAATTGACAAGGCATGATCAGGAGTCTGATGAAATGCTCTCCATTTTTCTGGATGAGTACAGCTCCAACAACACTCAAGAAGCTTGACACCAAATAGGACAAAGCAGCTTGATTGGCATCCCTTCCACCACCTTCACCGTTCTTCACTACGATTTCACTAAGATCTTCACTACGATTTATTTAGCAGTTGGGAACATTGCTCTACACAAGATTAACACGCCAGCATCAACAGTGGAAGAGTTAAAAGATCCCCAAAAATATGGACATATTAGAAGACAAGCTCAGAGTCAGATTAAACATCCACATGCATTAATTAGAATTTATCTCAATAAATCAGAAGTTTATAGAATCCATTGATGACTTCATGATCAGTTGCACAGAAACGGGCTCACATCATTGTGTGATCCCTCCTACACTGAAACACAGCGGCCGCAGTGTATACTGTCTACAAAATGCAATGTAACAACTCATCAAGTCTACTTTGACAGCACCTTCCAAACTTGTGAAGTCTAGCACCTAGAAGGATAAGGCAGCAGATGCATGAGAACACTACCATCTGCAAGCTCTCCTCCAATTTACGCAATCTATATCCATTCTTTCACTGTTTGTTGGATCAAAGTCCTGATACTCCCTTCCTTAACAGCACTGTGGATGTACTGAGATTGCACAAACTACATACATTCAAGAAAGCAACTAACCATTCCATTTTCAAATGCAATTAGGGATGAGTTGTGCATGCTAGCCCAGCCAGAAATGTTAATATCGCATTAACTAATGAAAAAGAGGATCAGGCCTAGACCATTTGTCTATTCAAGCATGCTGCACTATATAATAAGTTCAGAATTGATCTAATTGTGGTCTCAATACTTTCCTGCTTGCCCAAGGTCCCCTTTTACCCCTTTGTTAGTTAAGAATCTACATATCTCTGCCTTAAAAATATCCAATGACACTGACTCTACTTCTCTCTGAGGAAGACATTTCCACAGACTCTCAGTCTCTGAGAGAAACCCTTTGCATTATGGTACAATTCTCAGAGAGGCACTCTATCTTTAAGAGAACTAGATGACGTTATGTGATCCGGCAATATAAAAGGTCTCTATTTTACTATCTCTACAAGTAAAATATCAGTTGAGGGAAAAAGAGTTAACATTTTGAGTCCAGTATGACTCCTCTTTGGAACCCTTCTTCAGCAGTTCTGAAGAAGAGTCGTACAGGACTTGAAACGTAGTGTCTAATTCTAAAGAAGAACAAAGAAACATGCTAGATGTGGTAAATAATTTAGTGTCAATATTCAGTTTGCCCCGGAGTCAAACTACAGGAATTGTCAGCAGGTGACAGTATGGCTCTTGAAACAGTTACCCAGAAAACAAAATCATTTACACTATCTTCATCATCAGAAACGCTTGATAGGTGTAAGAGGTAAAGTCACCGTAGTCCTGATCTCTTATTAAACAGAGGTGACTGGTGGTATTTTAATCTGAGTGTTACTACAACACAGGCAAGAGAAGAGGTTGAGAAAAAGAGGCCTTCATAGCAACTTCAGACGATAGCAGGAATTGATCCCATGCTACTGGTTGCACACTGCATTGCAAACAAGGCACCTAGCAAATTGAGCTAAGCACAAGCTGTGCAAAGTAAAAGTGTGATATTATGCAACACACAGTGGAAAGCAAAGCTACTGGCAGTAATTTGAAATCTTGCCGTAAAATCCTTTCAGTCAGTCATTGGAAATTCAAATTTCCTTCCAGAAGTTAATGTTCTTTACGGGGATCATAACAGCCTAATTGGCAGCTTACACCAACTCTGAAAATAAAACAGTGAACTGGTAATTGATATACTGTTTGAAACAACCAATTGGACTTCAAATTCCCTCAAAAAAGCTCGGGCAGCAGTGTTAAGCCCCATACATTTTCAACTGTATTTCCTACTGTCAGCCAAACTGTGTGCTAGGTATGCTTGTTCTGCAGAAAAATGATGTGGTACAGAACGCATTGCAAGGTTCTCTGATGTGGCACTGGAGGGCTTAGTGTATGAAGTAGACAGGAGGAAAGGAGTTCTCTATATCATCCTGGGGAACCAGGAAGCCATCCAGAAGAACTTTGTCAAGGAAGTTGAATTAGCCATCATAATGAATGTCAGTAGTGTCAACCTGATGCCAGCCTGATGGCCTGGATGCAGCATAGGAAGAGCATGAGTAGTCAAGATTTGTGAATTCATCCTCAAATGTCTTATCTTTACAACTGACACATTTGCTTCAGACACTGCTCAACCCACCACACTGGTTACACTCCCCTATCAATAATAGCCAAGAATTGTTATTCATATTCAAATGCAAAGCTTTGTCTCACACTTACCACTGCAGTAAGTTTCATTGCCACGTCTTACTGCTTGGACATGTTCAATTATTCAATGGCAGCACATTATCCAAAAGGATAGCACCATACTCACAGATACACTTCCCTCTCTTGAAGGAGAACATAATAAAGATGAACAAGAGAAGGCGTTTGAAGCTTGCCTAAAATTCCAAAGGATCATGGCCAATTTGCTCAAGGCCTCACTCCTCTTTCATGCCAGCTCTTCACAGATTTTTTTAAAAATAACATATGGTTGAGGGCTATCTACTTCCTCTTCAAATACATTGCGGGATCTAGCCTTCACAGCTCTCTGGGTTAGAAAACTTCGGCACTCATAACATAACATTCTTCTGCAGAACAAATATTTTTCCTCAGCCACACCTAGAATACGCTGCAGCAGAATGTACCTCACCATTATGATGTGCAGGCCAGCTCCTGTCTTGCTGACTAGCTTCAAATTGTGCTAGCCTTTCCTGAATTGGATTTCCCAGCTGAAGCATCCAGCCCCTCAATAATCCATTCAGTGCTCAGTCATATGCTCACATTTAAATCAGTAGGCAGCACACAGTTTGCCTGGCGGTGGGAAATACATTTGAAAACATATGGGGCTTAACACAGCTGCCCCTAGATTTTGTAGGGGAACCTGCAGTCCAAACTGGATCTTTCAAAAGCGTATCAGTTACCAGTTCAAGGTTTTTTTTCCAGCTTTGGTGCAAGCTGCCATATAGACTGTTATGGCCCTTTGTGAGAAGAAATTCTTTCTTTTTGTGTTTAATACACAACAACACCCAAATCCCTCTGTGCTGCAAATTGAATCTCTATTATATAATAGTCTGCCTTTCAACCCTGCATGATGTCATCCTCTGTTACACTAAATTCCATTGTTAAAGTTTTGCTGATTTGCTCAAGTTGTCGACATCCACTTGCAGATTCCTTATGACCTCATCACAACATGCCCACCTAACTATTTTTAAATCATTAACAATTAGGACACATTACATGCAGACCCATCCTTAAACTAGTTAATACAGATACTAATTAATTGAGGCTTGGGACTCATCCTTATGGAACTCCACCAGTTATGTCTTTCCAATCTGAAAAAGATCTGTTAATTCCAACTCCTTATTGTCTGATTGTTAACTAATCCTCAACCCTTGCCAATGCATTGCTCCTAAAACCATGAGCTCCTGTCTTGCAAAATAATCCAATAACAAGCTCCACACCTTGTTACTGCAGACGCCAACATTGGCAGATCCTATTGTCTCACAATAATCTTTAACATGGCCTTATCGATTGCTATCTGGAAATCCAAATATACAGCATCTATTAGTTCTATTTTATCAACTCTACTTGTTATATCTTTCAAGAATGCTAGAAAATTTGTTAAACATGATTTCCCTTTCATAAAACATATTTACTCTGATTGTGTTAAGCTTTTCAAAATGTCCTGCTATTCCTTCTTTAATAATGGCTTCTATCACTTTCCCAATGACAGATGTTAGGCTAACTTGACTAAAGTTTCCTGCTTTCTGTCTCTCTCCCTTCTTTAACAGGTACATTATGTGAGTGTTTTACCAATTTGTTGGAACTATCCTGGAATCTAGTGAGTTCTGGAATATTCCAACCAATGCCTCCACAACGTCCTCAGCCACCGACTTTATAAACCTTAGATGTATGCCATCAGGTCATGAGAACTTGTCTGTTTTTGTCGCATTATGTTGTCAAATATTTTTTGGCTCATTATAAAGACTGGCATAAAATCTTTCCATCTCGTGAGCATCTTGTTGATCTGATATCTTTGGCATCTTTATAGTGTCCTACTATGAAGGCAGATACAATGTATTGCACCTATATCACGATTCAGCACCACACAGAAACATTTCTTTATTAACAATGCCACCCCACCTCCTTTACCTTTTCACCTATTTTTACACAATGTTGACTCGCCTTGAATATTCCATTTTCTTCCTGGTCACTCAGCAACTTTGTTTCCATAATGGCTATCAAATCATTTATTAATATATTGTTTGCCATCAACTCATCTATCTTGTAGCAAAAGCTATGTGAATTCAAATAAAGAGTTAAGTTTTCACATTATACTGTTGTTACTTATTCTCATTTTAATTTCTGCTGCATTCTTCTGCTTATATTTTCCTTTCCTTCCTGTCACACTTTAATTATCATTTGCTTCTTCATAACACTGTACCTCTGCCAGCTGATTTCTTTTCGATTGTTTTTAAACTTCCCTTCAACTGAATCCTCTCACAACTAAATAATTTAAAACTCTAGTTATGATATGCTGGTACACTAATCCCAACATGCTTCAAATGAGGTTCAATTGAACAGCTCTCTCTTTCTCTAGTACGTCAATGCCCCATGAGTTAGAATCCATTTCTCCCACATCAATCTTTCATCCTCAAATTTGCTTTTCTGATTTTATATAATTTGTTCCAATTTACATGTGGCTTAAGTAGTATTCCTGAGGGATTTTTTTAGTTATGCATTTTAATTTAGCTACAAGCTCCTTGTAATCCCTCAGCAGAACGTCCTTTCTAGTTCCACCTATATCATTGGTACCTATGTGGACCACAGCAACTGGGTCTGCCTCTTCTTTCAGATGTCAATAACCTTGGCATCAGGTAGGCAAGGTAGCCTTCAAGATTCTCCATCTTTGCAGCAGAGATCAGTAACTATTCCCTATCGTATCCCCAATTGCTGCTATATTTTGTTTTCTCCCCTCACTTGAATGGTGCTCCACAATGCCTTGGGTAGTTTGTCGATTCTCCTGTTCCCTCAACCACATCAAAAGCAAGAACCTCATTCCTATTGAACAAGAACATCAGCTGAGGTTCCTCCAAAGCTAAGTTCTGGATCCTAATATGGGTTTCATGTGTAGCCACATCACACCACCACGTGTCAAAAGTTGATATAATTAATTGAAGGAGTGTTACTGTCTTCTGAAATATAGTGTTCAGGTAGGTCCCCTCCTCTCTGATGTGCCTCAGTGACCACAGCTCAGACTCAAGCTCATGAACTCTGAGCTAAAGTTCCTTAGCAGCTAACTCTCGCGTTAAATGTGGTCACCATGGATAACTTTAGCATCCAACAGCTCCCACAACCATTTCTATTCTTTTTTTATTATTCATTCACAGGATGCCGGCTAGGCCAGCATTTATTGTCCATCCCTACTAGCCCAAAGGGCAATAAAATGTCAACCACATTGCTGGGGGTCTGGAGTCACATACAGGCCACACTAGGTGATGATGGCAGTTTTCTTCCCTGAAGGACATTAGTGAACCAGACAGGTTTTTCCAATTATTAACAATAGATTCATGGTCATCAGTAGACTCTTAATGCCAGATTTTTATTGAAGTAAAATTCCACCATCTGCCATGGCAGGATTCAAACTTGAGTCCCCAGAACATTACCTGAGTCTCTGGTTTAACAGTCCGGTGATAAAACCACTAGGCCATAATAAATTAATTTTGATGTCAAATATTTTAGAAGTGGATTTTCCTAACTGTTTTTTTTTCAGCAGTGTATTGCATCCTGATTTAAACCATTTGGCAATTCAAAGGAAACACTTAAGTAGTACTCACAAATCATTTACCTGTTTCCTATGATGTTGAACTTTGGCTCTGACAGGTAGAAGCAGGTTGAAGGGACTGTCTGCAGTGAGTTTTTATCTCCCAATGCCACTGCTCTCCTCATGCAGGTCGCTCTCCCTGTCTGCTTCACACATGGTGCTGACTTGCTGCACATTCCTACCAATTTCAGGGAAGGCATGGTGCAACCATATATGGAAGACAGGTGTTAAGGAAAAGTACAAGGGTCATTTGTTGACTCTTGAGTGGAGTGCCAGGTGATTTAGGTAATAATGTTAGCTTGATATATTTGTAATATAGTGAAGAAGATTCTGAGATGATCTACAACGAAGAGACCGCTAATCCCAGCCATAAAAGACACATGATGGATATATCCCAAATATTTCCTCTTCCTCTTCTGTCATTTCCCATATGCATGATAATAAGTGCCTGTCACCTCAGGATAGTGAGGTTGTGTGGCACAAACCAGACACTTGTTCTGTTGGAACGGGTGGTAGGAAGGCTGCAGAAGCACCCCGATGCTATTTTGATGGTTCTCAAATCAAATTACAATCCTACACCTGGGTTGCACATCAGAATCAGGAACTAAGTGCTGAATGGTTAGATTTGGTCATCCAAAAGTCACTCTCTATTTTCTTATGGTGACTTAAATGTTGATGGTACAACTATCTTGTACAGAATAAAGGCATCACAGCTGATGCCACGATATCATACATAGATCCGTAGAATGCACATGGCTATATAACAGCAGCACGATCGGTGAGTAAAACCCTCTGAATTTCTTGTATATCTCAGATTTTACATATGGCATCTGCAAAACAGCATGTCCTCAGTCAATGACACCGTGGCGAAACTTGTTATTCTGATAAAACCAACGACAAATTGCTTTTGTCTGGCATGAGAGAATGAAATGGTTTCTTCTCCCTTTGCATACAGTCTTAGCGGCCTTCCTTACACAACAGTAAAAGGGCAATATTTTGGAGGTCATTGCTCTGGACTGAAAGAAATCTAACCTGAAGAAGCCCATACCCACATTCACCATCAGTAGTGGTGTCTTTGCTCTATTTAGAGGTTATAACACGTGGCAGATTTTGGTGGAAATTTCTCTATACATCAAAGTTTCCGACATGCTATCCTTCACTGAAGTTGATGTAAATTTGCTTCCTGAAAAACTTTGGTGGATAAGGCTACTGAGAGTATCTTTGTCCCTGTTCTCCTCTCTCTTCTTTGAACAGCCTGCCCTCATCTTTGTTCTCTCATCCTATTTCCTTGTCATGCTGAAAGCCAAAGAGGAACAGAATACAAGACATCCAAGTGGCCTGGTCAGAGCCTATGACATGAGGGCCAAGATTTTTACCACAGGTCTCAGACCACTTCAGCAACTTTAAATAACCATACTAACCACCAACCCCTTCCAATAACACAGCAGCTGCCAAAAGAAATTCATCAGTAACTAACCTGAATTGTTGATAATCCCTTTAAACAACCCTGTTGGGGATTCCTTCCTGCTGCTGAACATATGCTCCACTGTGCGAGGTTAAGAGAAGCATTAGCTGTGCGGTTGAGTTTGAAATTGAACCATCGTATCAAGTCAGCACTTCGTTCTGCCTGATGACACAATCCTCCTGCTCTGTGTTCACCGAATAAACATAGCACCTTAAACACTGACGCGCCAAATTTGTGCCTGTACAGCTCATAGTACAGACACCATTTTGAATGCAAAATGGCACCCACAGAATCAAAAATATAGGTGTTACATGAAGTCAAATTTTGAAGTCCAAGCATCTTTTAACTGATCTTAAGTATGTTGCATCGGCTTTTGTCTTAAATCATATCTCATAGGCTTTCAGAACGCAGTAAGCATGATGATGTAAGGTGAGATTGCAGCTTCATAATAAAATCTGTTTATTGACTTCAAGTAGCTGCTCCTTTCCTTCACTCCTGTTACAAACAAATTATTTCCGTGACTTCAATAAATTACAAATAAAATGATTTCTGCGTGGAAGAGCCTCTCCCAGTTTATCGCTTCCAGTAGTTTTATCCTTTAGAAAAAGTCATGGTTGTGTTGGTTGTGGTATGTACATCACAGCATGTTTATTCCTCTTCAATTTCCCCTGTGTGTTTTAGTTTTAATTTGTTTGAGGCTTTTTTTTTTAAGATCAAGCATTAGAAATACATCAAAATAATCTACAAAATAAGTATTGTTCATGGTTTTTTGGAATCAATACATATATCATTTTAATATTGATCCCAACATTCATAGGTAGAGTGATGTTGAGATGGCCAAGAATTTCTTGTTCATTTTGTGATGTATAACACTAAAAATGCTGATTAATTTCTGCTTTGGCAGTGTTTAATTCAATGCAGTAATGCATTCTCATTCTTCATCAACAATGTATTCAAAACTTCCCACATCATTTATGCACTGAAATCATGCAGAATATCACCCATTAATTATTTGTATGATAAATATTGGCCAAAAGAACTTGGCAACCCTTCACATGGAAGAATGAGATGAAGAAGAGACTTTTGTTTAAAATTTCATCTGAAGGATAGCACTTCTGAAAATACAGCATGCCACTGGAGTGTCATCCTCAATTACAGCCTCAAGTCTCTAGAATGACACTTGAACTCTCAATTTGCTGATGCAGAGGTGAGAATGCTACCACTGAACCATGGCTGACACATCCAAAGTTCTGCTTTCTTGCTACTGTTTGCAGTTCATTTTTTTAACTTTCCAACTATGACAGTATTGACTGCCTGCTGCACAAGGGCACGTGTGACATAAGAAAATACAAGATGACAAATCTAAGGCTTTGATTGAACTTACCATAATTTAAACTGATAGATTTGAGTTTTAGCAATCCCCAAGGCATCTTGGGGCTCGCAGGCTGTAGATTGCAGAATTAATGCTCTTGACACTCTTCTGCTTGGAAAGTCAATAGAAAATGGTTTGGGTTTTTCACTTTCTATTAAATCATCAAAGCAAATATTGTGCACTAATGTAAGGACTTCACTGCAGATGGAGAGGAACAATATTCACAAGGTTTGACTGTTTGGGCTGAATTTTCCAGCCCAATAGTGAAAACATGGAAAGCTGTTCGGAGGAAAATCCGACATCTTTACAGTGCTATAGGAAATTCTAAATAGGCAATTAGCATGTTGGGAGAACCTCACATATAAAAGTCACTGTTTAATTATCTGCAATTTTACAAGGGGTTTTAAATGTTACATTTAGAACAGTGTATGGGAACAATAGGTCTCAGACTTCTGCAGGTGTAACAAGGCAATGAGTTAGCAGGAGATCAGTGTTACAGCCAGATAACAGTTGTGGTGAATGACTTCATGGTTTGATTGGGAGGGTGGAACAATGTGGGTATTGACAATGGCAGTTGTGTGAAAGGACAAACTTACCAGAACAGTGGGGTCATACTGCTAGAATGTCATCTTGCGAGTGGCACTTGCATATGTAAACTGGGGGCAGGGTGGCATCAGACGTCTTGAAAACTGAGTGCAGTGATCAGCCAATGGACCTCATTCACTCAGGCTTTGATACCTTCAATAAAGAGGAGTATCAGAGAGAGAAAGAACTGCAGACACAACCTGAGTCAACAGGAGCTTAGGCCAGGAATAGGACGTCTCAGAGAATGGCACAGAGGGGCACACAACCAGAATGGTTAGCCACCAGAGAGACAGTCTACCGTCAGAGGCTATAGTTGATCCTGAAGACCGCACCTCTTCCATACAGGGATCATCAGAGAACTGTGTGTGATGATGACGATACGCTGAACTCAATAGGAACTGGTGGCCATGCAGTACCAGTGACAATGAAAGTCATCATGCTACTGCATTTCTATGCTGCAGGATCATTCCAATCATCTTCTGAAGAATTGTGTATGACCTCCAATTTCCCAGTCTGCACACACAGTTGCGCTAAGGGTCACCAATACTGACACCATGAAGGACGCCAGCCAATGCATGTGCTTTCATGCTGATTGAGAAATTCACTTTGAGAGGACCAGAGTATTCAGGGAAATTACTGCATTCACTTAAGTGCAGGGTAGCATCAACTGCACACCTGTCCACACTCTACAAATGGTATGATGGAAGACTCCCTATTTGCCTGGGTCGGTGCAGTTCCAACAACACTCAAGAAGTTGACACCATCTAGGACAAATCAGCCCACATGATTGTCACAACATCCACAGGCATTCAACCCCCCCTACCATTAGTAACCATAGTAGCAGTGTGTACTATCTACAAGATGCATTGCAGACATTCACCAAGACTTCTGGAAAGCACCTTCTAAACTACCAGAAGTATAATGTAGAAGGACAAGAACAGCAGAAAAATGGGAACACCGCCATCCGCAAACCTCTCAACCAATTCATTCACTATCCTGACTTCGATAGTGACACTCCTGTAGTGTCACTGGGTCAAACTCCTGGAACTCTGTCCCCTAGAGCAGTGTGAATGTATGATTATCAAATGGATGACAGCAGCTCAAGTGGGCAGTCCACTACCAAGTTTTCAAGGACAGTTAAGGACAGGCAATGAAAGCTAGTCCAGCCAGTGAAGCCCAGAGCTCCTGAATGAATCAAAAAAAATTGCTTTCTCAACAGAGATAGTAGGGAGTGCAGATGCTAGAGTCAGAGATAACACAGTGTGGAGCTGCAGGAACACAGCAGGCCAGGCAGCATCAGAGGAACAGGAAAGCTGAGGTTCCAGGTTGGGACCCGATCCGAAATGTCAACTTTCCTGCTCCTCTGATGCTGCCTGGCCTGCTGTGCTCCTCCAACTCCACACTGCGTTATATCTGCTTTTCCAACAATTCCCTAGACAAGCCACAATGATGCCCACTTTCCATGACAGGAGTGGACCTTTGGGACTTACTCAAAAGAATAATCTCTCAGAATTGCATTTGTAAAATTAGTGCATGAAGCTCAATTTTATCTGAAAATCAAAATTGTTAGCTGGCCATCATTAGATGTTTGGTTTGGATGGCCTTGACGTAAATTTGTGCAGGTAGTAAACAAACTACTTATTTGCTTGATATCATATTGTATAATTAATTTGAAATAACATTAAAATTATGAATTTATAAATGGAGCAAAAGTCATGACATATTAATTGGGTGCTTGAAGTTGACACCATCCAGGACAAATCAGCCCACTTGATTGTCACAACATCCACAGAGATTCAACCCCTCTACCATTAGTAGCCATAGTAGCAGTGTGTACTATCATAAAGATGCATTGCAGACATTCACCAAGACTTCTGGAAACCACCTTCTAAACTACCAGAAGTACAATGTCCACAGCAACTGCAGTTTGACATTTGAATTTCCTCTTTTACCCCTTGCTGCAACCTGCTGAGGGATGCGCCATGTCCACATCTAGCCTCTTGCATATCTTCTCCTAGCTCAGGTAAATTAACTGCCCCAGAATTAACAGCACTGTCTGATAATTGAGTTGGCTGCTTCATGTCATGGCTCATTGGCTGTCAGGACACTGTTTGTTGTGTATTTTTGAAACAGCAGATCAGATTCTGCATGCATGTCTCCACTTAGTCATACACTCATAGAGCTGTACAATATGGAAACAAACTTTCGCCCAACTTGTCTGTGCCGACCAGATATCCTAAATAAATCTCGTCGCATTTGTCAGTATTCGGCCAATATCCCTCTAAACTCCTTCCTATTCGTATACCCATTCAGATACCTTTTAAATGTTGTAATTATACCAGCCTCCATCACTTCCTCTGGCAGTTCATTCTATACATGCACCACCTTCTGTGTTAAAAAGTTGCCCCTTAGGTCCCTTTTAAATCTTTCCCCTCTCACCTTAAATCTTTGCCCTCTAGTTTGGACTCCCCCCACCATGGGTAAAAGAACTTGGTTATTCACCCTACCCATGTTCCACATGATTTTATAAACATCAGCCTCCAATGGTCCAGAGAAAACAGCCCCAGTCTATTCAGTGTCTCCCTATAGCTCAAACCCTCCAAACAGTGGCAACATCCTTATAAATCTTCTCAGAACCTTTTCAAGTTTCACATCATCCTTCTTGTAGCAGGGAGACCAGAAGTGCACATAGTATTCCAAAAGTGACCTAACCAATATATTATACAGCTGTTACATGACCTCCCAACTCCTATACTCAATGCATTGACCAATAAAGAAAAGCATACTTCTCAGTTTGTGACAATACATTTTGTGTTGCCCAAAAGATAGCACACTCCCAGTGTCTAGGTAGCACCCACCTCCCAATTGTCCTTGGTCTGAAGAGTACCATCCCAGTCCCCATTCCCACATATTAGACAGCAACCTTACCCTCTCTCTCTCCCCAAAAATATACCCAGTCTGAACAGTATCCCTTTTTGCCCAATTCTACTTCTCACTCCACCAAGTCAAAATCACCATATCTTTTTGAAAAATGTCACCCTTCCTTTTAACATCCTACATTGCCTAGAGGCTCATAAAGCAGTAGAATATGCTCCTGGCTGCTGGAAACTGGCCCATTAAACTAGCTGGATAGATAAGAATATACAAAAAAAAATACCTCATCTGAGGTCTTTCCATCTGCACACTTCTCATAGGTACCTCTGCAGGCCAAGTCAGGTGTTGTCACATTACTTGTCTAGGCACCTGTGTGTTTGGTCTCTCGCTTGTCAGGAACAGTAAAACTGGGAAGGAAGATCCTTCCACACTCTAACATTTCATTTGTATCAACTGTAGGTGCCTGACCAGCTGGGCCCAACTAAATTACCTTAAGAGTACCTGAAACCCCCAGGTGAAGTGCAGCCCTGAAGTAATGAGTGACATATTTGCTTTCACTTCTCATGTGATTAACAGGATATTCCTGTTTTCTGTTGATTCAGGGCCTGAGCCAACTCTTAGATTGTAGGCTATGTTGTGATTGGCTCACAGTATCTTATTTTAATTCTGATCAGTATTAATAAGGCAGCAAATTGTCTTAGCACTGCACTGAAAAAGAATAACCTCAGAATGTCTCTTTATCACTTACATATTCGAGTTCATGGAAACCAATTAGTACTTACTCTTTTACATGATTTTCCATGTACTTGCTGCAAAGTCAAATCTATTTTGTCAGGAAAAGAAAGATTATCAATTTAATTATTTTGTCATATATTACAGTCTGGCATGAGACCAACAGTAACCTAAATGTGTTTTGTTTTATGTGCGTGTGTGCTTTTTTCCTTGTAAAATGTACTGTCATTCATTTGCTCCATCAATAAGACTGTTGTATGCATTCCCTGATTCCAGTTATTGTTTTGCAATATAAATAATTGAGACTGTTAGCATACTACATGAGTACCTTTCAATGCATACAATTAAAACATAATTTTACATTACGAGACATAGTAACATAGAGTCACATCAAATTCTCGCAGTTTCAGGATCATAAATCACTCCGGAGCTTACAATGTTATAAACCTTTGAGTTCCTTGAATATGATACTGCCTGAAAATCCTCTGACATCTATAAATTATTTTTTTAAAAAACTTAAATTAGTACTTGTAACCTTGAAGATACTAAAACATACTGTCATTTGGGATTGCCAAATATTTGTACCATGCATACTTTCTTTGTACATCAATTATAATATAATGAAGTACCAAATATAATTATTCCATTGACTTTACATTAACAGACAGCTGTCCCTCAATTCAAGGATGATGTAAACCCAGGGTTGTGAGTCTTTCGTGTGACCGGACAGCTAATTGTCAACTGGAGATGTCTGGGCACATGGAGTTGGACATCACGAAAGGTGTAGGATGCAGAGTGCAAAGTTTGCTTCCTTTTCTTTCTTTCTTTGAAGCCACTCTGCCTCATTATTAAGGTATTTGAATGATTGGCAGGAAGATCTCTCTGGCCACACTTCAAAGGAAGCTTTAGAGTCTCTACAAAGTGTTTTATTAGCCTTTCCCAGAACACTGGCTGTTTAAGAGTTCAGCAAACATAAGCTGGCAGGAGTGACTGGACACAGCGCCCATTCCAGCAGAGTTAAGTTTGCAGGATTATTATCTGAATCATTGAGACATTGACTTCAAAAAAGACATGAGCATTTGTTCAATAGCCCTCCCCGAGGTTGGGGTAGAGGGATTGCAGTTGGAATTTCTCCTGAGCTTTTGCGTGTCACTGAAACACAGTCCAGGACTCACTGAATTACACAAGTATGATGATGACAGCAAAGATTGTTGTTGACTTGTGAAGGCCTTTGTTCTGAAATATTTACTAGTCTAAGATTTTGGAGTAGATCTGTAGCTCGGGCTGTGGGTGTTGAGGTTGGTTGGCTTGCCGAGCTGGTTTGTTGTTCCGCAAAAGTTTCGTTACCATGCTTGGTAACGTCCTCAGTGTGGCCTCTGATGAAGCATTGGTGTGTTTTCCCTCTTGGTTTTTAAACTCTAGGGGCCGTTGCGATGGACTGCCTCACTTCCAGGTTTCCTCTGTAGTGGAAGGTATATGGGGTCGAGTTCAATGTGTTTATTAATAGCATGCTTCGTGGAGTGCCATGCTTCCAGGAATTCTCGTGCTTGTCTCTGCCTAGTCTGTCCCGGGATTTTGGTGTTGTCCCAGTCGAAGTCGTAGTTCTCCTTGTCCATGTGGATTGAGATGAGTGAGTATTGGTCGTGTCTTTTTGTAGCCAGTTGGTGTTCATGTACTCTTGTTGTTAGTTTCCTTCCTGTTTGTCT
This sequence comes from Ginglymostoma cirratum, assembly GCA_024137785.1. Lineage (NCBI taxonomy): Eukaryota > Metazoa > Chordata > Chondrichthyes > Orectolobiformes > Ginglymostomatidae > Ginglymostoma > Ginglymostoma cirratum. The sequence continues at coordinate 2,596,617 of JAHRHZ010000031.1, forward strand.
GTTTATGTAATGTTTCTTGCAGTCTCTGCAGGGGATCTTGTAGATGACATTGGTCCTGTCCATGGCGGGGAGTTGGTCTTTAGTTCAGGTGAGCACTTGTCGTAGGGTTGATGTGGGCTTGTGTGCCAGTCTGATGCCCAGCAGTCGTAGGAATCTTGTGGTGAGTTCTGACGTATTCCTGATGTCAGGTCGTGTGATGAGTGTGTCGGGGCATGTAGAATCTTTCTGATGCTGTTCCTGTAGGCATCTTCTGACCCAGTTCTTTGGATATCCGTTATCCTTGAAAACTCGGAAGAGATATTCCTCCTCCTCTTGGCATAATTCCATGTTGCTGCAGGGCGTTGTTGACAACAGGAAGGAAACTAACAATAAGAGTACATGAACACCAACTGGCTACAAAAAGACATGACCAATACTCACTCATCTCAATCCTCATGGACAAGGAGAACCACGACTTCGACTGGGACAACACCAAGATCCTGGGACAGGCTAGGCAGAGACAAGCACGAGAATTCCTGGAAGCATGGCACTCCACGAAGCATGCTATTAATAAACACATTGAACTCGATCCCATGTACATTCCACTACGAAGGAAACCCGGAAGTGAGGCAATCCATCGCAACGGACCCCAGAGTTTAAAAACCAGGAGGGAAAACACACCGACGCTTCATCGGAGGCTGCACTGAGGATGTTACCCAGCACGGTAACGAAATGTTTGCCGAACAACAAACCAGCTCGGTGAGCCAACCAACCTCAATATTTACTAGTATCATTTGTAGAAGGCTGAGCTGGTACAAGTGATCTAGTGTCAATCTCCTTGTCAATGGTGGTCTTTTTGAGAGAGGTGCTGTCAAGGTATGGGAAATGTTCAACATGTTCAAGGGTTTCTCCTTCCACATATTTGGAAGGGTGGCATGTTTTAACTGACAAGGCTTGGGGCGATGTATATGAGTTTTGTTTGGCAACTTTCAGGAACAGCTCAAGCCTTTTGAATGCAGAATTGAAAAGATGCATAAGTGGCCAGCAAATGCGTGCAGAGAGGGCAATGGCCCTGCAGTCATCCACAAATGGTCAGCAATATATATGATGGGCTTAGTTTTGACATATAGGTGACTGATTTTAGAGTTTTCCATTGCAGTGGTATTCACACCAGAAGGCAGATGATCTTTGATGAGGTCAATGGTTACTGTCAAGTTGATTGTAAACATTGCTTGTTTGCCACCAGTCAGGATTTAGAGGACATCTATTTCAGATCTTTAACTTCAGAAAGTTAAAGCTATATTATCCTGAAGCAGTTGCAGCATTGTAACTAAGTTTCTTGGATATCCAAATCTCAGCAGCACAATCAGCAGAACCACAGAATTCACCTTATTAAATGATTTGGACATCTCCATAAATGCCATGATTGTACCAGCATTCACCACTTCCTCTGGTAGCTCATGTGTGTTCCTGATGTTGTTCTTAACATCTTCATGGGTTTATCTAACAACAAAGACAATGCCAAAAGTTCCTCTGGAAGATCTAAAGCCATAGTGTATTTCTGGGAGGATTTTCACAACTACAGGTAATAAGCGATTCTGGAGGATGACTATGGAACATTACAGAAATACCTCCACAGTTTCTGCTGTATGGTTTATCCCCTTTCTTCAAGATAATTGCAATTCCCACATCTTTAAAGGTTTGGAAGATGGCTTTTGGGGCTGGGATTTTTTAACCTCCTAATCCACAACAAGTGAATGGAGTCCTGATATGAGTAAAATCCCACCAGTTTTGAACACCTTGGCTAGAACACCATTAGGGACAAAGGCTTTATTGTTTCACATCTATTTGATTGCTTTTTGCAGCTTTCCCAGTGATGGTGACTCATCCATTAATTCTACCTGACAGTGGTCAAGGATAGCCTGGACAGTATCAGCTGTAACAGCTGCTCCGTTACAAAAGTACCTCATTGGTGGAATGCATTTTGAGATGAGGTTCTGAAAAAAGCAATGAAAGTGAAAAGTCCTTTCTCTCTTTCTGTGGTTATAACACTGTAATTTTAATCCAGTAGCCTTGACTAGTAATCCAGAGAATGTGAGTTTTTTAAAAATGTTCATCCACGGGCTAAGCCAGCCTTTACACTTTGCTTCCTTCAAATATGCAAAATGAAAGAAGCAATCCCAAAATCACTCCCAGCTCTCCAGCAGATGCTCAGCTCTCCTCACTGTGCCAGGCTGAAACTTTAAATGTAATTCACCAGTTATTCCACCTCACCTCAGCTTTCCAGATGCGAAAAATACATCTCAATGATTCTCTACTGCTTAAATTTTCAAGAGCACAATTTGTCTTCTTCCTTTTGCTTTGAACAAAACTACATCTCTTAAAAAAATCTGGTGCTACACAACAGCAGCCTTTGTCCTCGAGTCCTAGTGGCCCCTTCTGTGGTGTGAAATACTGCGAAAGGCACAACCCTGCCACTCACACACTACAGTAGCTTTCTATTAGAGATAAAAGGTACTGCAGATGCGGGAGAATCCGAGATAACAAGCATGGGGCTGGATGAACACAGCAGGTCAAGCAGCATCATAGGAGCATTGTGTGCCCCACGGCAACATGAGATGACATGAGTACTTCTTAGAACTGAGGTATTAATGATTGACTTCACCCCTGTATTATTTTATTTTAAAAGGTATTTTTTTTAAATATCATCTTATAAAGTTCAACTTTCATCAGCCAAATTAATTTAAAAAAGCTTAGAAATGAAGTTAACCATGAAAGCAAATGCTGGAAATCTGATACAAAAATCAGAAAGTGCTGGAGAAAATGAACAAGTCTGGCAAAATCTGTGTAGAGAGAGAAAGAAAGTTAAAGTTTCAATTCCAGTATGACTCTTCCTCGGAACTGTTTGATAATAAAGTCAGGGTGAGGCCTGAGAGAGCAGAATGCAGCAAGTGCAGATGGGGACAGGTTAGAATGAGATGAGGGGAGCTAAGAAATTAGGATGGCCAGTGTCATATCAACAGTTCTCAATGAAGAGATTTTCGGCACATATAAGAGGTCAGAAGTAGTGGTCCAGGTGAAGGGACAGCAGTGACATGGCTGAAAGGTCAATGGAGCAGGAAGAAGACTCCATCCAAAGAAGTGAGCATGAAGACAAAGGCAACAGAAGAAAAGTTCAATGCCACGTTGTGCTCAAAATTCATTGAGCAAGGAGTGTAAATGGATAATTAAGTCCCTTTGCTGAACACAGATTATTCGGCATCAGAGAGGGCAAGTTCAGAGCATAAAGTTAATACACAAGAGATGGGATTAGAAGAAGGGATGGAGTCAGAGAAAAGTGGAGAGGGAAGGATCCAGAAGGGGAATTTTTATCTGTTAGCTTTTAGAATATGTGTTCCTTAACACCTGGAAGGTTAAGAAAAGTTGCTCATTGAATTGTCAAATGAAATGGAATTGGGGATTAGATAGCTTTGAGATAGCAGGAGTTGATGCTTATGGAGAGAGAGGGCAAGATTGTCCTTGAGACAGCGCATGGCAGTGAGTGTGGATATCAAGTTGTGATGCAAACAGCTGTCCAAGAAATGTTCTATGTTCTGGAGATACCTGTCTTCCTGGTTGGTTTCAAAATATGAAGGATTGAACTTAAATTGGAATCCCTATAGCGCAAGTCAGAGCCAGAGGCAGTTGCTGAGGAAGGACTTGTAGCCATGAAAGCGAGTTGTTGTAAACACTTTGTCAAACACTAGGAGAGAAACAGAAAACAATAAAAGTGAATAAGCTAAAAACAGAAATCTTGTTGGAGAGAAGAGCAGAACTTCTTCAATATGGACATCCCTTGAAAATAAGTAACAGTGAATTAAACACTCAAATAAACGAAAAGGACTGTGGATGCTGAAGATATATAATAAAAACAGAATGTGCTGGAGAAACTCAACAGGCTGAATCTTACCATATTTTGATAGAGTCATTTTCATTGAGTTTCCTGGAGGGTTTCTCTCCTCAATGCATAGTGGGTTTTCTCATGATTTTGTATTAAATTCATCTCACTAACTGCCCAATCCACACTTGTGGCACCCCTCTCATCCAGTTCTACCATTTGCAATCACTGGAAGATCTTGCTCTGCTGACATGTCTCAGAATAGGGCATCACCACTGGAGCCTGCATCATCTGGGAACCTTGGTTATGCACCAGGGCAATCATTGATAGTCCAGTTTTCCCCCTCAGCTACATTGTAGTGCCACAACCACCACAAACAGTGATTTTTTTTACAATACTCAGGTGGCAAAGCTGACACTTCCTTGCAAGTATAACTGCACACTCACATCCCAATCCCTTTTAAACCCACACATTGGTAGCCATATCCCTTCCTGCAGCCATCGCTAAGTCTATGTTACTGCTTCCCCAATGCCCATTGTAACCTAGCAGCACATGTGGTGCTATTACCAATGGGGAAGGCTTCAAATGATGCAAAACATTAACTTTTTTACAAACATAGAAAACAAATAGAAGTCAAACAAACAGAGAACTGTGTTTCTCTTCCAGAATACAAACAAACTACTTGCAAGTTAAGAAGCAAGTATTCTTGATCATTGCACTGTGCCCTCATCTACTGGAAGCAGCTATCAATGATGTCCTGCCTGGATTATAATGCCTGGCACTGCTGCACTCTGTAACGTTCCTGTCCGATGTTGTTGCTGTTCAATGCCCTTGTCCTCCCACTCGGAAGACTGCTTCCTCTCTCCCAGTTGCTCAGCATCCATCATATCCTCTCTTTATGTTAGCAGTATGCAACACGCTCTGTCCAGAGTATATTGCAGGAATCTAGCAGACCAATCCAAGCACCAGAACCCTATCTGCTGGAGGCCTGTTTTCTGCTCCACAATGGTCTTATTGTACCTATTGGCTGTTCCAGTCAGGGGTTTGCATTATGGTATTAGCAGCCACGGTCACGTCAGTAGCCCTTGTGCCTGAGTAGGCATCTGAATTCTCAAATGCAGCAGATACATGAGAGTTCCCAAGGATGTAGCTTTCAGGGTACCAGGTGGGAACCTCTAAGAAGTGAAACCAATGTTCACAGATCATTTATATATTATGAAATTCCTTTCTTTTGATGAACTCTATTGTGTAATTAAATGGTGCTCCTAATGCGATGTGTGTGCAAACAATCAATGGCACCAGGCACCCTGGGAAAGCTGGCTCTGTTGCTGATTCCCGCTGCCAAGTAGGAGCATTAAGCTCATCATGATGAAACAAGGTGTAGTGATGTGGACTGGCACTGATGTAATCATGGTTACAGTCTTGATGCATTTGTGGTTAGATAATTAAGACATCCAACTGAGATCCCAACAGACATCCTGAAAGGAGCCAGTTACATAACTATTCAACACAGCTATCACCTTAACAGCCACTGGGATTAGGAATACTACACACGCCTTCTGTGTTAGTCCAGTCTCAATGTACTGGGACACCCTCACCGTTTCTCACACAACCGGCAGAAATGGCATCAAGGACAAAAATTTCTGGCCAGTGTTCACCTCTGTTGCATCGTGAGGGGCTCTTCAATTGTGGCTTCTTCATGTGGTGGAGACTGCTTAGTTTCTAAAGCAGTTTGCTGCTGGCCCAGGACTTGCTCATAGATCTGTTCCGCCTCCACCCCCATACCTTCACAACAATGACTAAACCTGTTGCGGCTGAGCCAATCAACCACATTTGCAATGTATTGGAAACATTAGGAGCAAAACAGCTTCTTAGCAATAAAACAGTCAATAGTTTCATCTTTAATACATGATGGCTTAGCACGGTCTTCCATAAAATAAAAAATGGGAGCATCCTGACGAAGAGGGCTATGTACTGACACATCTTGACATTTTGGCATAGGCCTTTATTTCAATGACTGCAGTACCAGTAATGAGATAAATAGCAGTCGAGTTTAAGTACTGCACTTAGTCCAAGTGAATCCTTCTCCTCCGAGCCATCTATCACACATGGAAGGCATCATTGCATTTCAGTGAGTCTTACATTATACTTTCAGGTGGAGAAAGAACCAGATCCATGCCTCTTGGCACACCAGGATGTCTTCTATTACTTGTATGTGTTGTAGCCAGCAGGTCTCTTTCTTTCAGAGTGCCAGTAATTCTGCTTCACAGGAATCTCAAGCTGCAATTTCCAATGACCAATAGCATAGAACAAAGAACAAAGAACAAAGAAAATTGCAGCACAGGAACAGGCCCTTTGGCCCTCCAAGCCTGCACTGACATGCTCCCCACCACAACTAAAACCACCTACCCTTCCGGGGACCGTATCCCTCTATTCCCATCCTGTTCATGTATTTGTCAAGATGCCCTTTAAAAGTCACTATCGTATCTACTTCCACGACATCGCACGGCAGCGAGTTCCAGGCACCCACCATTCTCTGTGTAAAAATCTTGCCTCGTAAATCACCTTTAAACCTTCCCCCTCTCACCTTAAACCTATGCCCCCTAGTAACTGATTATTCCACCCTGGGAAAAAGCTTCTGACTGTCCACTCTGTCCATGCCCTTCATAATCTTGTAGCCTCTATCAGGTCACCGCTCAACTCCATCATTCAAGTGAGAACAACCCAAGTTTCTCCAACCACTCCTCATAGCTAATGCCCTCCATACCAGGCAAAATCCTGATAAATCTTTTCTGTACCCTCTCCAAAGCCGCCACATCCTTCTGGTAGTGTGGAGACCAGAATTGACCACAATATTCTAAATGCAGCCTAACTAAGGTTCTATAAAGCTGCAACATTACCTGCCAATTTTTAAATGAAATGCCCTGGCCGATGAAGGCAAACATGCCATATGCCTTGTTGACGATCTTCTCCACCTGCATTGCCACTTTCAGTGACCTGTGTACTTGTACACCCAGATCCCTCTGCCTATCAGCACTCTTAACGATTCTACCATTGGCTGTATATTTTCCATCTGGATTAGACCTTCTGAAACGCATAACCTCACAATTTTCCGGATTAAACTCCATCTGCAATCTCTCTGCCCAAGTCACCAACCGATCCATGTCCTGCTGTATCCTTTGTTGGTCTTCATCACTATCCTCAATTCCACCAACTTATGTGTCATCCACAAACTTGCTAATCAAACCAGTTGCATTTTCCTCCAAATCATTTATATTTATTACAAATAGCAAAGGTCCCAACACTGATTCCTGTGGCACGCCACTAGTCACAGCCGTCCACTCAGAAACGCATCCCTCCACTGCTACCCTCCGTCTTCTATGACTAAGCCAGTTTTTTATCCATTTTGCAAGCTCACCTCTGACCCTGTGTGACTTTACCTTCTGTGTCAGTCTGTTATGAATTGACGTTGCCTGAGGCCTGCCATTGCAGCCCACACACTTGTACACTGCATGTATTTCAGATGCAGAATGATATGGCTGCAAATGATGTAAATATAACTGATGTAATTGAAGAGCCTCCCATCACGTAGAAAAATATGAAATGTAAAGTAGAGAAGGGAGCAAAGAGACCATGCTGAGAATTATAACAACAGAACCATTGTTCAAGCTCAAATGGGAGTTCAGCTCTATGGTGGCGCTATGGTGATTGAACTTTGAACAACAAGTCAATTTCCCCTACTCTGAAGACCATGAAATTGGTGTGTTCAAATGGAAATTTCTTAATAAATTAAAGATGTGTCCCATTATATTTGAATGTTGTGAAGTGGTGAGAATCATTTGAAAGTGCGTACACTGGCACTGTAGTGCACTAAATGTATACAGCAATTGCTGAAAGGGGGCTAATCGGACCTGTCCTAAAAGTATTTGAAAAGTACCCTTGGATGTAAACAAGATAGGATTATGGGAGTAATAATTTGTATGTAATGAATTTTTAAAATTATGGTTTGCTCAAGTTCCTGAATTTCGATGAATGCATTTTTGCCCACCTACCTGACACTGATTCTGCCCACTCTCAGTATTATCTCTGTCACTTTCCATTCACAGGTCCATTTTACTAATCAGCAGGTCATGAGAGGAAAAGCAGATCAGGCTAAGCTTTGAGAGTACCAGGGTCAGCTTGGTTGTCCTAACGACCCCGTCCCTCATCTCAGCGAGTAACCATGTCACTTCCTACCAGGCAGTCCTTGGACAGCCAACATCAATCAAATGCACATATTACACCACCCACCATCCTAGTCCTCTCTGTGTGCAGTGTCCTTGCAAAACCATTGCAATCAAATTGTTGAATGCTGCAAAGTGCAGCACAGAAGTTCAGAAGTGTGTTGTAAGTGGATTGGAGAAGTGCTATGATGATGTGGTGAGACATTGATGTTGGGTTTCCAAGGTATTGGTCCAAAGGAGGAAGCAGTGATCTGGAGTCACCAGTCTCCTGCTCGGACTTTCTTGTCCAGAATTCTCAGTGTCTGGCTTCTATCTGGTACGTGGTAGAGAAACAATCTTTATATTAATGAGGCAAGGATCAGTGATAGTAAGAATAATAAAGAATGATAATCTTCATTCAAAGGCCTTTCATTGCTCACCAGTGACAACTTTGTCTTGATATCTGGATATTTGTTGGAAAATGCAACTTGTTGCTTGCAACATCAAGAAAAACATTGATGGAATTCTCACAAGTTTCCCCAATATTTCTCACATAGCCCACATTGTTCAGGGCCCTGGTAAGATCCTACCCAACAGCTACATCCGTGGAAAGAGAACTAGAGTTAACGTTTCTCATCAAATATGACACTTAATCATAACTGAAGTTGTCAAACTTTCTATGATAATATTACACAGTGAATTTGGTATCCAGCTCAGAACTGAGCAGATTAATGGGTATAATTATTTTGATTAATAACAGTTCTGAAGACGGGTCACCAGACCCAAAATGTTGACTCTGACTTTTCTCTTCACAGATGTGGCCAGGCCTGCTAAGCTTTTCCAACAACTTCTCTTTTTGTTCCTGATTTACAGCATCCGCAGTTCTTTCAGCATTTTTTAAAATTAACACCATTGTTTATGTACAGTTAACAAAGCTCAGTGACAGTTTAAGCCTTAAGCTAATTTTCCTTTTCACAATTAGATTAGACATATTTACCATACCTATTTATGTTGAATTTGCTTAACCTGCTACAGCTGTAAAAGAAATCCAAACCTATGGATTTTATTGTCTGATGCAAATCTGTCTCTTGAAATCTTTATTCATTTTAGTTCTTGGCACTTGCAATGCTGCTAACAGAGTCATTGAAAGCACTGCAGTTATTTACAAACAGATTTTCGGAACATATTCACACCAGAATTATTGCTATTAAGTGTGTCATGGTAAGAGCAGGGCAAATCTTTGATGCTTGTAAAGCTTCAATAAAGTGTTTCAACTAATACAACATCAATTGACTTGTGAGCAACTGGATAAAGAAAAAAAATGAAAAGTTTGGATTTATATAGTGACTGCAGCTCTTTACGCCAAATGAACAACTTTACTTTGAAAAGCAGCTATTGGTATAACTTTGGAAATGCAGCAGTCTTTCACAGCAATATCCCACAAATAGGAACAAAATAATGATTAGAAAATTTTTCGTATTGGGTGACAGATAAATATTGATCAAGCTAAGCATTGGCTAACCTTCTCAGTAGAATTAGTACAAAGAAGAATGTATACTGATAAGATTCCACCCTATTAACTCTACTAGTTTTATCCTAGAAAAATTCAGTAGGTTTGTCAAGCATGATTTCCTTTTCACAAATCCGTGTAGATTCTACTCAATCATGTCACTATTTTCCAAGTGCTCTGCTATTAAATCTTTCGTATTTGACTCTAGCATTTTGTCCTTTTGCCATTGTTATGTTAACCGGTCTATGACTCCCTGTTTTCCCTCTCCCTCCTTTTTTTGAAACGATAGGGTTGTATTAGCAAGCCTCCAATCCATAGGCACTGTTCCAGAGTCCATGAAGTCTTGAACCATATTACCATAGCCACCACTATTTCGAGGGCCACTTTCTTAAAAACAGTGGGATGTCAATTATTAGGCCCTGGGTATTTATCATCTAACATTTTTGGGGCATTATTTGTGTCTTCCTTTGTGAAGACAGAAACATTGTATGTATATAACTGGTCTGCCATCTCTTTGTTCCCCATTGTAACTTCCCCCATTTCTGACTGTTAAGAGACTGACATCTTTCTTCACTAACTTTTATCTCTTCACATACCTTTAACATTTTTGCAGTCAGTTTGTATGCGCCCTGCCAGCTTACTCTTATACTCTTCGCAATCTTAATTCCTATGTCCTTCTTTGATTAAGTCTAAACTGATCCCACTTCCTAGGTCCACTCAGTTTCTTTTGGCCAATTTGTATGCCCCTTTCTTAGGTTTAAAAATATCCCTAATTTCCCTTGTTAGCCATGGTTGGGGCTTCTTTCTCCATTCAGTTTTATGCCAAACAGAAATGAACAATTGTTGCAGTTCATCCATGAGCTCTTTAAATGTTTCCTATTTCCCATCCATCCTCAGACCTTTAAGTAACGTTTCCAAATCTATTGCAGGCAGCTTCACCTTACACCATTGCAGTTTCCTTTACTGGGATTCACGCCCCAAGTCTCAGAATCATATATATCACCTTCCATCTTAATGAAGAATTCTATAATTTTATGTTCACTCTTATTCAAGAGGTCACACACAACTGGATTGCCAATTATTCCTTTCACATCATACAATTCCTAGGCTTAGGATAGCTTGTTTTCTAGTTGGCTCCTTAATGTATACTCTCCAGGAACTCCCTCACAATGGTATTGCTACTGATTTGATTTGACTAAACATGCAGATTAAAGTCACCCATAATTACAGCTGTACATTTATTACTCATCTCTCAAATGTCCTGTTTAATGCCTTCTCCACATTACCACAACAGTTTGAGGATCTATAAAGAAACTCCACTGTTGTTTTCTGCCCCTTGGTGTTACTAAGCTATACCCAAACAGATTCCACTTTGCCAGAACTAATTGCCTTCCTCACAATTGATTTAATTCTTTTTTAACCAGCAATGCTACCCCACCTCCTTTTCTTTTATTATCCGTCCTCTCTCAACACTGATTACCCCTAGATATTCCATTCATATCTCTGGTCACACTACAGCCATGTCTCTGTAAGCCCGACAATATCATACCCATTTATATTTATTTGTAAAACTAATTTATCCACTTTATTGCAAATGCATTAGGCCTTAAAGCTTGGCTTTTTAACATTCTAAGTCACATTCACATTATTTAATGATTTGATGCACTTTGCTAACCTTAGCAATAGTGTTGGCTTCACCTAGATCATGTAATTGTTGTTAGTGCATCATTATGGCTTCATGCGGAGGAGAAAACAGAGTTAACGTTTCGGGTCCGGTGACCCTTCCTCAGTCACCGGACCCAAAACGTTAACTATGTTTTCTCCTTCACAGATGCTGCCAGACCTGCTGAGCTTTTCCAGCAACTTTGTTTTTGTTCCTGATTTACAGCATCCGCAGTTATTTTGGTTTTTATTATGGCGTCATCCTTTGTCTAAACTCAAGAGGGATGGGGATGCATTATTTTTAAATGTGTCCCTATTTGATTCTTGCCCTTAGATTCTTATGTCACTTTTCTTTCCTATTCTTTCTTTTACCCTTGCTTTCCTTTTTTTTTGGCTACCCATATAGGTTCCCATCCCCCTCAAGTTTGGACACAAGATGAAACAACAGTAGTAGGTAAACAAAAATTATATCCTTTTGATTTAACCACCGCTATTGCTAAGGTCTGCAAAGTGTATCAATCCATCAAAATCTACGACTGATGCTGTTTATCACACATCTCCAAAGCCAATAAGCTTTTCTTGATATCTATAAAACACATATCACTAAGGGACATTGGGTATGTATGTGCAGGAAATCTGGTTCCAAAGGCCAAGTCAGGCACCAGAACAAAACGAAAAAAAAAAAAAAACAATCTGGCAGCAAGGAAACTGTAAAGAAAGTGCAAAAATAGAAATACATCAGTGAGGGCCCATAACACCGTAAAGCCATAAGAAATAGGATCAGGTGTAGACTATTTCGCCCCTCAGGACTGCCCTGTTATTCAATAAGATCAAGCCTGATCCGACGTTCCTCCTGTCCACTTTCCTATATTTTTTCCATAACCCATTGATTCCCTTACTGATCAAGAATCTATCTATTTTGGCCTTAAATATACACAAGCACTTTGCCTCCACCACTGTGGTTAGGAGTCCAAAGACTCACAACACACCGGGAGAATTCCTAAGACTCATCTCAGTCTTAAAAAGGCACATCCTTATTCTAAGCCTATGTCTTCTCGTCTTAGATTCTCCTAGGAGGAGAAACATCAACATTTACCCTACCAAGCCCCTTAATAATCCTACATGTCTCAATGAGAATATCTCTCATTCTTCTTAAATCCAGTGAGAAGAGTTCCAACCTTTTTAGCCTTGCTCATAATATAATCGTCCATAACAGGAATGATCCTAGCGCACCCTCTCTGATCTGCCTCCAATGAAATGATATCTTTCCATAAATAATGGGACCAAAACTGCTCACAGTACTCCAGGTGTTGTCTCACCAGCACCATGTACAGTTGCAGTAAGACTTCTCTACTTTTATACTCCAATGCATTGAAATAAGAGTTAATATTCCATTAGCCTTTCTGATTACCTGCTGTGCCTGTGGCTATCTTTCTCTGTTTCCTGCACGAGTACCCCCAAAATCCATTTTGTTTTGCAGCTTTCTGCAGCTTTTCTTCATTTAAATAATACTATTCTTTTGTTCTCCTTTCCAAAATTCTTTTGTTCTCCTTTCCAAAATTCTTTTGTTCTCCTTTCCAAAGTAAACAAATTCATATTTTCCCATATTATACTCCATTTGCCAACTATTTGCTAACTTACTTAACCTACCACTATCACTCTGTAAACTGTTCGTATCCTTCTTACAACTTGGCTTTCCACTTTTTTTTGTGTCATCTGCAAACTTGGCTACAGTATATCTGCTTTTTCCTCCAAGTCATTAATATATGTTGTAAAGAGTTGTGGTCCCAGTACTAATCCCTGTGGAACCTCATTAGTTGCAGGCTGCCATCCTTAAAAAAAATTCTTTAGCCCCATTTGTTGTCTCCTGTCCACTGGCCAATTCTCTATTCACCACCATACCCTATGTTCAGCACCATGGGCCGTTATCTTATGACTTAGCATTTTGTGAAATACCTTGTTGAACTCCTTCTGGAAGTCCAAGTACAACATATCAACTGATTCCCCTATAAGCACTCTTGGTGAGACCTCCTTGAAAACTCAAATAAATTAGTCAGATACAATTCCCTTTCATGAAGTCTTGCTGGCTCTGCTAGGTTAGATTATGATTTTCTTAATCTCAATAGTAATAGATCCAATTGACAATTTATTGTATTATCATGGCCCCTAACTGAACATGAAAACTTCAACTGTCTCAAAATATCTAACCACGACACAAGATACTTATTGCAGAGTCTGTTCGAGACCTGCTGGACATTGCTCAACGCCAGATTCCAGGCCGTCTGGCCGTCTGGCCGTCTGCTTCCATTTTCCTCTTTGGGTTTTCCTTTGGTCACTCCTTGTACCCCACAGAAACACAAGCTTTTCTCCCTGTCAACCTCCACCACAAAGATCTTTAGTCCTCTTTCTTTTCAGGTGCTTCATTTGTCTAGTTCCTCCTGGCAGACAATATCGGTACAGGCAGCCAACTGTTCATTTTTACAGAATGCAGTCCCCCTGTAAGCAGGAGCTGACTGTCTTTAAAAGGAGCAGTGTGGCTGCACTATATAATTGCAGTTCACACTGTCCATGCCTGTGGTGAATGTTCCTGGCAGGTCGCACTTCAGGCTCTCACATAAATGGTGAGATAGGACAAATGTGAGTTTTTCCTGCCTCAGTGGGAACAGTAGATGGGTCTCAATAGAATTTTAGCCAAAGGAACGGTAAGATCTGTTTTCTTTATCTGGAAAATATGCAGTCTCCCTGTGATTCTGATATTACTAACTTTTAGGGTACCGCACTGGTTTGAAGTAGCATTTAATGATTTTGCCTAATCTATCTTTTTAACAATTTTATTTGAATTTCTGAAATGAGGCAATTAACAGTTAGGGCAGCTGCTTGTGAGACTGAGCTTTAAAGGACCTAAAGATACCAAAGGATTTAGCAATTCAGTTTGTTTTGACACCACTCAGTGCGATTTAAGATTTGTTTGTCAATTGTAAAGGAATAAGAAAACCTTTGAACATAACAGCTTGAACTGAGTACAACAAATTCTCTTTAGATAACAATCATGAAAAGATTTGAAAAAGTGTTTGTTTGCTGACTTGGTGAATTATTCTTATATTTGGGGGAAAAAATCTATATTTTAAAAAGGACCATCCTGGTATTCTGCTGAGCTACTTGATTTCAATTGTTTGGTATCACTAGGAATATTAGGCAAATGATTTTATGATAGTTTGTATTATCAGTAGGAAGACTTAGTGTTATTTGTATAACTTCCCTTTATCTAAAAGGACATTTCATTTGTTCACTCAATAAAATTTTAGTTCCTGGATCCTAGGGAATAAGAGATGAGTAATTATTTAGCCTATGCTACTAGCTATGGAGGTGAGGTAACACTAGATGACCCTGACCTTAAGCCAAAAGGAAGAGTTAATTTGAACTATTTTCTAATGAGGAATAAAAGACTTTCAGAATTAGAGATAGCAGTTAGAAACATCAGTGTCTTTTGTAGAACAGTATTACAATGGGTTCTATTGTGCAATCCTTTAGAGTCACAAAACAATATAACATTACATCAAAGATAGGAGAAGAACATTTAAGGAATCCTAGACCTTGAAAGATAAGAAACTTTGATGTTGTCTTCACTGCTTGTACATTAAGTATTTATGAAAACGTATAAATCCTACTTGATTCACAAACGCTGGTTATTCATACCTTGCCAGGTAAAACACAACTGGGATCATATTGTTACAACTAAGAACTTGGAACTTGGAGTTTTTAAACTACAGGGGTTTCATACTTGAAAACCCCCTAAACTTACAGAACTTTTGAAAGACCAAGTGCTGATACTGGAAAGAAGCCAAACAGAGGAAAAACAGGAAGGGTAGGGATCAAGGGTCAACAAATTGAAGAGATCCCTGCCAGGGATGGGCAGCTGGAGACCCAGGCCCTGTGGAAGATTCCTTCAAGATTCTACCAAGTAGGCATGAATTCCATTTATACCACAAGGGTTGCTGCAGTTCAAGAAGGTTGGTCATTACCAATGGGATGGTCAACAAATGCTGGCCTTGCCAACAACATTCACATAGCAAGAGTACATTTTAAACAAAACAACAGTGGACCTATAATTGTTACTCTGTACAGTAAATACTGCTAAGGCACAATTGAACTGTTTGCCATTCTGCAAAAAATTAACCAAATATCACCACATAATATTGGAGGTCCATCAATAATTTGGATGAATCAGAAATTCCAACCCATAAACAAAATGCAACAGTGCAGTTAATAGAAGTAGGACATTATCATGATTATACTGGCCATATAGAAGCTTTAAAACCTTTTCTTTTGCCTTCAAGGGGAATGAGTGTACAGTTGTTATTAATGTTTACTTACAAGTCTTTACAAGTCATTCAATGACAGATGGAAGATGACTGTGAACCTGACAGTGCATCATAAGGGCAATGAAACTACAGAGGTAGCACTCTCAGACCAAGTCTATATCTAACTCTGCTAGCTTTGGCATCCAAATTGCAACATAAATCCCTGGACAATAAGTTCTTTCTGGCAAATTCATAGTCTCAACTTATTATCAAAAATTGATCTCCTTGAAAGCTAACATTGCTAGATTTGACATGAAGTTGGGCAAATTTTATAACATAAGGACTTCTAACAGTTTTGCTATGAGTAAGGTCTGACTTTGCCCATTCAGTTTTTAATTTATTTTGTCTCAAATTGCTAAAACTCTGAGGCAAACCGGGCATCAGACTGAAGCAGTGAAGAAATAAACAGCACAAGGATTGAAAAGAGATTTAAGTGGGTAAATTCAATTTCCAATCAGATAAAGGGAAATACAGAGGGGAAAAAGATTAGTTTGAAAAAAGAAAGGAAATAATCAAGAAATGTTGAATGTAAATTTAGAACTTTAAAATTTTCAACTATTAGAACATGAAGAAATGAAATCCCATATTTGTACTAATTAATTTTTCAGTGCCAAGGAACGTAATTGGTCAGTAAGTCAGACTGCTCGCTTCACTGATTTGACCTCCCTTTGCTTTGAGCAGTATTTTTGTTTTTAATTATACAAAGTCTAGATTTCTGATAATAGTATCATGATAAATATTGATTAAGTCAATATAATTCTCCAGATTTAAAAATGGCACTTTATCATAAAGCTAGTTATATTTACATTGTTCAACCTTTTGATGATTGGGACTGTCCACAGATTAAGTCACTGCAATGCCCAAATAGGGAAATACACCAGCAGTAGTATTTGACCCAAGAAGCCACACTTACAACAATGTTCTGAGAGAAGAAATTTCCCCTCACCCTTGTCTTGAATGGGAGATTCCTTATCTTTAAACTGCACCTCCTAGTACTAGATCCTTCCTAAGAGGAAACATTAGCTCTATATCTACCCTGTCAAGTCCATTTAGAATCACAGATGTTTTAATAATATCATCTCCTTTCCTTTAATCTCCAATAAGGTCCAATAAATCCCCACAAGGTAATCCTAATACCCAAGAATCAGTCCAGTGACCCAACTCCAAATTGAAATTGCGTATATAATCTATCATTGAGTAATAAGATTGAAACTGCACACAGTACTCCACTAATGTCCTGCACAGTTGCAACAAGACCTCCTTGCTTTTATACTCCATCCATCTTGCGAGGGCAACATTCCACTTGTCTCCCTTGTTACTTGGTCCACATCAAGCTATCCTATCCTGCACCACATATCATTTCAGAGAGAAGGCAGTGTGCAGGGCCTAGTCAACCCAATTCACAGAAACCTAAAAAAATTTTTAAAAAACTTCACTGAGCTGAAACAGATTATTTCAAATGTGGTGGCCCCATGCCCTCAAACAACTGCTTACTTCTCCATCAACATGACGTCATGCCTAGAATCCCTTCCCACCATGTTCCAGTTGTTGTTTAGCTGATTATCTGTCTAGATCACAAAATTGCCATTTCTAACCGAAATTTTTGATACTAATGGGCCAGACATCATAGAATCCCCACCGTGTGCAAGCAGGCCATCTGGCCCATCAAAGGATGAGGGGTGACCATATAGAGGTTTATAAAATCATGAGGGGTATGGATAGGGTAAATAGACAAGGTCTTTTCTCCAGGGTGGGGGAAGTCAAAAACCAGACAGCACAGGTTTAAGGTGAGGGGGGGAAAGATTTAAAAGGGACCCAAGGGGCAACATTTTCATGCAGAGGGTGGTGCATAAATGGAATGAGCTACCAGAGGAAATGGTGGAGGATGGTACAATTACAATATTTAAAAGTCATCTGGATGGGTATATGAATAGGAAGGGTGTAGAGGGATAATGGGCCAAATGCGACTTGATTTATATAGGATATCTGGTCAGCTTGGATGAATTGGACTGAAGACTTTGTTTCAGTGCTGTATAACTCTTTGACCCTAAATACGCACCAACCCTCCAAAGAGCATCCCACCCAGACCCAGACACAGATTCAGACCCAGACCCCTACCCTATCCCTGCAACGCCACATTTCTCATGGATAATCCACCTAAATTGAGCACTATATGGCGATTTACTGTGGCCAACCCACCTAATCTGGAGGGTGGCAAATGTCATTCCCTTGTTCAAGAAAGAGAATAGGGATAATCCTAAAAATTACAGACCAGTCAGTCTTACTTCTGTGGTGGGCAAATTATTGGAGAGGATTCTGAGAATAGTATTTATGATTATTTGGAAAAACACAGTTTGATTAGAAATAGTCAGCATAGCTTTGTGAGGGGCAGGTCATGCCTCACAAGCCTTATTGAATTCTTTGAGGATGTGACAAAACACATTGATGAAGGCAGAGCAGTGGATGTGGTGTATGTGGATTTTAGCAAGGCATTTGATAAGGTTCCACATGGTAGGCTTATTCAGAAAGTAAGGAGGCATGGGATCCAGGGAAATTTACCTGCCTGGATACAAAACTGGCTGTCCAATAGAAGACAGAGGGTGGTAGTAAATGGAAACTATTCAGCCTGGAGCTCAGTGACCAGTGGTGTTCTGTAGGGATCTGTTCCGGGATCTCTGTTCTTTGTGATCTTTATAAATGACTTGGATGAAGAAGTGGAAGGGTGGGTTAGTAAGTTTGCCAATGACGCGAAGGTTGGTGGAGTTGTGAACAGAGTGGAGGGCTGTTGTAGGTTGCAATGGGACATTGACAGGATGCAGAGCTGGGCAAAGAAGTGGTAGATGGAATTCAACCCAGAAAAATGTGAAGTGATTCTCTTTGGAAGGTCGAACTTGAATGCAGGATACAAGGTTAATGGCAGGATTCTTGGCAGTGTGGAGGAATAAAGGGATCTTGGGTTCCACATCCATAGATCCCTCAAAGTTGCCACACAAGTTGATAGAGTAGTAAAGAAGGTGTATGATGTGTTGGCTTTCATTGGCAGGGGAATTGAGTTTAAGAGCCGCGAGGTTATGCTGCAGCTCTAAAAAACTCTGGTTAGACCACACATGGAATATTGTGTTCAGTTCTGGTCGCCTCATTATAGGAAAGATGTGGAAGCTATAGAGAGGGTGCAGTGGAGATTTACCAGGATGCTGCCTGGACTGGAGGGTAGGTCTTATGAGGAAAGGTTGAGGGAGGTAAGGCTTTTTTCATTGGAGAAAAGAAGGATGAGAGGTGACTTGATAGAGGTGTACAAGATGATGAGAGGCACAGGTAGAGTGGATAGTCAGAGACTTTTTCCCAGGTCGGAAATGACTATTACGAGGGGGCATAATTTTAAGGTGATTGGAGGAAGGTATAGGGGAGATGTCAGAAGTGGGTTCTTTACACAGAGAATGGTGGGCGTGTGGAATGCGCTGCCGGCAGTGGCAGTAGAGTCAGATATTTTAGAGACTTAGAGATTTTAGAGACTTTTAAGCGACTCTTGGATAGGCGCACAGAGGATAGCAAAATTTAGGGTATGCAGGATAGTTTAATCTTAGTAGGATAATAGGTCGGCACAACATCGTGGGCCGAAGGGCCTGTACTGTGCTGTACTGTTCTATGTTCTACCTCTGGACTGTGGGAGGAAACTGGAACACACAGATACAAGGATAACATGCAAACTCCACACAGTCACCTGAGGGTAGAATTGAATCCAGGTCTATAGCACTGTGAGGCAGCAAAGCCAACCACTAAGCCACTGTGCCACCCCATATTCTGATCAGAGTCAGAAATGTTAATTTAAACCTTGCTTGAATTAAAAGTCACTGACTTACCTTTTGGTGTCTTCTGCATTGTAGATTTCTGGACAGGGGCATTCAGTTACAAACCTATCCAGAAATCCACGTATCCAGCAGCAAAGATGATCTTCATAAAAGTCACACTACCTTTTGCAGCAGTAAGCATGTCTTGTGCAGTAACTTAAATGTTCTTCAGCACAGACAGCCACATTGTAGCTACCATGAAAGGGTAAGTATGTAAAGTAAATGTGGAGTTAGGGGGACAGTTGGTTGAGGCGTTATTATATCAGGTAGTTAAGGAGATTCTTGTGGCAGGTGGGTGATATCAGTTGCCAGGAGGGTGAGTTGCCAAGTGGGTCACAAGGGTAGAGTTTCAGATAGTTGTCAGCGATCTAGGGGTGTAAGGAGTTGGGGTTGGGGAGGGGGTGGTATCTGATAAATGGGGAGCGGTGTCAGTTAAATAGACGCATGACTTAAACCCAGGTTTTTAATTCTCTAACTTTACCTGGGCAACTATGACTCTTAACTGAGTCTGAACTATCTGAGCCTTCAGACTTTAAGGGGCTTTATTGGAGGGTTCCAGACACAAGGGAATTGCTTGTGTATTCTGTATGCTCCCAAAAGACACCTCCAATTAGCACTGCTCCAATGACTCTTTGCCCATATGAATATATGAGCCAGAGATAGCAGGAACTGCAGATGCTGGAGAATCTGAGATAACAAGGTGTAGAGCTGGATGAACACAGCAGGC
>JAHRHZ010000031.1:2626782-2684276 GCA_024137785.1 Ginglymostoma cirratum
GGGCCTAGACCCTTCATCAGAAAAGGGTCTAGGCCTGAAACGTCAGCCTTCCTGCTCCTATGATGCTGCTTGGCCTGCTGTGTTCATCCAGCTCTACACCTTGTTATCTCGGATAGACAAAGGAGTTGATAATGATCTGGCTAGGAGGGTGAATAGCTGTTAATGGGGACTGTTAGTGACTAACAATAAGTAGTGTGTCATGGCAGGCTACGTGGTAACAAGGCCTGTTGTGTTGAGTAGGGGGCTGGGACATGGGAGAGTTTAGGCCCTAAAATTATTGAACTTGATATGGAGTCCAGAGGGCTGCAAGTTCCCCAAGCAGAAAATGAGGTGTTGTTCTTCCAGCTTCGCTGGAACACTCCAGCAAGCCAGAGACAGGAGATGTTGGCCAGGGAACAGGGTGGTGTGTTAAAGTGGCAGGCAACTGGAAGCGCAGGCTCTTTTTTGCAAGCATGTGACTCCTTATTTGTATTTAAGATAGATAAGTCCATTACATTGGACATCAGAGCTACTACAAACTACAGCTTGCCTCCTGTAGGCAATGTCACACTGTGCCAGTTTCCTGAGTACCTCTCATGTAAGATGATGAAAGGATATTTGCATTGCACAGTTCTGCCATATCAAGTTAGCTGTCCATTCCTTTCTGCATATATCACTTGGATAGAGATAAAAACTTCATCTTTACTGACAGCGTCCATATGCTGTGTAAGATCTATCACGTGTGCTCTATGACTTGGTCAGCAAGCTGTAATGTTGCAGTTACTGCTTTGACATGCTTGTGTGCTATGAATGGAATTTTAGAAGCTTCTTTTCATGCAGCTGAGGAGCATCTGGTTTTCTCTCTGTAATTGGATGTCCTATTTTAGCTCAATTTCCTCATAGAACATAGAACATAGAGCAGTATAGCACAGGAACTGGCCCTTCAGCCCACCGTGTCTGCACTGGCCATGATGCCATTCTAAACTAATCCAATCTGCCTGCACATGGTCCATATCCCTCTATTCTTTGCCCATTCATGTGTCTGTCGAAATGCTACGTAAACCACGCTGCTGAAACTGCTGTTCCCACTTCCCCTGGAAGCACATTTCAGAGACCTATCACCCTCTGTGTAAAAAAAACCTGCCTCACACATCTGCTTTCAACATTCCCACAGTCACCTTAAACCTAAGCCTCTTAGTATTTAACATTTCCACCCTGGGAAAAAGACTTCAATTATCTACTCTATCAATGCCTCTCATAATTTTATATATTTCTATCACGAAAGCTAATATGCTCCAACCCAGGCATCATTGTGGTAAACCCCTTTTGCAACCTCTCCAAAGCCTCCACATCCTTCCTATGCTGTGGTGACCAGAACCGCACACACTATTCCAAAAGTGGCCTAACTAATGTTTAATAAAGCTGCAACATGACTTGCCAACTTTTGTACTCAATGCCCTGACCAATGAAGACAAGCTTGTCATATGCCTTCTTTACCACCCGATCCACTTGTGTTGCCACTTTCAGGGAGGTATGAATTGCACCCCAATATCCCTCTTTATATCAATGCTTCTAATGGTCCTGCCATTTACTGTAGATTGCTTCTTGCATTTGACGTCCCAAATTGCACTACCTTACACATGTGCAGGTTAAACTGCATCCGCCATTTCTCAGTCCAACTTTCCAACTGGTCTATATCTGCAGCATCTTTTCACAACATTCCTCACTATCCACAACTCCATCAAATTTCATATCATCTGTAAACTTACTAATCAGACCATCCACCATTTTCATCCAAATCATTTTTATATATTACAAACAGAGGTCTCAGCACTTATCTTTGTTCCGTGACCCACAGTCCTTCAGTCAAAAACAATACCCCTCCATAACTAGTTTCTGACCTCTACGACCGTGCCAATTTTGTATCCAATTTACCAATTCACCATTGATCCTATTTTGGTTGTGTTTAGACAGATTAATAGGTGGCAGTTGCAAAACAAAAGATATTACACAACCATCAGAGTGCAGTCACATATTTATCTTTTGGTATTTACTTACTACCACTGCTGTGTTGCCTAGTATTTAATGTTCACTTGCCAAAACCATGCATTTGGAATTTTCAATATATGATAGCCCATGTAACATGTACCACAAAGACTAACGTTCTTGTAGGACAGGCTACAGAATCACTCCAGTGTGGAAACAGGCCATTTGGCCCAACAAGTCCACACCGACTCTCCAAAGAGCATCTCACCCAGACTCACATCCCCTACCCTATTCCTGCAACCCTGTATTTCCCATGCCTAATTCACCCAACCTGCGCATCCCTGGACATTATTGGCAATCTAGCATGCCCAATCCACCTAACCTGTACATCTTTGGACTGTGGAAGGAAACATGAGGACCCAGAAGAAACCTACACAGACACAGAGAGAATGTGCAAACTCCACATAGAGAGTCGCCCGAGGCTAGAATTGAACCTGGGTCCCTGGTGCTGTGGTGCAGAAGTGCTAACCTCTGTACCACTGTGCCTCCCAAAACTTCTCTTCAAGTTTATTTCCAAAACAATAATTTATAAGACTATAATATCACAGACTTACACAACCAGCCTGGGTTCTCTGCTTATTAATATTACTGTACATTATACTCACACACTACTGACTAACTACACTGACTTCCCTGTACAGGGGTACTAAAGGTGACTAATCTAATATTAGAGATAGTAGGAACTGCAGATGCTGGAGAATCTGAGATAACAAGGTGTAGAGCTGGATGAACACAGCAGGCCAAGCAGCATCAGAGGAGCAGGAAGGTTGACGTTTCGGGCCTAGACCCTTCTTCAGAAATGGGGGAGGGGAAGGGGGTTCTGAAATAAATAAGGAGAGAGGGGGCGCGGACAGAAGATGGATAGAGGAGAAGGTAAGTGGGGAGGAGACAGACCTGTCAAAGAGGCGGGGATGGAGCCAGTAAAGATGAGTGTAGGTGGGGAGGTAGGGAGGAGATAGGTCAGTCCAGGGAGGACAGACAGGTCAAGGGGGCGGGATGAGGTTAATAGGTAGGAGATGGGGTTGGGGCTTGAAGTGGGAGGAGGGGATAGGTGGGAGGAAGGACAGGTTAGGGAGGTGGGGGCGAGCTGGGCTGGTTTTGGGATGCAGTAGGGGGAGGGGAGATTTTGAAGCTTGTGAAGTCCACTTTGATACCATTGAGCTGCAGGGTTCCCAAGTGGAATATGAGTTGCTGTTCCTGAGGTAAAGATGACGTGTTGGGGACCAGGGAATTGGAAGTTCTGGAGGAGGTGGAGGGCGTGGGTGGTGTCACAGACGTAGGTAGGGAGTTCCTGGACCAAGGGGGAGAAAATAGAGTCCAGATAGGTGGAGATTCATAAAGATGAGACATTGGGGACTGGTGAATTGGAAGTTCTGGAGGAGGTGGTGCGTCCAGTCCCTCTACACCTGCATTCGCCATACAGATGGCCTAAAGGCCCTCCGCTTCTTCCTGTCCTGCAGGCCCGACCAGTCCCCCTCCACTGACACCCTCGTCCGCTTAGCCGAACACTTCCTCACCCTCAACAACTTCTCTTTCAATTCCTCCCACTTCCTACAGACAAAGGGGGTGGCCATGGGTACCCGCATGGGCCCAAGCTATGCCTGCCTCTTTGTAGGTTACTTGGAACAATTCCTCTTCCGTACCTACACTGGCCCTAAACCCCACCTCTTCCTCCGTTACATTGATGACTGTATCGGTGCTGCCTCATGCTCCCACGAGGAGCTCGAACAGTTCATCCACTTCACCAACACCTTCCACCCCAACCTTAAGTTCACCTGGACCATCTCTAATACCTCTGTCTCCTTCCTGGACCTCTCTGTCTCCGTATCCGGCAACCACCTAGAAACCAATATCCATTTCAAGCCCACCGACTCCCACAGCTACCTAGAATACACCTCCTCCCACCCACCTTGCTGCAAAAATGCCATCCCCTATTCCCAATTCCTTCGCCTCCGCTGATCTGCTCCCAGGATGAGGCATTCCACTCCCGTACATCTCAGATGTCCTCATTTTTCAAGGACCACAACTTCCTCCCCTCAGTGATCAAGAACATCCTTGACTGTGTCTCCCGCATTTCTCACAACTCATCCCTCACACTCCCTCCCCGCAATAACAACCAAAACAGAATCCCCCTCGTGCTCACATACCATCCCACCCACCTCTGGATCCAACGCATCATCCTCCGACACTTTCACCATCTGCAATCCGACCCCACCACCAAAGACATTTTTCCCTCCCCACCCTTATCTGCTTTCCGGAGGGACCACTCTGTCTGTGACTCCCTTGTCCGCTCCAAACTCCCCTCCAACCCACCTCACCCAGCACTTTTCCCTGCAACCGCAGGAAGTGCTACACCTGCCCCCACACCTCCCCCCTCACCCCCATCCCAGGCCCCAAGAAGACTTTCCACATCAAGCAGATGTGCATGTTCACCTGCACATCTGCTAATGTGGTATACTGCATCCGCTGTTCCCGTTGTGGCCTCCTCTACATCGGGGAACCCAAGTGGAGGCTTGGGGACCACTTTGTAGAATACTCAGTTCGCACTAAACAACTGCACCTCCCAGTCGCGAACCATTTCAACTCCCCCTCCCATTCCTCAGACGACATGTCCATCCTGAGCCTCCTGCAGTGCCACAACGATGCTACCCAAAGTTTGCAGGAACAGCAACTCATATTCCGCTTGGGAACCCTGCAGCCCAATGGTATCAATGTGGACTTCACAAGTTTCAAAATCTCCCCTCCCCCTACTGCATCCCAAAACCAGCCCAGCTCGTCCCCGCCTCCCTAACCTGTCCTTCCTCCCACCTATTCCCTCCTCCCACTTCAAGCCCCAACCCCATCTCCTACCTACCAACCTCATCCCGCCCCCTCGACCTGTCCGTCCTCCCTGGACTGACCTATCTCCTCACTACCTCCCCAACTACACTCACCTTTACCGGCTCCATCCCCGCCTCTCTGACCGGTCTGTCTCCTCTCCACCTATCCTCTCCTCTATCCATCTTCTATCCGTCTCCCCCTCTCTCCCTATTTATTTCAGAACCCCCTTCCCCTCCTCCATTTCTGAAGAAGGGTGTAGGCCCGAAACATCAGCCTTCCTGCTCCTCTGATGCTGCTTGGCCTGCTGTGTTAATCTAATAATAAATGAGTTTTGAATAAATAGGATCAATCATCGACCCAAAGCTTCATGAAGATTTTTTACATGCATACCTGAATTATTGAGCCGCCTTTCTTCATACAAATATTGACTATCCTGCTATGCAAGGACGTCATTTTCTTTACTTATTTTCAAAACTCTTTCTGTTGCAACCCAATTATGTTTCTTATCTGCTAATGTTGCATAGTTTCATCCTGTGTGGTAATCTTATATATATTTATCCATGGAAAGTAGGCACGGCTAGCAAAGCCATTATTGTCCGTTCCTATTTGCCCTCACTGTCATGAAGATACATAAGCAGTGCTTTCAGGAAGTGACAATAGAGTAGCAACAATGTAGTTTCACGATAGTAGGAATAAATGAGCTATTTTCAGGATGGTTGTCTATGATTTGTGAGGCATCTGAACTATTCACAACGTGTATCAATGACGCAAAGTTAGAAGAAAAGGCAAATGGTAGACAACGTGCAGAAATGTGATGTTAGCTATTTTAATGAGAAAAACATAAATACAGAACATTTCTTAAATGGTGAAAGGCTTGAAAATGTTGAACATTAAAAGAACCCAAGTGTCCATGTGTCATGAAAGGGTTACATGGGCGGTACAGAAAGCGATTATGAAAGCAAATGATATGTTGCCCTTTTATTAAAACAGGTTCTGTTTATTGGAATAAAAATACCTTATAATCATAGAATTTCTACAGTGTAGATAGAGGCCACTCAGCCCAGAGCCTTCACCAAACCCCTGAAGAGCATCCCACCCAGACTGACACCCCCAACCTATCTCCATATTTACCAGGGCTAATCCACCTAACCTTTTCATCTTTGGACTGTGGGAGGAAACCCATGCAGACACAGGAAGAAAGTGCAAACTTCACACACAGTCGCCCAAGGCTGGAATTGAACCCTGGTCCCCAGTGCTGTGAGGCAGCAGTGCTAACAATTGTCACCATCTTACTGCAATTATGTAGAGGCTTGATAAGATCATCGTTAGAATATTGTGAGCAAAGTGTTCTCTTCACCCAAGGAAAGACATACTTGCCAGAGATGGAGTATAATGCAGGTCAACCAAAGTAATTTCTGGGATTGAGGAATTGTCCTGTAAAAGGAGGTTAAACAGGTTAGAACTTTCTTCTTTGGAATTTAGAAGAGATGATCTCATTCAAATTAAATGGATTTCTTACAAGACATGAGAGCATAGATGCAGCAAGGATGTATCTCCCGGCTGAGTCTGGGGTGGGTGGAGTGGTATGAGGAAAGAGTCGAGAATCAGGATGCACAATCTCAGAATAAGGGGAAAGCCATTTAGCATTGAGTTTAGGATGAATTTCTTCACTCAGAGGATAGTGAATCTTTGGAATTCTGTGCCCCAAAGAGTCATTAAGATTCATTCATTGAGTCAGTATGAGACTGGATTTCTGTATATCAAAAACATCAAAGAATAGGAGGATGGAACAGGAACATCGTATTGATCACCAATGATCTAATTGAAAGGCTAGGGTCTGGATCAATGTCCACTCATCCTCCTATTTCTTATGGCCTTAATTCAGAGGAACAAAAGAGAGAGGAACTTTCAGATGGTGATGTGCTTGTATATCTGGTGCTTTTGATCCTCTAGTTAATAAAAATATCAAAATCACAGAATGCTGTTGAAGAAGGTTTGATGAGTTGGTGTAGTCTATCTTGTAAAAGATACATACTCGTCACTGTTGGTGGAGAAATTAATATTTAAGGTTATGGTGGAATTGTTGTCAAACAGGCTGTTTTCTCCTGAATGGTGCTGAGCTTTGCATGTTACCAGAATAACACTCATGTAGGCGTGTTAAGTATTCCATCTTGCTTCTGACACGTACCTTGTACATGGATAGATTTTGGGAGTCAGAAAAGAAATCAACTGGTACAAGATAACTAGCCTCTGGCCTGCTCTTATAATCACAGTGTTTGTGTGCCTGGTCTGTGATTAAGCTTCTGTTTAAGGCTCCCCAACACCCCCAGGATATTGATAATGGGGGATTGAGAAATAGTCATACTAAGCAGTTGTATTACGCTCTAGTAGCCCTAATTGGTATCGATAATGTTCAAATGATGTGAGCACCAGACAAGTCATATCCCTGGTTAGATAGATCTTTTTTGTTACTGAAATGATCTCTAACTAAAACTTAAGCACACAATGTTGCAGTTTTGTTTCAACAAAATAACAAAAGAAAGGCTTATCAACAACAGAAATGAAGAAAAACAAAGGGAAATAATTCAAGTTGACCCACAGATTCAAAGATCTCTAAACACAATTCAAGCACTTATACATTTATATGGTAAATGGAAAAGCCTTGGGGAAAATTGATGCACAGAGAGATCTGGGTGTTCAGGTCCATTGTACCCTGAAGGTGGCAACGCAGGTCAATAGAGTGGTCAAGAAGGCATACGGCATGCTTTTGTTCATCGGACGGGGTATTGGGTACAAGAGTTGGCAGGTCATGTTACAGTTGTGTAGGACTTTGGTTCGACCACATTTGGAATACTGCGTACAGTTCTAGTCGCCACATTACCAAAAGGATGTGGGTGCTTTGGAGAGGGTGCAGAGGACGTTCACCAGGATGTTGCCTGCAATGGAGGGAGCTAGCTATGAAGAGAGGTTGAGTAGATTAGGATTATTTACATTAGAAAGATAGAGGTTGAGGGGGGAAACCTGATTGAAGTCTACAAAGTCATGCGAGGTATAGACAGGGTGGATAGCAAGAAGCTTTTTCCCCAGAGTGGGGAACTCAATTACTAGGGGTCACGATTTCAAGGTGAGAGGGGAAAAGTGTAAGGGAGATGTGAGTGGAAAGTACCTTACGCAGAGGGTGGTGGGTGCCTGGAACGCGTTGCCAGTGGAGGTCGTAGAGGCGGGCACGATAGCATCATTGAAAATGTATCTAGACAGATACATGAATAGGCAGGGAGCAGAGGGATACAGATCCTAGGAAAAAAGGCGACAGGTTTAGATAGAGGATCTGGATCGGCACAGGTTTGGAGGGCCAAAGGGCCTGTTCCTGTGTTATAATTTTCTTTGTTCTTTGTTTGTTCTCTCTTTAGGCATTGAATAGACAATGGTTTTGTATCAGAAACAACCTGTTATGGTTTACAAACATAAAAACTAGGAGCAGGAGTAGGCAGTTCAGCCCTTCGTGCCTGCTCCACAATTTAATACAATCACTTTGGAATCAATGCCACTTTCCTGCTCCTCTCCATGACACTTTGACCTATTACTCATTAAAATGTCAATCTCCTGCTTAAACTTACTCATTGTCCCAACATCACCACATTATGAGCATAGTGAATTCCATATATTCATAACCCATTGAGAAGTAATTTCTCATTTATTTTAAATCTGCTATCTCTTATCTTAAAAATATGATCTCTTATTCTAGGTTGTCCTAATTGAGGAAACATCCTCTTCATGTCAATTTTGTCAATCTCTATCAGCATCTTATGCATTTCAATTAGATCTCTTCTTGTTCTTCTCAACTCCTGAGGGTATAGGTCTAAATTGCTCAACTTCTCTTAAAACAAACACCTCATCTCTGGATTCCATCTAATGAATCTCACCTGAGCTGGGTCCAATATAATTACATCCCTTCTCAAGAAAGGAGATCAAGATTGTATACAATGCTCCAAGTCTCACCAATGCCTGGTATAGTTGCAGCAACACTTCCCTGCATTATTTTCTACTCTTTCAGCAATATATACCTAAAATTCCATTTCCCTTCCTTTCTACCTGCATGCTATTTTTCTGTGATTCATGCACAAGAACACCCAGATCCCTCTGCAGCAAAACTACCCTGAAGGTTCTCTCCATTGAAGTAATAGGTTGTCTTTCTTATTCTCTGTCCAAAATGAATTACCCATTTTAGTGTGATTTGTGAATCTGGCTATAGTACCTTCTAGCTTGCATTCACACCATTAACACAAATTGTAAATAGGTGGGGCCTAAGGACCAAAGCCTGGGGAACCTTGAGAGTTACATCCTGCCAAGCAGAAAAATGACTCATTTATCTGGACTCTGCTTTTTGTTGGTTGCCTAATCCTCTATTCAAGATAATAAACCACCCTTAACCCCATGTGATCCTAAATTTTTGATTTGATACAGCTGCTGATTAAATGTCATCTGCAAGTCCAGATATACTATGCCTACAAGATCCCAATTATCTACTTTGCTTGTTACATCCTTGAACAACTAGCAAATTAGTCGTGAAACCAAGGTGACTCTAATGGATTTTGCATTGACTTTCCAAATGTCCTGTTATTACTCCCTTCATAATGACTGTAACAATTTCCCAATATCACAAATTAGCTGGTCTATAGTTTCACTGTTTCAATTCTAGGAACATTTAGTGCTAAAGCTTTAGCAAGACCTAAGCTAGCTCATTTTCAAAGGATTCAGTGACTTTTTTTGTTAATACTCTGATGAGCTTGTAATTATAATTTCAACACATTTGCTTAAAATGCATATAACACTCTCTTAATTGTATTCCTGACTTAGCTGATTTCCAGCACTGTACAATTCCTGTTAACATTTCAATAAACTTTGTTTTTTGAAAAAAAATCTTAGCTTTATATCTCTCCTATCAACTGTATCTCAACACTCCAGTCTGGGGTTACTAATTCTTTTATTCTATGATAACTTCATTATTTTAACCTCTTTTCCTTAGGAATGCTGCTTAGCACATGATACTTTATCATAAGACTTCTCAACATTTCAGAGACTAATACATGCTTTTCTCTCAGCAAAGACTAAAAATGAAAGTCAGCATCTTGAAAGTTCTCCTTCAACCTTTCTTGGTGTTTCACAAAGAACTCTGGGTAACATTCCTCTTACTTGTAATTATGGACATTATAGGTTTTTTTAATAAATCTAATCATTAACTCCAAACACACAGACAGACCCATGTGTTTAAACATAAAATTCCAAGAATCCAAATTTGCAGTGAACAGTGTTAAAATACATATATAAATCTCAGTGTGATCACACTCAATAAAGTTTAAACAGCCTTAAATTACATTTTCCTTCCTGCCTTTTTGGAATACCTACTCACCTCTTCTCATTTTATCACACCTCTTATCGTGTGTGTGTGTGTGTGTGTGTGTGCGCGCGTGCGTGCATTCTAGATCAAGGAACAGTTAAAGGCAGTGAATACTGCAAAGTCTGGGCTTTGACAACATTCCAGCAATAGTTCAGGAATCTTGTGCTCCTGAACGAGTCACACCCCTAGTTACGCTGTTCCAATATAGCTATAACACCCTTATCTATCCGATAATGTGAAAAATGTGTTAGATCTGTCCTGTCTAAAAGAAGCACAACAAAACAACCCAGTCTTTTCCCAGCCTATCAATCTACTCTTGATTATCAGTAAAGTGATTGATGGGGTCATTGACAGTGATATCAATAATCACTCGGAAAAGGATCACCTGCTAACAGACAGTCACTTTGGGCCCCTCCAGGGCCACACAACTCCTGACTTCATTACAGCCTTGGTTCAAACATGGAGAAAGAGCTGAAATCCAGAGGTGAAGTGAAATTAACTGCTATTGATATCAACAAAGCATTTGACTGACTGTGGAATCAAGGGCCCCAGCAAAATTGAAATCAATGGGAATTGGAAGAAAACTTTCTGCTGGTTGGAGTCATAACTATTTCAAAAGTAGGTTGTTGGAGGTCAATCATTTCAGACTAAGAACATTCCTGCCGGAGTTCTTCTGGGTAATGGCCCAGTGTTGACTTACTGACCTTTTCCCCTTTGGCTTTCAATGGCTTTACCATCACTGAATTCTCCACTATCAACATCATTGCAGGGGCTTGGGGGAGAGGTGGGCCTTTGACCATTAGCTGAATGGAACCAGTCATATAATTGCTGTGGCTACAAGGCAGGTCAGCTGTTAGGAAACCTACACTGAATAACTCACCTCCTATCTATCTAGTACCTGTCTAACGCACAAGTCAGGAGTGTGATGGAATACTCCTCACTTGCCCGGTGGTCTCAGCTCCAACAATGCCCAAGAAGCTAAACACAATGCAGAACAAAACAGCCTGCTTGATTGACACCCTAAACATCAATAATCAAACCGTTCGCCACAGATTCTCATTGACAGCAATGTAAACCATCAACAAGATGTGCTGCAGTAACTCGCCACAAATGCTTAGACACTTCCAACTACACAGCTCTACCAGCTGGAAGGACAAAGGCAGCAAATACATGGAAGCGTTACCACTTTCAAATTCCTCTCCAAGTCACTGACCATCCTGAGTTGAAAATACATGGCTGTTCCTTCACTGTGGCTGGATGAAAATACTGGAGCACCCTACCTAAAAGTACTGCTGATGTCTTTACACCACAAGGACTTTAGCAATTTAATCAGGCAGCTCACCACCACCTCCTCCAGGGAAGTTAGAGGTCGGTGATAAAAGTTGGTTAAGACAGTGATGCTTATGAACATCTAAAAAGAAATGGAAGTGGGCTTGAGTGGAGCATTAACACTGGTATGAACTAGTTTTGCCAAATAGCCTGTTTCTGTGCCATATACTCTATATAATCCTATGCAACCAAGAGTAGGGAATGTGGCATAATTGGACCACTTTGTCAAGACTTAATTCCATCCATGTTTTGAAGTTGTGCATTCAAGAGTAATGTTTCAACTTTGACAGCAAGGGAGCATCTAGATCTAAATTTTACAGTTCTGAAGAGTCTTTTTTTCCTTCACATTCCATGGAAATCTTTTGCATATCAATTCATTTTCCTTGGATCAGAAAAAAAATCAGATAAGAAAGTGTTCAATAAAGCTATCAATGATGTCTTGATGTACTTGATTAACACATCTGAAATAAGCTTATCTCAAAAAGAATCCTTTTTAATTTGAGTGCCTTGTCCCCTATTTGTGAATGACCAGATTTTAAATGATTGAAAATAACTTACTTAAAAACCATACAGTCACTTGGTAACATTCAAAAAAAAATATATGGGGAAGCTTTTAAAATCTTTGTTAAAAGCCATCCTGATGGGTCTGCCAGCCATCATTTCCCAGCTCATGGTACACTTTCATACTCGGCAAGACTCTGCATCAGGTGCACAAATTCATAAAATTATTCAAGATCACGACATATTTTATCCAGTCCATTTCCTGCATATTCAAACAGTGCATGGTCACAATGTTACATATATGTTACACTTGCAGGTGACGTTGCAAGCATAATGTTAATTTTTATTATAGTATGAGATAAGGTTAAAGACATGCAAAACAAAATAAAAAGAAGGACCTCTTAAAAATATGCTGGAAAGAAAAGCAGAACACATGATGGTGAAATTTGAATTCAATAAAAATATAGACTTAACAGTTTAATGGTGATGCAGGTTTGATTGTCAGAGAAACCGATCTGATTCACCAATGTCCTTTAGAGAAGCAAACAGCTCTCCTCATCTGGTGTGGCCTACATATGACTCCAGACTCACAGCAATGTGATTGACTCTGAACTGCCCTCTGGGCATTTAGGGATGGGCAATAAATCCTGGCCTAACCAACAATATCCACATCCTGTGAATGAATAAAAAAGAACTTCTTTGGACTGTCTCCAATGCCAATACATCTTTCCTTAGCTGAAAGGAGATAAAATTGTTCACACTATTCTCTGTGTGGTCTAATGATTGCTTTGTCTAGTTTTCAAAAGACTGCCCTATTTTTATTCTTCATTTCCTTTGAAATAAGGGCCATTGCGCCATTTTCCTTTCTTATTAGCTGCTGAACTTGGATGCTAGCTTTTTTGATTAATGCTTCAGAACATCCAAATTCCCTCTATACTGCAGGTTTCTGCAGTCTTCTTTCTTCTAAATAATAGTTAGCTTTCTAAACTTCCTAACAAAGTGCATAACCTCACATTTTTCTAGTAATATTTTCCATCTGACAAGTTTTTTTTGCCCATTCACTTAACCTGTGTGTATCCCTCTGCAGATAGTTGGGCTGAATCTTCATGTTTTGTTTTTCCGAAATGCCAGTGCTTCGAGTTTTGTGGAGGGCTTTTTTTTTGCCACGATGCCTAGGGAGATTTCTCAGCATCTCTAAACAAATTTACCTCATAAACTACCTACCTGACCTGCATGGCATCCCTCTAGTCTCCCAATTACCATGTACAGTTGCCAGAACAACGCCCCTCTCAGCAGTTATCCATGAAAAGATTGGGATTTGTGATGCCTGTACCATATTTGAAAGGTTGTTGTGCACATGGACAAGTGTTGGCAATCTAATGTTGTCCTTCACTATCAATGTAATGCACAGCAGTCACAAAGCCATGCTACTCATAACAAATTGCCATATGGCGGACATGCTGTTTAAGAACCAGGCCATATAAATTTACATCCCATTGTACACCCTCTCTACTTCACCTCTGCTCTGTCCTAAATACCCATTATTTGGCAAGCTATTGGACAATTTCAAACATGAACTTTTATTTACAATCACAACAAGTGAACACAAATGAAATGAGTAGAAATGAGTAGAGATTGTATTTCACCTGCACAATGTAAACAAGTACTGACATCCTGACAAATAATTATCCTCTAGCCCATGAAGGCTTTCTGCAACCAGTTATCATGCTTTGAATCAGCTGTCAGCCAGGTTCTGTCTGACATGTGGTGCCTGATGCAGTTGAACTCCATCATGCGCATTGAGAACTTCCTGTTCTCCAGCAACCTCATGCCTCCTTCTTGGACGTCAGCTTCCATTCTCCCAGTTTTTCAGCATCCAGCACAACATTGTTCTACCTGCTACAATTTTGAAATCACAGTATGCCAGGATGATCTGGACCTCCTGTCCAGATTGTACTGAATGGACCCCATATACTGATCTAGGCAGTGGAACTGTATCTTTAGCAATATAACAAGATAAAAAAAACAAAAAACTGCACATGTTGGAGATCTGAAATGAAAACAGAAATTGCTGGAGAAGCTCTACAGATCTGGTAGCATCTGTGACACAAAAGCAGAGTTAATGCTTTATGTTTGCTGATCTTCATCAGAACCCTCTTCTGTTGAATAGTCATCAGACTTGAAATTAACTCTACTTTTTCTCCCTACGGATGCTGCCAGACCTGTTGAGTTTTTCCAGCAACTTCTGTTCTGTTTCATACATTCAGTAATTCTATCATCTGCTGCATCATGGCCCTGGACACAACACATGCACCAACTTTGTGAAGGTGCCACGCCAGCTGACTGACTAACACATGTTATTAAAAATGGAATGCCTGCTTCTCTCTGTCCCTCTTTCCATCGTAGACCCATGTCAATCATTCAACTTTTCATTGTGTTCAGTAGAGTCCATCGTTGTACTTACATGATTGTAGCCAAGTGGCCAATGGCCTAAGCAACTAGGCCCCACCTAAAATTGGCTGAACAGTTTCTGCAAGCAAGTTTTGATGGAATGCAAGAAGGCCAAGGTTATCACAGGTTGAAAGCCAACAGTGATCAGCTCAGCCATGACTTCCAAATTGAATAGGTGCTCAACCTTAACAATGGGAGACTCATTGTATCCCAAAACTCATTAAGACATACTCAGCCAAAACAACAGGGAGAGATATTATGTTTATGATTTCCCAGTGTCGGCCAGTTCCCTTGGCATCATGGAGTAATCGTATCTTGGAAAGGGGACGGGTATACCTTGGATAACCTGGCTGAGTATGTGACCCCATTGGCTGAAACCAGAGAACATTCCAGAAGAGCTCAGAAAAAGTGTTTAAGAAGGGACACCTGGTGCCCATTCCATCAGCAAATACTCAGCTGGCAAAGAATTCCATGCGAGATCCAAAATTGTACCAAGTAGAAGACCCTGAACACACCCATCAAAAGAGCTCAATGAATTGAACCCAGCAGCTCAGTCACGTTCTGCTGACTGGATAGAATATGTGTTTTTTAGGCAGGCAAATTTGGGGGAAAGTTAATTTGATGTGTAAGAGTAATTTCTTTAACTTACAAGCGTTTTAAGAAAACTAAATTTGGGCCACAGTCCTTTGTTTGTCTCATGCAGTAACAGCACCTAGGTAAATGCCTTTTTGAGTAAAAAACTAGTCAAATTGTCTGTCGAGAATATTTCACAGGCAACATGATATTACATGTTGAAGTGTTGTTCCCACGTCCCACAGCACCCATGTAAATTTCACAAGTGATGGGCACTTTTGCCAGCATTTGCCATTTTAAAAAATCATTAACTTGCACATCATTGAAATGCCGGTGTTTATCATTGGAATGTTAGACTTGCAAGCACCAATGGTATGGTGCTTATTGGCTTTGGCCAGCACTTGAAGCTTAAGCGTGTGAAATCTGCATGTAATATTAACAAATGATGAAATGATCACAAATGAAATGGAGCTGAAGTGTGCAAATGCATGCTTCATGTACTTACCCCTTCAATGTCCTAGAATCCAGCAATGATCCTGCACTTTCACACATCAAACTGACACTGACCCCTCCAACCATTGCATTGTCCCAGCCATTTCCAGTTGCAGTTAGCATCAGAGAATGGCAAGTGATGGCAGCTTTCAGTGGACACCACCAGGATTGGGCTCTGCCTGGTCACCAACTAATCCCCTAGAGTCTCCATATTCCCTTTTACCTTACATTATCCCGCCAGCTCATTTTCACTTACCTCATCCATGTGGAAAGCCATCACTTTGAATTTTACCTACAACCGTCCTCCCTGCCACATGAGCCCTAACATTATATCTTAATGATGCTCACCCTGGTATTCTCTGTTCACCCTGTGGAGGTTTAGGTAGTGGTCACTGCTTATAAAACGCCCTCACTGCTGCTCCTCTAGAGTCATAAACATAGAGGCATAGAGTCATACAGCATGGAAACAGACCTTAAGGTCCAAACCGTCCATGCCAAACATAATCCCAAACTAAACTATCCCACCTGCCTGCTCCTCATCCATACCCCTTCAGACCTTTCCTATTCATGTACTTAACCCAAATGTTTTTTAAACGTTGTAATTGTACCCGCATCCATCACTTCCTCAGGAATTTCATTCCACATGCGAACCACCCTCTGTGAAAAAAAATTCACTTCTTACGTCTTTTTTAAATCTCTCTCCTCTCACCTTAAAAATATGCTCCCTAGTATTGAAATTCTCCATCCTGAGGAAAAGACAACTACCATTGGCTTTATCTATATCTCTCATTTGTTTTATAAACTCCTGTCAGGTCGCTTCTCAACCTCCTATGCTCCAGAGGAAAAATGTCCCAGCCTTTCCAGCCTTTCTTTATAACTCAAACCTGCCATACCCAGCAAAATCCTGGTAAATTTCTTCTGAATCTGTCCAGCTTGATAATATACATTCTCTAACTGGGCGACCAGAACTGGAAACAGTATCCAGAAGAGGCCTGTACGACCTCAACATGACTTCCCAACTCCTATACTCAAAGGATCTAGCGATGAAGGTAAGCATGGTGAATGCCTTTTAACTACCCCGTCTATACATGATGCAAGCTTCTAAGAATTATGTACCTGCCTCCCTAGGTCCTTCTGTTCTAAAACACTACCCAAGGCCCTACTATTAATTGTATAAGCCCTATCCTTGTTTGTTGTACCAAAATGCAATACCTCACATTTATCCAGGTTGAACTCCACCTGCCATTTTTCAGCCCATTGACCCATTTGATCAAGATTCCCTTGTAATCTTAGAAATACTTCTTCACTGTCTACTATGCCAACAATTTTGGCGTTGTCTGCAAACTTACTAACCAGGCCTTCTATATTCTCATCCAAATCATATATATAAATGACAAACAAAAGATCCCTGTGGAGCAGGGCCTCCACTCCAAAAAGCAACTCTCCACCATTACTCTCTGTCTCTTGCCGATTAGCCAATATCTAATTGGCAAACTCACCCTGAATCCCATGTGACCTAATTTTACTGATTAGTCTACCATGTGGAACTTTGTCAGAGGCTTTACTAATGTCCAAGTAAACAACTTCTACTGCTCTGCCATCGTCAACTTTTATGGTAACTTCCTCAAAAAATACTCAATCAAGTTTGTGACACACTATTTTCCTCACACAAACCATGCTGACTATCTCTAATCATTTTTTGCCTTTCTAAATGTCCATAAATCCTACCTTTTATAATTGCCTCCAACAACTTACCCACAACCAATGTCAAACTTACAGGTCGATAGTTCTTCGGTTTCTCCTTACAACCTTTCTTAAACAGTGGTACAACATTAGCCACCCTCCAGTCATCAGGCACATCACCCGTAGTTATAGATGATTCAAATACTTCTAGAAGGGGTTTCATAATTTCCTCCCTTACTTCCCATTCTGGC
This sequence comes from Ginglymostoma cirratum, assembly GCA_024137785.1. Lineage (NCBI taxonomy): Eukaryota > Metazoa > Chordata > Chondrichthyes > Orectolobiformes > Ginglymostomatidae > Ginglymostoma > Ginglymostoma cirratum. The sequence goes on from JAHRHZ010000031.1 coordinate 2,644,306, forward strand.
ATACATTAGATCAGGTCCCAGAGATTTAATTACCTTTATATTCTCTAAGACCTCCCAAATGTCCTCTTTTGTAATGTGAACTGTTTTTAAAACATCAAATTTATTTCTCTGCATTCTCTAGATCCATTTCTATCTCCACAGTAAAAACCGACACAAAATATTCATTTAGTATCTCTCCCATCTCCTGGGGGTCAACACAAAGACGACCTCTTTGATCTTTAAGAGGCATTACCGTCTCTCTGTAGTTAATGTTTTGCTCTTAATGTATTTGTAGAATCTCTTTGGCTTATCCTTAACCTTATCTGCCAATACTATCTCATATTCCCTCTTTGCTTCCTGATTTCTCTCTTAAGAATGCCCCTACACTCTTTATATTGATTAAGAGATTCAATTAAACCAAGTTGTCTATATATAAAATAAAATTCTCTTTCATTCTTGGCTAGAACATCAATATCTTTATTCATCCATTGTTCCTCAATTTCACCAGCCTTACCCTTCACTCTAACAGGAAAAAAAATGCCCCAGAACTCTCATCATCACACTTTTGAATGCCTTCCACTTGTCAGATGTCATTTTACCTGCAAGCAGTTTACTCCAGTCAACTTTTGAAAGTTTTAGTCTCACACCATTAAAATTTGCCTTATTCCAATTAAAAACTTTAACTTTTATGGACAGCTTATTTTTTTTCCATAACCATTTTGAAACTAATAGAATTATGATTGCTACACCCAAAGTGTTCCCCAACTTTTATTTCTAGTGGTCTTCTCAGCACAATATACCTTGGGTTTGCCCAGTCATTGTCCTTATCCTCATCTCTACATATGCCTTTACTTCCTCACACCACTGCCCCCAAGCCTTGACTGTCCCACCTCCCTTCAGCAGATTTCTTCCCCACTTGGCCTTAAAGAATTCCTTTTCCACCATCCTCGACAATGAATGCACTGACTCCCAGGACGGTATTCATCCCAGACATTTGACAAATTTTGAAGAACAGTCTCTGGATATGACTGACCAGACCCCTGACCACAGTCTTTGTGACCCCCTGAATGATGACACACTATTCTCTTACTGCTAAAAATGACCCTTTAGGACTGACCATAGCTCACTTCCTGGACTGGATTTGGACATATCCTTTGATCATGACCCACCCAGGTAGGGGCAAATGACTGTTGGCAAGTCCTCAGATTGAGTGCAGACTGAGCCTGAGTCTGAAGGTGCTGGAGAATGCTTGTCTGACAGTGGTACCCCCTTGCAAGATAAGGATTACCCCCAACCTATTTTCCGAGATAACCATTTGGTTGAATAAAAGTGCAGTGTTTTGCCTCCTTGATCATTGGTTAATGCTGTAGGTGTCAGATTAATGTCTTAGCATTTTCTATGGCAAGAAGATTCTTACCCAGTTCCACCCCCAGTTAGATGTCTACTGTCAAGTGTTGTATAAGGCCGAAGATATGAGAATTGATATGAGATTTTACGGTGGACTGGAACAAGCTAGTTGCAAGCCAGAATGAAGATGTTGTAGAAAGTGGTTTTCAAAGGTAAATAGGTTACCATGCCCAAGTTCCAGCTGCAGTTAGGAAGGATGAGAAGAAAAGCAGTCCAGCTGCATTGAAAACCAACCTGTGACTAATCCGTCCTCCCTGGACTGACCTATCTCCTCCCTACCTCCCCACCTACACTCACCTTTACTGGCTCCATCCCCACCTCTTTGACCTGTCTGCCTCCTCTCCACCTATCTTCTCCTCTATCCATCTTGTATCCGCCTCCCCCTCTCTCCTTATTTATTTCAGAACCCCCTTCCCCTCCCCCATTTCTGAAGAAGGGCCAAGGCCCGAAACGTCAGCCTTCCAGCTCTTCTGATGCTGCTTGGCCTGCTGTGTTCATCCAGCTCTACATCTTGTTATCTCTGGTGGCTAATCATCCGCTTAGCTGTACTCGTCCTCACCCTTAACAACTTCTCCTTCAATTCCTCCCACTTTCGACAGATGTCCAGTCCCTATACACCTGTATTCCCCATGCAGATGGCCTAAAGGCCCTCTGCTTCTTCCTGTCCCGCAGACCAGACCAGTCCCCCTCCACTGATACCCTCATCCGCTAAGCTGAACTCGTCCTCACCCTCAACAACTTCTCTTTCAATTCCTCCCACTTCCTACAGACAAAGGGGGTGGCCATGGGTACCCGCATGGGCCCAAGCTACACCTGCCTTTTATAGGTTACGTGGAACAGTCCCTCTTCCGTACCTACACTGGCTCTATTCCCCACATCTTCCTCCGTTACATCGATGACCGTATCGGCACCGCCTCGTGCTTCCACGAGGAGCTCGAACAGTTCATCCACTTCACTGACACCTTCCACCCCAACCTTAAGTTCACCTGGACCATCTCTGTTATCTCTCCTTCCTGGACTCTCTGTCTCCACTTCTGGCATCCACCTGGAAACCAATATCCATTTCAAGCCTACTGACTCCCACAGCTACCTAGAATGCACATCCTCTCACCCACCTTCCTGCAAAAAGTCCATCCCCTATTTTTAATTCCTTTGCCTCCGCCGCATCTGCTCCTGAGATGAAGCATTCCACTCCCGGACATCCCAGAAGTCCTTGTTTTTCAAGGACCGCAACTTCCCTTCCACAGTGGTCGAGAACACACTCGACCGTGTCTCTCGCATTTCCCGCAACTCATCCCTCACACCCCGTCCCCGCAATAATAACCAAAAAAGAATCCCCCTCGTCCTCAAGTACCACCCCACCAACCTCCGGACCCAACGCATCATCCTCCGACACTTTCGCCATCTGCAATCTGACCCCACTACCAAAGACATTTTTCCCTCCCCACCCTTATCTACTTTCTGGAGGGACCACTCTCTCCGTGAATCCCTTGTCCACTCCATACTCCCCACCAGCCCCACCACACCTGGCACATTTCCCTGCAACCGCAGGAAGTGCTACACCTCCCCCCTCATCCCCATCCCAGGCCCTAAGAAGACCTTCCACATCAAACAGATGTTCACCTGCACATCTGCTAATGCATGTATCCACTAATCTCCTCTACATCGGGGAAACCAAGTGGAGGCTTGGGGACCACTTTGTCGAACACCTGCGCTCAGTTCGCAACAAACAACTGCAACTCCCAGTCGCGAACTGTTTCAACTCCCCCACCCACTCCTTGGACAATATGTCCATCCTGGGCCTCCTGCTGTGCCACAATGATGCCATCCGAAGACTGCAGGAACAGCATCTCATAGTTCGCTTGGGAACCCTGCAGCCCAAGGGTATCAATGTGGACTTCACAAGCTTCAAAATCTCCCCTCCCCTGACTGCATCCCAAAACCAGCCCAGCTCGTCCCCTCCTCCCTAACCACTCCTTCCACCTCAAGATCCACCCCCATCTTCTACCCACTAGCCTTGACCTGCCTCCTTGACCTGTCTGTCCTCCCTGGACCGACCTATCCCCTCCCTAACTCCCCACCTACATTCACCTTTATTGGCGCCAACCCCGCCTCTTTGACCTGTCTGTCTCCTCTCCACCTATCTTCTCCTTTATCCATCTTCTATCCACCTCCCCCTCTCTCCCTATTTATTTCAGAATCCCCTTCCCCTCCCCCATTTCTGAAGAAGAGTCTAGACCCGAAATGTCAGCCTTCCTGCTCCTCTGATGCTGCCTGACCTGCTGTGTTCATCCAACTCTACATCTTGTTATCTATGGTGGCTAAGTTATTTCAGAGACCATAAAAAGGAGAAGGATTTGCAGAAACCAAAGGAATTTAGCAATTGCTACCTATATAGTAAAACCATTTGGAATTGGATAAGTTTCAAAGAAAATACAAATCAGGAAATCAGAATGCCAACTTGGAGGTCTGAATTGTATAAAAAGCAGCCCAGGAAACCCTGAGTTTTAGCAGTAACTCTGAGACAAATGACTATAAAGAAATACTCTACATCCGGAGGTGCAGAGACGATACCAAGAAGTGTTCCAGCCTGGGCAGCTGCCAACTCTCCTGGGTAATAACATTTGGGGTTGTTTGAAGAACCCCCTGTGGTTGGGATATCTCTTATAGTTATAGGACGTGTATCATTTACTTAAATACTAAATAAGCTAATTGTGTTTTATAGAACTCTAAATGTCTCTGCTGTATCTTGGTCCATCTATCTACTGTTGCCTTGCAGAGATGAGCAACACAGCACTCTGTCTGTGTGTCTGCACAACAGAACACATTGATACAGCACTACTCATAACCTTTAGTAACCGTTAGACTCTAATTAAAGCATCAATGCACTTACAGGAATGAGATAGCATAACAAGGTAAGGAATGGATGGTGCAAGTGTGCAGTTAGACACTAAGTGATCAAGCACTAAGGGGGCAAGCGAGCTTAAAGAAATTAAGTAAATTCAACATACATATACACAAAGTAATCTTCAAATAGAGAATCACACCTGGTGAGGCATGAAAAATAGTTAAATGTAGAAACTAATGCCATGCTGCACTCAATAATTCTTCCAAAAGCGGAACAGCTACTTAAGCCAGAATTAATAACAGGTGCGATTGAAAAATCAAGGTGAAATGGCAGAAAGCCAAATTTCAATTTGACAAGACTGCCAAACCGTTAATCAGAGTTGAGATTTGGAGAGTGAGTCAGGATACAAACCTTCAACACTCTCAACACGAGTCAGCCCAAGTGCAACTTGCAAACTGCTTAGAGCACTTGCTACTTCGATCATACTTGCTGGAAGTGAACAGCTGGATGTACCATCACAAATACAAGCGCATATGGACAACTGGAGAAGCTGTTTTTTCACTGCAGGCAAATGATCAAGAAGATGTGAACTTATCATTTGCACAGATGTCAGAACAACCATGTCTCATAGGTCCACAGCATGTCAACAACAGAAATAGAACCACAACAGATAACATAGCAACGACAAGTGACATGGGAATGACTATCCCCAGAGAAGGAACATCATCTGGATGAACAGCCAGAGACCACATTTACACATACTACCAAGAGACCATGATTTAAAGATTATGCATAAAAAGCATGTTTAGAGACTGGAGAAAATAATGGACTTTAATGCCGGAGAAAATTTTAATGCACAGTGGGTAACTTAGATTACTTATACTGTCACCTTCAAAACCCATGACCACTTTTATCTTGAAGGTCAAGGACAGCAGATACCTGGGAGCACCAGCACCTTCAAGTTCCCCTCCAAGTCACTCGCCATCCTGATTTGGAAATATACCGCGGTTCCTTCACTGTTACTGGGTCGAAATCCTGGAATTCCTTCCCTAAGGGCATTGTGGATCTACCTACTGCACTTGACTGCAACCATTCAAGAGGGCAGCTCACCAACACCTATTCAAGGGCAACTAGGGATAGGAAATAAATGATGACCAGACAGCAATGCGCATGCCCCACAAGTGAATTAAAAAATGATAGTGCATGCATTTCACTTTTTTGTAATAAAGGATATTGTTTAAGATATAAATTTAAAATTTTACTTATCCACCTCTTGGCTTGCCTTAGCATATGACCTCAACCATGTGATACTCACTGCAGGCATCTGTCTTCGAACCAGTTTAGTAAAGATATCATACAACCCAGACTGTTGTCGTCTCATCTCCCCCCGGCCTTCATTTTACCTCAATTTCAAGATCCTCCTGTTCCTCTGTCTACACCTAATCCATTTCACTTTCTTTCCCATTCTACTGCTTCTACTTCCTACTCCTACCTGAAGCCAATTATCTCCCACCTTCTCTTACCAGTTGACCATGAAGGTTGGCCTTGGTTATCAGTTCCCATATTCAGCGTCCATAAGACATTGACCAGTGTAATCAAAATTATGGAAATACACTCAATTACACTAAATGTAAATTATAAGTCAATTAAAGGTGTGGACTATATCCTATTCTAAAATTAAAATCCATTCATAGATATCACAACTTCATTGACATAAATTTCCTGTCTGTGGACGTAGAATCTATCACCAGGGCAAATTAACTAGAGTCATTATAAATTGCAGTTACTTTCCTCCTCTGGCAGTAATGGATGATTTACATAATTTAATCATCTACAAGTGGTACTGAGCCATTGACTCTAATCTCTGATACTACTGGTGTATGGAACAACATTTCAAAGGATGTAAAGTTCTGATTAGAATGTTTAAAATATCAAGAATTTCAGAAATCAATTTTTCCTATTCCCTCAATTATCACAGCAACTCAAGCAATTCCAGGGGAGAAGACAATGAAAATTTAACTATCTTTCAGAAAATAAGTGATGAAGACTGTTTTCTTTAGCCTGCCCCACGGTGCTATTAATGGATGTAGTATCACCTCATGACCTTAATTAAGATACATATCCCACTTTCTTGGTTGTAAAAGCAATTTTTGGGGGAAGACAAATTTCAGAAAATGATTTTGCTCTCTAAATTAAACTTTGCGTTTTTTTCCCTCTATTAATTATTTCATCCTTAAATCTCAGTAATTTCTGAAGTTTCACATAACACCTGCTGTGGGAGGTACTTACAAATGGAGCTGTGATGGCAATCGTTTTCTCACTGACATGTTCCAGGTTATGAATGAATTGTTTTTCTAGGTGTAGTAATGAGCTTTTTCAAGTGTAATTACAATCTGACTTTTATCTGATGAGAATTAAAAGCATAAAATATTATGGTGGTTTCTGTATTAGACATTTTTATATTCCTGTTAAATGAAAAGTGACCATGTTGATCAAATATCTCCTGACAATCATGTCCGGCCGCAAACATCTATAATAACAATGGACGTAATTTTGTTGATTATTCACAATAAACTCAGAATATAACCAATGTACTTTTTCTTTACTTTATCTTCCAATTTCACGAGTTCAACATAATCAAAAATTCAGATTCTCAGAGGTGTTTCCATTTGCTCGGTATCCAGCCAGCCCATGTAACAGCTAAAACAGTGCTTTATACATGTGTTTGTATACCTACAAATAATTATACAATGATTTGCTGCATGGAGCACATAGAGCCGCAATGGGCTCACTATGGAGCATCCATGAGGCTCAGAATGTCATGGATTGTGTGTTTAGTGAGCTGGTCACACCACCAGTAAGAGCTACACAGACAGGGAAGAATTGGGTGACCACCAGGAAGATGGGTAAGCATGGGCAGGCTATGGAGGACACCCTGTGATCACTCCCTTCTCATACAGATACACCATTTTAGACACTGTTAGGGGTATGGCCTCTCAGGGAAAAACAGCAACAACAGCTAGATCAGTGGCACCACGACTGGCACTGTTACAGCAGGAAGGATCAGCGTGTAGGCAGGGGATAGGGGATTCCATTATTGGGGCACAGATAGACGTTTCTGTGGCTGCAGGCTGGTGTGTTGCCTCACTGGAGTCAGGGTCTAAGAGGTCTCTGAGAGGGTACAGGCTATTCTGAAAGGGGAGGGTAAGCAGCAACAGGTCATAGTCTATATTGGTACCAACGCCATAGGCAGAAAAAGAGAGATGAGGTCCTGCAAAGGGATTTCAGGGAGTTAGGTAGGAAGTTGAAAAGCAGGACCTCTAGGGTAATAATGTCAGGATTGCCTCTGTGCCACATGCCACTGAGACTAGGGTTAGGCAGTTAGTACAGTTAAATCAAGTTAAAGAGCTGGTGTAGGAGGGAGGGCTTCAGGTATGTGGGACCTATACAAGAAGGAGCAGTTGCACCTAAACCCAAGGGGCACTAATTTCCAGGCAGGGAGGTTTGCTAGTGCCACTCTGGAGAGTTTAAATTAGTGTGGCTTGGGGACAGGAACTAGAGCAGTAAGTCAGAAAGTAAAATGACCAAGGAGTAAGACCAGTAAGGCAGAGACCAGTAAGAACAGATAGGGAGAGGTTATTGAACACAGCGGGACTGTCAGTCTGATGCGCATTTGTTTGAATGCAAGGAGTATGACAGGTAAGGCAGATGAACTTAGAGCTTGGATTAACACATATAACTACGATGGTGTAGCCATTGCAGAGACTCGGTTGAGAGAGGGACAAGACTGACAGCTTAACGTACCATGATTTAGATGTTTCAGGTGAGATAGAGAGGGATGTAAAAGAAGTGGGGTGGGGAGGGATGCAGTGTTTAACTGATAAGGCAGATATCCAGCTGTACCGAGGGAGGACACTTTGCAGGACTCACCCAGCAAGGCTATATGGGTACAGCTCAGGAATAGGAAAGATGCAATCACGTTGATGGGATTGTACTGCAGGCCTCTGAAAAGGAGCAGATGGCAGAGGAACAGATATGTGGACAGATGATGGAAAACTGAAAACAACAGAATTATTATGGTCGGTGATTTTAACTTCCCTGATATTGACTGGCATTTGCTTAGTGCCAGGGGCTTGGATAGGGGAGAATTTATTAGGTACGTCCAGGATGTTTTCCTTGAAACAATATGTAAATAGCCCAACAAGGGAAGGGGCCATAATAGACCTGGTATTGGGGAATAAGCCTAGCTGAGTGATTGAAGTTTCAGGGGGGGAGCATTTCGGGAATAGTAACCATAATTCCGTAAGTTTTAAGTCACTAATGAATAAGGATAAGAGTAGTCCTCAGGTGAAAATACTCAATCGTGGCAAGGCTATCTACTACAATATTAGGCAGGCACTGGGCAGTGTAAACTGGGCGTAGATATTTGAGGGTAAATCCACATCTAGCATGTAGGAATCTTTTAAAGACTAGTTGATTAGAGTTCAGGATGAGCATGTTGCTGTGAAAATGAAGGGTATGGATGGAAAAGTGTGGGAACCTTGGATGACAAGAGAAATTGAGAGTTTAGTCAAAAAGAAAAAGGAGGCATATATAAGGGTTAGGAAACTGAAGACAGACAGACCCCTCAAAGAATAAAAAGATAGCAGGAAAGAACTCATACAAGGAACTATGAGGGCAAAAAGGGACCATGAAATGCTTTTGGTAAACAGGATTAAGGAAAATCCTAAGGTGTTTTATGCATATGTAGGGAGGAAGAAGGTAGCTAGGTCAAGGGTAAGTCCACTCAAGGGCAACGGGGGAAATTTATGTTTGGAGCCAGATGAAATGGGTGAGATCCTTAAGAAATATTTTGCACCAGAATTCACAAAGGAGAAGAACACAGTGAATGGTGTAGGATTGAGCAAAAATTCCCATCATCTAAAATACTGGACAAGACCCTCGACTTTTCAAAATTTTTAAAAGTAAACGGGACAGCTGGCTGATCGCTGGGGGAATGTACATAAACGTAGAGATGGCTGCATGGAACCTTTGTTCAGCCTGGAATTCCAACTTACACCTCCAGTGAAACAGAACAATCAACCAAACCAACACTTTGGACACTCATCTAAAATACTGGACAAGACCCTGGATTTTTCAAAACTTTTAAAGGGAAAGGGTCAGCTGGGCTGAGACCACAAGACCTCAGACACATCCTGAAGTGAAAACCAGGCCCACAATACCACCAGGAAGTAAGGAAAACCAAATACTTACCCGATAGAGCCACTACATGCCCTACTGCATTAGCTGACTCAACCCAGACTGAAGGCCAATGCAGTCTGAAGTCTTCATCCAGGCACTGGGTACAGCTAGCGGGAACAGTCAACTGTACTTCAAATTTGCATTTTGCCCAGTGGTGAGCTTAAACTCTTGAGAAGCCAAGGTTTCCAACCTAGTAACAGGGAGGGTAAGGCGGGTGGCGATAGTGCAGGGAACCCAAGGGTAAAAAGCCCTATTAAAGTTTCTGTCATTAAAACTGCTGTTTAGGTTTTAATAGTGTTTAATCTGTGTTTAATTCAATAGTGTATTTAAATACTGTCCTCTTATATAATTGATAGTGTTAATTTCATTATTTGGTGCTTTTACCTGTATTTCTTATCTTATACTTAAATTTTATAGTTAAATAAATGTTGGGATGCTTTTGCCCTGAAACACCTGTCTACTGCCTCCTTCATTTCACATTCCCTAAATAAGTCCAGTGTCTAGAACCAGGGAATTATGATTTGAACCACCTAAAATCAGCAAATTACTGATTGCAAACCAGAACCCTACAATCCTGAATCTCGGGAGGGATATGTTGATATCCTGGGGCATGTCAATACAAAATAGGAGGAGGTATTGGGTGTTTTAAAAAACATTCAGGTAGACAAGTTCCCAAGACCTATGGGATCTATCCAAGAATGCTGAGGGAGAGAGCTGAGGAAATTGCTGGGACATTGAATGAAATTTTGTATGCCCTTTAGTCACAGGAGAGATCACAGAGGGCTGGAGAGTAGTGAACATTGTTCCTTTGTTTAAAACGAGCAACAAGAGTAATCTAGGAAATTACAGGCCAGTAAGCCTTACATTAGTGGCAGGGAAATTATTTGAGAATATTCTTAGGGATAGGATTTACTCACATCTGGAAAAATATGGACTTATTAAAGACAGACAGTGTGGCTTTGTGCAAAGAATGTCGTGTCTCATAAACTTGATTGAGTTTTGAAGAAGTGACAAATATGATTAATGAGGGCAGAGTGACAGATGTTGTACACATGGACTTTAACAAGGCATTTGACAAGGTCTCCATGGCACGCCGATACAAAAGGTGAAGTCACAGGAGATTCACAGTGAGCTGGTAAGATGGATACAGAACTGGCTTAATTGTAGAAAACAGATGAGCAGTGGTAGGGTGATTTTTTTAACTGGAGATCTGTGACCAGTGGTGTTCCAGAGGGATCAGTGCAGGGGCCTCTGTTGTTTGTAATACAGTTAGTTATATTCTGATTAATAAATTTGCAGATGACACAAACATTGGGGAGCTATGCATAGTGAGGAGATTGCCAAAGGATATAGCAGGATATGGATAAGCTGGAGACTTGAGCAGAGAAATGGCAGATGGCATTTAATCTGGATAAATGTGAGGTGATGCATTTTGGAAGCCCTAATGCTGGAGGAAGGTATGCAGTAAATGGCAGAACCCTTAGCAGCATTTACATAAAAAGTTATTTTGGTATACAGGACCATAGTTCCCTGAATGTGACCACTCAAGTGGATCATGTTCACCTGCACATCTGTTAATGTGGTATACTGCATCCACTGTTCCCATTGTAGCCTCCTCTACATCGGGGAAACCAAGCGGAGGCCTGGGGATCGCTTTGCAGAACACCTATGCTCGGTTCGCACTAAACAACTGCTCCTCCCAGTCACAAACCATTTCAACTCCCCCTCCCATTCCTCAGACGACATGTCCATCCTGGGCCTCTGGCAGTGCCACAACGATGTTACCCGAAGGTTGCAGGAACAGCACCTCATATTCTGCTTGGGAACCCTGCAGCCCAATGGTATCAATGTGGACTTCACAAGTTTCAAAATCTCCCTTCCCACTACTGCATCCCAAAACCAGCCCAGCTCGTCCCCGCCTCCCTAACCTGTCCTTCCTCCCACCTATCCCCTCCTCCCACCTCAAGTCCCACCCCTATCTCCTACCTACTAACCTCATCCTGCCCCCTTGACCTATCCATCCTCCCTGGACTAACCTATCTCCTCCCTACCTCCCCACCTACACTCACCTCTACTGGCTCCATCCCCACCTCTTTGACCTGTCTGCCTCCTCTCCACCTATCTTCTCCTCTATCCATCTTCTATCCACCTTCCCCTCTCTCTCTATTTATTCCAGAACCCCCTTCCCCTCCTCCATTTCTGAAGAAGGGTCTAGGCCCGAAACGTCAGCCTTCCTGCTCCTCTGATGCTGCTTGGCTTGCTGTGTTCATCCAGGTCTACACCTTGTTATCTCAGACATATGGCATGCTTGTTTTCATCAGTCGGTGCATCAAGTTTAAAATTTACTAAATCAAGATCTTTAGTTAGGCCACATTTGGATTATTCTGCACATTTCTGTTTGCCACATTACAAAAAGGATGTGGAGGCTTTGGAGAAGATACAGAAACATTTTACCAAGATCTTGCCTGGTTTGAAGGCTATGAGGAGAGATTGGACAAATTTGGTTTGTTTTCATTTCAATGTCAACGGATGAGGGACAACCTAATAAACGTTTAAAAAATTATGAGAGGAATGGGTAAAATAGATAGTCAGAGTCTTTTACCCAGTGTGGAAATGTCAATTACAAGGGTACACAGGTTTAAGGTGAAAGTGGCTAAATTTAAAAGAGATTTGAGAGACAATATTTTTATATAGAGGGTAGTAATTGCTTGGAATGCACTGCCAGAGGAGGTAATAGAGGCAGATACAATAGCAACATTTGAGGGGCATCTTGACAGATACATGTATAGGTAGAGAATAGAAGAATATGGATCACATAAAGGCAAAAGGTTTTTCAGTTTAGAAAGCAATTGTCATGATGGGCTGAATCAACCTAATCAATTATATCCCAAGACGGTGTGGGGAGTCAGGGGAGAAATTGCGAGGCCCCTAGCAGAGATATCTGAATTAACTACAGCTTTGGGTGAGGTACCGAAACACTGGAAGGTGGCTGATGTTGTGCGTTTATTTAAGAAATGCTGTAAGGAGAAGCCTGGGAACTATAAACCGGTGAATCTGATATCAGTAGTGGGTAAATTGTTGAAGGGGTTTCTGAGAGATAGGAATTAGGCAATGACTGATTAGAGATAGTCAGCATGGCTTTGTGCGTAGGAAATCATGTCGCATAAACTTGATTGAGTTTTTAAGGATGTAACCAAAAAGATTGATGAGGGTGCAGCGGTAGATGTTGTCTACATGAATTTTAATAAAGCCTTTGACAAGTTTCCACAGGGTAGATTAATTAGTAAAGTTAGATCAATGGGATTCAGGGAGAGCCTGCCAATTGGATACAAAATTAACTTCATGGTAAGAGACAGAGGGTGGTGGTAGAGGGTTGTTCTTTGGATTGGTGACATGACCAACTGTGTTCTGCAGGGATCAGTGCTTGGTCCATTGTTGTTTGTCATTTATATAAAAGATTTGGATGAGTAATTAAAAGGTATGGTTAGTAGGTTTGTGGATGACACCAAAATTGGTGGTATCGTGGACAGGAAATAATAGTATTTAAGGCTGGAAAGGGATCTTGATCAACTAGATCAATGGGCCGAGGAGTGGCAGATGGTGTCTAATTTGGGTAACTGCAAGATATTGCATTTTGGCAAGAAGAACAAGGGCAGGACTTCTGAATGTAGGGCCCTCGGTAGTGTTGTGGACAGAGAAACTGAGGGGTTCAGGTAATTAGCTCTTTGGCAGTTGCATTACAATTTGACAGGATGGTAAAGAAAGTGTGTTGCACGCTTGCCTTCATTGCTCAACCTTTGAGGATAGGAGTTGGGATGTCATGTTGAGGTCGTGCAGGACATTAATGAGGCCACTTTTGGAGTACTGTGTGCAGATTTACCAGGATGTTGCCAGAATTGGAGAGTTTCAGTTATAAGGAGAGACTAGATTGTCTGGGACCTTTTTTCACTCGAGCATAGGAGATTGAGGGGTGACCTTGTAGAGGTTTATAAAATCATCAGGAGCATAGATCAGGTGAATAGCCAAGGTCTTTCCCCCAGCGTGAAAGAATTCAAAACTATGGAGCATATTTTTAAGGTGAGAGGAGAAAAATTTCAGAAGAACCTGAGGGTCAACATTTTCACACAGAGAGTGGCTCGTGTGAACAGCTGGAGGAAGTGATTGATGCAGGTGCGGTTACATTTGGATAGTTACATGAATAAGGAAGGTTTAGAGGGATATGGGCCAAATGCAGGCAAGTGGGACTAGTTTAGTTTGGGAAACTTGGTCAACATGGACAATTTGGACCAAAGGGTCTGTTTCCGCGCTGTATGATTCTATGAAGGGCCTGTTAACGTGCTGTACTATTCTGTGTTCTTTGCTGGAGCTGTCTTCTATTATCACAAGGAAAGATGTGAAAAGTCAACATTTTGTCTAAAAGTATCTAATTTTTTAAGGTTACAAACCTTTGCATCCAATAATCCCTCTGAAGGTAATTTTCATGGTTCAGTGCTCCTGGGGTTGGCACAGTGGCTCAAAGGTTAGCACTGCTGCCTCACAGCATCAGGGGCCTGGGTTCGATTCCAGCCTGGGGCAACTGTCTGTGTGAAGTTTGCAAATTCTCTCCATGAATCTGCGAGGTTGCTTCAGTTTCCTCCCACACAGTCCAAAGATGTGCAGGTTCCATGAATTGGACTTGCTAAATTGCCCAGTGTGCAGGCTAAGTGGACTAGCTGTGGGAAATGCAGAGATACATGGATAGGGTAGGAGGGTAGGTCTGGGTGTGATGTCCTTCAGAGGGTTGGTGTGGACTCAATGGGCTGGCTGGCCCTCTTCCACACTGTAGGGAACTGATGACTCTATGGTGTAGAATTTTATAACAGAAAGAGGAATTGAGGTCAGTATACATGAATTCCTAGCATTCAAAATTCCCTTTGTGAATTATAAAAGGAAAAAAATCTTAAGAAAAACTGAAAGAACGGCAAATGCTGTCAATAAGGAACAAAAACAGAGGTTGCTGGAAAAGCTCAGCAGGTCTGGCAGCATCTGTGGAGAAAAAAATCAGAGTTAACGTTTCGGGTCCGGTGACCCCTCCTTAGAATGTTCTGAGGAAAGGTCATTGGACCCAAACGTTAACTCTGATTTTTTCTTCACAGATGCTGCCAGACCTGTTGAGCTTTTCCAGCAACTCCTTTTTTTGTCCCAAAAAATCTCAAGAGTTTGACATCAAAGTCTACGCTTTTTGGAAACCATACTTTTAAATGGCCCAGAGTTTGCAACAGTAATTATTGTGAAACAGAAGTTGTTAGCCATTATTATTCCTCTGAAATCAACAGCAACTTCTGGGATCAATATGTGCAGTTATATGTGAAATTCAGAAGTTGTTTTAGGTGGTTCTAGTTTTTTAGGAAGTATGTTGCTGAAACAATCCTCAAAAGTTACACATTATTCAATGACATGTAGTTTGGATTGTAATGACATGCAAAGTTTATCGTAACCACTCAGAAACTGCTCTCACCCTGAAAAACTACGTTTTATACTTAAAGAATGTCAAATTTCTCCCTTACAGTAAAATAATTAAATATTATTAAAATGACAATTTTCAAAGTTATGATATTTGTATTTCTTACTTATCCCCATGTGATATCCCAATAATTTAACTCTGTCTATAAATTGCTGTTAAAATAAGTATAATCTGTGCATTTTATTCTCTGGTTTGCAGTCTATGATAATACTGTAATTTGTCTTTTTTATACATCACTTATGATGATATTCTGCTGCTGGATGACTGGAGACCCCTTGATTCAACTGGTGCCAGATTCAAACTAACATCAGGAAAGGGGAAATCCATGGCTCAGAGATTATCAGATCTTTGTGGACATATTTCTTCAAGAGCTCTTGCCTCACATCCGATCACAAAATTTGGGCCTTAGCCTCTGTTAGTTAAACAAGTATGTGTATGGCTACATATAGTCTCTCGACTTCAATACATATTTGTTTAGTTCACTTTGATTTATTTTGCTTCAGATCATGTGGTTCTGATTCTAACTGACATGGTTTGGGAAATGTAATTATTTCAGTGCTTAATATTCTGCAACCAATGTGTGTTTACACTCACTATCAACATTTGTTTAGTTGGATTCCACCAGCACACAATTCACACTTCTATTTGAACTTATATCTACTTTCGATTTTAAAGATCACAAATAAATTCACTTTTCCACTGAGTAACTGCTTCTTTCATGTCCTTTGTTATTCTAATTCTAAGAGGAGGGAATGAATTTCTTGACATATATAAATTGTTGCTATCTCAAGTTTGTGGTCACATCTTTCCAACATCACCCTCCAAAAACTCTAGTAGCTGCCTTGAGCTTATGTTGTAAAATGCACTTATCTCCTTTTATTCTCTCCTAACCTTTTGGTAACACCTTCTCCAGTTTGTTTGACTTTAGATGACCTCCTGGGGCGGAGAAGTAAATGTGTCACATAAGTGTTTGAAGGAGAGCCAAAGCCTGCTTCAGACTTACTCCATCTGTTTGGAAATAGACTATTCGTATCATCCACTGTTATGATTGTACTTGTGCGCTCAATGGAACCTAAGAAAAATAAGAGGTGACAAAAGGTTGTTCAACCATCGAAGCTCATCGTTTTTCCGACTTTTACTGTTCCCATTGTAACACCTAGCTGCATTGAAATATGTTATCCCATCTGGCACATTATTCTAAACATCTACTATACATTTTTTAGTTCCTTCCAATATCTGTTGATTATATAGCTTCCAGTATTTAATACTTTGTTTCGGCAAAACATGCTTGATTTACCTTAAAGTAATGCCTTTATTGTATCTGTACTACTTAATAGCTTCTAGAATTTAATGATGTTCTTGGACTGCTAGATGATAAACTATAGACCATAAACAATGAACCTTCTCTCATGTCCTTACCCCAAACCTCACACACTAAACCTTGTCATCACATGGGCTGCTACCAAAACATTGCATTGTCATCTATTAATGGTCCCTACTGGTGACGATTGATTCTCCCAGACTGACCTTTGCCCATTCCTTTGTCTGCCCAACTGCTTTTCTGTCTCTCTAAGCTCCATTTCCACCAATCAATTACTCCTCCTCACCACAACCACCAACCCCCACAACTCCACCTTCGGCATATGTACAAACCTTTTCCTAGCTACAATCAGTTCCAAAGAAGGGTCACTGGACCAGAAGCATTAACTCTGCTTTCTCTCCACAGATGCTGCCATTCCTGCTGGGCTTTTCCAGTAGTTTGTGTTACTGAATTTTTTGAAATTCATTGTTTTTTCCTTCGGCATTGAAATTTTTGAGTATGAATTAGAAATCTGGCTCATTTGCAGAAGTATTTGTGAACACATTATCTAGTGTTTGATCTATACTGTACAAAATGACCATTTGAGTCAGAAACTTTAGTTAAAATGGACTAGTTTCTCATATTGGTTAACTTTATTGAAATTCATTGGCATTCTTATTAAAAGTTCTGAGTTAATGAGTTAACTCAAGCAAAGCGAAGATGTTTTGTGTTGTATGTGCGTTTTGCATTTATGTCCAATATTCCTGTCGCATACATGAGAAAGCAATTTAATGTCATCAGATAGTACAGTATCATTTATATTTGTAAATATTTAGATATTACTTTCTTCATACTTTGTCAATGCAAAGTCCATAGTCAAAAACATTCTTCTCATTGCTAAACATTGTTGTGCCTGGTACAATGGTAGTATTGCAGTATACCAACCAAACAAAACAACCTTAATCTTTTCAAGAACGTTTTTGCAGTTTACATCATCCAAAGCTAATCATAATCATCAGGATATGACTTCCAGAAACTCAAAAAAGTCAATGATGTATATGAAAATATGTAAAGAACACAGCATTAAGTTAAAATATGAATGGTTTTGATGATGAGCTGCTACTGACATTATTAGTATAACTCATTTAATCACATTCGTACTGTTAAGATAAAGAGTTAATTATTCATTCCTATCAATTGTGGTTAATTACTTTGTGGCAATACTTTTTACAATTCTTTATAGAAATTTGACAATGAAATGTGTGGATAATAATTGGAACAAAACTACACACAACTATTTTTTAAAACTTTGCTGGCTTTTGCAAAATAAATTAAACCTGACTTACTTTGAAACAAAAGTCTTAATTATGTTAAAATATTCAAATTATATGAGAGTAGTAAATATGAATCTATTTTACAATATCAAGTAAGCTATAGTTCAAAAATGTAACATTTTTTTAAAATTGTAAACTTACCAGAGAAGGGTAATTGAGATTGACAGGGCCAATGAAGTCACATAGTTAAAAATTGTTTTGACAATACAATATAAAGTGAATATGCATATTAATTTGACATTCTCGTGTTTCACAGCTATGCAAATACCCTCAACGTTACAGCCATGCTAAATCTTACATTTAAGAATACAGTCATAGCCAGCACATTTATGTTAGTGAGCAGTGCTTTTTCTTCACTGCAAAACCTAGTTGAAGGGCTGAAGATCATAATGTAAGACAGCACCAAGGTTGAAAACATGAAATCAGAAATGAATGGATTTGTGTAGGGCTTTATCATATCTCAGAAAAAAACATTTCAAAGGACATAGTATTCTGTGAAATATGGTGTCTACTATTGTTTAGGTGTATAGGCCAGCATTTTGCAAACCACTATTTCCCACAAATAGCAATAATACAAAAGAGCAGTTGATACAGGTAGGACATATCAGCACACAGCTTTAGAAGATTCCTGTCTTCTTTTTGAAAACTGCATTTAAAAGCACCTACATGATAAAACAGAGAGATAACTAAGGCAATTGAAGAGTTTATAAAAGACGAAACACATCAGATGCTCAAAATCCAGAATAATTTCAACAGGTCTTACAACAGCATCCATGAAGAAAGGAACAGAATTAATGACTTGTTGTACACTTAATCTAATGGAGTCATAAAGATAGAACCACAAGAGGGTATTTATGGCCCTTTTACTTGTACCTCAGTTCCTGGAGTAATCATATGCTGGTTAGCCAATTAATACTACCAGGGGAGGTTGTATCCAGAGCTGGGATTTGAGGGACATTTGCTCTCATCTAACGTGGATAAAGGTGCTAGCAACATGTTTAAAGACCAGCAACTGAAATCTGAGCCAACTGTAGCCAGCAGGAAGCTTGCATTATGGTATAAACACCCTAAAGCAAGAGCCCAGTCCCTTTCTGCCTCAGACAAACTGCTTCACCTGAGATCACTCCCATTTACCCTAGGCCTACTTCTCTTCAGCTTGAGCCAGACTGCATCAGCATGCAAGATGCCCTTTACAGCCTGCGGTAAAGATTATTAATTTAAATTTAATTTTTTCATTAATGCATTTTCTGCACACTTAGCTGAGTTTCTCTATTTGCCTGAAGATAATGGTGTCAACTAGTGAGATGAAGGAAATCATATTCGTTTGCAAATCTCTTGAGTCGCTCCACTACAAAAACTGAACCTGTTTCTACCAAACTTGCTTTTTCAATGATGGCATTATATTGCTCATTTCGCAAATGACCTAGGGGAATAAGAGGCTGGTCTATGCTTTCTATCCTTCTGCACCTAATTACTTGATAATCATACCAAATAATTACCTGATCCTGTTGAAGATGTATCAACTGTCATAATGGTCAATAGATGTAGATCATAATTTGTTAAGATTGCTGAAGATTCCCAGCACCTTTGTTGACCCTGATGTAGGGT
Organism: Ginglymostoma cirratum; assembly: GCA_024137785.1. Taxonomy (NCBI): domain Eukaryota; kingdom Metazoa; phylum Chordata; class Chondrichthyes; order Orectolobiformes; family Ginglymostomatidae; genus Ginglymostoma; species Ginglymostoma cirratum. Next base: position 2,663,526 of record JAHRHZ010000031.1, read on the forward strand.
CTCAAATGCTCACGAAATTCTGCTAAGTTAGGTAAAAACAAGCATGGGGCTGGATGAACACAGCAGGTCAAGCAGCATCATAGGAGCAGGAAAACTTGACGTTTCGGGCCTAAACCCTTCATCAGAAATGGAGTGCCCACTTGATTTAGAATCCTAAGGAAACTGTGCAGTTCTGTGATGTTCCCAGGCAGTAACTTAGATAATGTGTCCAAGAAATATCATTCTCGTTTTGCAAGCTTGCATTTCTCATTCAATATTAAACCTTTAGTCTGTAAGACATTCAACACTATTTTAAAATCTTGGTTATGCTCTTTCTTTTTCCCCCGGCTCCATGTGCCAGCATTTTATCCATGTGTCATATTGCAGTTTCAATGACTTCTAATGTGTTTGACAGTGTTCCCTGAAAGTACATCGAAAGTGGATGTTATTCCAAAGGATAATCTGTTAAAGCAATAAGGTGTGAGCAATGTAAAAAATGCATTTGACTTTCTGAAGTCTTTATCCAGGCATTATTGCTAAAGGCCACTGTTACCACCCAGCTTGATGAATTGGGTATTCTTGGCTTCTTTTGCTAGACAACCTTTCACTGAAGTTATTGAATGAATTTGATTTGGTGAAATGATATGGTGTTAGGGAAAATTGATGGGATTGAAGACTGATAAATCACCAGGGTCTGACAATGGGTACATCTCAGAGTACTTAAGGAAGTGGCCCTACAAACTCTGGATGCATTAGTGGTCATCTTTCAGGATTCTAATGCCACTAGAAATGCTCCTAGTGTTGGAGGGTTGCTAATGTAATCCCACTACTTATAAAAGGAAGGAGAGAGAAAACACGGAAGTATAGACCAATCAGGCTAACAGTGGTATGATGGAAATGCTAGACTTAACAGCTGAGCACTTGGGAAACAATGAGTGAATTGGACAAAGTCAGCATTGGTTTATGAAAGGGAATTCATGTTTGACAAATCTACTGGAATTTTTTGAGACTATAACTAGTAGAGTTGGTCAGGGAAGTCAGTGGATGTGATTCACTTGGACTTTCAGAATGCTTTCAAATAAAGTCGCACGTAAAAGATTAACATGTAACATTAAAGCACATCAGATTTGGAGTAGTGTACTGAAATGGATAGGAAACAGGTTGGCAGACAGGAAACAAAGAGTAGGAATACACAGATTATTTTCCAAGTGAGAGCCAGTGACTAGTTGGCTAATAGATCAGTGCTTGAACCTTATCTATTTACATTATATATTAATGGTTTAGATGACGGAGCCAAATATAATATCTTCAAGTTTGCAGATGACACCAGCTGGGTGGAGGATGAACTGTGAGGAAGATGTAGAGATGTGATTTGGGCAAGTTGAGTGAACGGGCTAACACATGACAAATGAAGTATAATGTGGATCAATGTGAGTTTATCCACTTTGATAGCAAAACAAGAAGGCAGATTATTATCTGAAAGGTGAAAGGTGATAGATTGGGAATGGGGCGGGTGCAACGAGATTTGGACATTGTTGTATGCCAGTTGCTGAAAGTAAGCACGTAGGTGTAGCAGGCGGTAAAGAAAATAGATGTCATTTTGGCCTTCATTGCAAGAGGATTCAAGTACAGGAGCAGGAAGATCCTGCTGCAATTGTACAGAGCCTTAGTGAGACCACACCTGGACTGTTTTGTGGAGTCTTGGACTCCTTTTCTGAGGAAGGATGTTCTGGCTATGGAGAGATTGAAATGAAGGTTTACCAGACTGGGATCACAGGAGTGGCATGCAAAAAGAGATTGGATTGGATCAACTACATGATGGAAGCTCAAAAGAATGAGGGAGCTGTAATAAAAATTTACAAAATCCTAACAGAGCTCGACAGGGTAAATGCAGCAAAGAAGCTGCCGATGAATGCAATGTCCTGACCCATAGATCACAATCTAAATGATTCCTATGATTTCTCTGACAATCTAAGGATATGGGGTAGACCATTCAGGACTGGGAGGAGGAAAAATGTGAGTGGTGCGCCTATGGATTTCTGTGTCAGATAATAGTTGAGCCAAAACATTGAATGCTTTCAAGAAGGTCTTGCGTATAGTTCTTAGGGCTAAAGCGATTAAGGGTATGGGGAAAAAGTAGAAACAGGGTACTGAGTTCGATGATCAGCCATGATCTTATTGAATGACAAAGCAGGCTCGAAGGGCTGAATGGCCTACTCCTGTCCCTATTTTCTATGTCTCTATCTTTCTGTTCCATTACTTTATTGAATTGAATGAGATCTACACAGTTCGTCATTGAACAATTTGGTTTTGATAATGTAACCGTACACCATCTTTTTGACATTGTAACCAATGTATTTGGTCCTTGTCTGAGCACACACTTGATTTCTTCTTTAACTCTAAGAACGAGTGTGACACTTCCTTTGTTTGGACTGGAAGCTTGCAACGTCAGTGAGGATGCCTACAAGTTAATCTGTTTAAGCCATTGAAGCCAATCTGATAACACTGAAACCTTGGCTCCAATATAAAGATCAATTTCTGTGGGGCATTCATTTACTTTCAGTTTGACACCAGATATCTATTTTCAAAACCATTTATTTTACGTGTTGTTCTGACTGCTTGAATGCATCATATACATGAAGGGCATTTTGCTGTTTTTCACTGTTGTCTGTACTTTAAACCAACATACTACTGAAAAGTTACCCAGTTCTTTTGGGAGTCTGTTTCAGGGGTGTTGCATGTGGAGGACAGCTTCTCTGGTTGGTGACACCCGTTCCCAAGGCAGCCACATTGTCCGGTACACGCGGAAGAGTCTCTCAGTGTGCTAACCTCTCCAGGCCTCGGGCGGCCAAAGATCATCCCAGACCGCAGCAATGTCAGTAGCCTGCCTCCACGACAGATGGCAATGGGGGTGGGGCCTGTTAGAAAGCACTTGTAAGAAGTTGTTAAAATCCCTCCAAATGTACTTGGGCCTGACACTTGTGGGTCCTCAAAGGCATGATTGTCTGCCCATGTGCAACATGTGCCCATGTTAACTTATAATAAATGTTTAATTTGATTACAGTGTTGGTCACTATCCAGCAGCAAAGAATGCTACATGTTAACCCAAGAGCTAGCAGGGAGCAGGCAAGCTGTGTGTGTTCATCATACGGCAACAAATAACAAGCACAACTGGATAAGAAGCTCTGAGCTTAGAGCAGAACTGAGATGCTTTGCTGTGGTCAGATGAAGGAAGTTTATTTAGTCATATGGGAGCTCAGGAACCTCGGAAATGCCATCACAAGCATTGGCCAGGGCTGAAAATGTCATTCTAGGGAGAGGGAGCCTCAATGCCTTGATGGCCTCAGAGAATAGATTGGATTTTGTGAGGAAACCAGAGCCAAGGGAGCAGACCCCAGTTATTGAGGTGGGAAGTTTATGGTGCACCAGCAGCATCTTGGGTTCAGAGTAGTTATTTATGTCATAAACCCCCTTCATGGGTTAGAGAGAGTCCATTAAAAAGGCAATGCCCAGAACTCACTGTATGGCCACTAGAGTTTATCTAAAACAATCCTGACACAGCAAAGGGCTCTTCTAAATCAGGCAACATACCCAATGGGGCAAGTGGGCAGTGTCCCTTAATAAACCACTTAATTGGATTAATTATCCACCCAGAGGAAAATTTTGCTGCCAATGTTGCACAAGAGAGTCAGTACCTGAAAGGGTTAACTGACATAATGAAATATGTTCCATCCATCAGGTATAAAGAACTGTTCCTGGGAGAAGCTAATGGGTTTTTCAGAACCAGTTTCTAAGTGCTATGTTGCAATTAACTGAATCATGTTTATTTACTGTTATACCTAGCCTGAGATCATACTAAGCACTATCAAGTAATTCAGATGGAATGTAACTGGCTATTAATTATTATGTAAGAAATCTGTTCTTTCAATAAGACCCAGCACTTCTGCTGCTGAAGACTTCATGGGGGCATCCTTCTCCACTGAAATCAGTAACTGAGACGAATAGCGATAAGAAGGATTGGTGGCAATTAATCCACCCAAGGCTTCTCAAGTGGTACACCACCAAATGCAACCACCACATATACCAGTGACTATGGCCCAACAGCAGGGAATCATCAGTTTCCCCTGCTGATGCGTTCCCCTGCCAGCATCCTCCTGCTTCCCAACTTGACTCGAATGGGCACAGAAGATTCAGCGAGATCGAAAATTTATTTCCCCAAAATTGACTTACACACAGCATTCAGGCTACATTTCTCCCCCATTGTAATGAACATTGATATCCAATAATGTGAGATAAATGAATTGCATGTGTACCACATTTACAGCATAACAGGAATAAGTGAGGTAATATCTATATTGGCATGTGCTCATGGTGTCATAATATTTTCACAGCATGAAGTATCCATGCTGTTCATCAAGCGTCTACGCATTCCAAATCAATTTTCCAGCACTTTGCTCACAGTCTTGTATTCTTTGGGAATTCAAATGCTCATCTAAATAATTCCAAAATGTCTTGGGTGTTCCTGTCTCTGTCTCCCTTTTATGCATTGAGTTCCACATATCCACCATCACCTGGGTTACATTTCTCCCACAAATCCACTCCAAACCTACTACTCATTGTCTTGAAACTGTGCCCTCCTAGTTATTGACCAGTCTACAAAGGGGATAAGATCCTCTCTGTCTACTTTGTCTCTGGTTCTCATAACTTTACACACTTGAATCAGGCTCCCCCTCAGCCTTCTCTACTTGACGAAAAGCAACCTAAGCTTATCTCATCTCTTTACAGAGTTGAATCGCTCCATTGAATGCAACATCCTCGTAAATCTCCTCTGCTCCCTATGTAGTGCAATCACATACTTCCAACAGTGTAGTGGCCAGTGCCACACAGAGTACTCCCGCTGTGACCTATTTAACATTATGTACGGTTTCATAACCATATATTCAATGCCTTGATTAAGCAAAACGCAAGTATCATATATGCTTTCGGAGCAACTTTATCAGCCTGTCTTGTTGCCTTCACGGGTCTATGGACATGCATACCAAGTCACTTTGATCCTCTGTACTTCCAAGAGTCTGATCATTCAATATGTATCCCTTTGTCCTGTTAGTCCTCCTAAAAGGCATCATCTCACACTTTTCAGCATTAAATTCCGTTGGTCAATGTTCCCAGACCATCAATATCATCCTATAGTCTAAGGTATTCCTCATCTCTATTTACCACAGCACCAATTTTTCGGTCATCTGCAAACTTACCAATCATACCTCCTATATTTAAGTCTACATCATTAATGAACAGAGCAAACAGCAAGGGACTAGCAGAATACCCTCTAGTATGCCACTGTACTCAGGCTCCCAGTGTCAAAGAGCGCTTTTAGACTATCTTTGCTTCCTGCCACTAAGCCAATCTTGAATTCAATTTGCCTAATTGGCCTGAATCCCTTGGGCTCTTAGCTTCTTGATCAGTTTGCCAAGCTTGACCTTGTGAAATGCTTCATTGAAATCCAAGTAGACCACATCAACTGCATTGTCCTCATGGGAGTCACCTCCTTGAAAATTCACGCAAGCCTGTCAGACATAATCTCCCCTGACAAAACTGTGCTAGTTATCACTGAATAATCCTTGTATCTCCAAGTTTAATGAATTCTGTCCCTCAGAACTTTTTCCAGTAGGTTCCATACCACAGAGTTGGACACATTGACCTGTGGCTTCCTGCTTTATCCCAACAACCCTTCTTGAATAGTAATATCGTATTAGCTGTCCTCCATTCCTATGGAATCTCTCATGTGTCCAGGAACGATTTGAAAATCAAAGTCAAAGCCCTGCATACTAGTCCCTTGCCTCCTACAGTAGCCTGGGATACATGTCATCTGGACCTTAGTTTTTATCCACTTTCAAGCCTGCTAAAACTGCTAGTAGCTTCTCATTCTCAGTGATAGTTTGTTCAATTATATCACAGAGCATGTCCCTGATTTTAATACCTTAGGATATATGACAATAATTAGGAATTTATACGTCAGACAAGGAAGGTTTGTAGCCCAGAACTGAAAGACAATCATCGATTATTAGCTTGTAAAAGCTAGGAGATTTCAGACTGATCTTCAAATTTGACAAGACTCAGTTCTACTAGAATTATAAAACTCTCAAAGGTTAACAACAATCACCTCATTTGTTTCTGACTACCTCTGAATGAGAATGAATCTCATTCCCATGTTCCTGTAAACTAGGTGAGAAAAGCTTGGAAATTTAACTGTTTTTGTGAAGTTGGATCATGTTTCATTATAAATTTTGCAACTTCATAACCGACTTGTCACTGATAATATCAATGAAAGGCAATTTCCATGAGGAAATTTGTCACATTCCCATTTTAAAAGTTAATGGCTATCTGCAGTTTTACATTTTAACAATTGTTAGTGGTTTTCATTCTTCAAACTAAAGTATGTTAGAGCATGGCTGTTATCTTAAAAACCTCCTGCGTTATTTCTGAGGAAGATTGGTGGAGTCTGCATTTCTCCATCTATCCGTAGTTTCTGCCAAAGCTAAGAAGCCAATCGGGAGAACGTCTGAGAAATTATTGGAGCCTGTTCCATTGTCATATCCTCCTAGATTAGGTATTGATGTCAAAGGATAAATCCCCAGTTCTCTGTGCTTTAATCCCAGCCTCAAACAGCGCACAATGCCGTATCAATAAATTCTTTATTTTCTCACATCACCAATTCCTTGTCCTTCTATAATGACATTGCTTAGGTCTGATTAGGGCTAAATTATGCTCAGTTTTCATAGTAAAGATGAGAAATTGTGATAATATTTTACACAGTGTCTTTACAGCGAGCAAAAGAGGGAAACATTCTGCCTATTAGTTTGGATTGTCTTGAACTTCCTTCAAATGAAAAGATGATTCACTAAGTTACTATATCACCCAATTTTCAAGATGGAGAGGCTCTGTTTGACCATGTTTTCTCCTGAGTATGGTTAGCATAAACTCATTTACTGTCTGTGTCAAGGCTTAGCACAATTAAGTGTTTGTTATGCTAGTGCTTTAAACCATTCATAGCATTATAAGTGCAGAATGATGCATAGAAGCATAGAACAAAATAATTTAATTAACAAATAGCTGAGTATTTGTTGCTATTATCAGTTACAAAAATCGATATTTACAGCAGCTCTAATGAGCACCTTCATTGTCAAGCAAAGGCGGTCAGTGAGCTATAGTTCTTTGTAAGTGGAAGTTTGATCTATGAGGAGATTAGCTTTAGTAAAACTACACACAAGTCAATATCTCATGCATAATTCAAAACTATCTTTATTCTTTAATTTTCTCAGTTGCAAAGAGTGAACAGTATATAAACTTTCTAGGGGACTAAAAAGCATTGTCATTTGTACCTTTCAAACTAAAAACCTAAGACTTTAATTTAGTAAATGCTGATCAAGGTAGTTCTCAATAATATTGAAGAATGTAAGTATAAAAGGACACATAGAAAGTTGCTGAGTTTTGTATCCATTTTGGATTAGCAGGCCCAGGAAAGCTAATGCACAACTGTGTAAATATTTCATTCGCCCACATCTCTTTCAGCTATCATGCCATGAAATAAGGAAATGATTTGCAATATATACTCAATATTGTTGTTTCTCTGATACACGGATAATAAGGAACCCAAAAGGGAACAATGATAAGCAAAATAGGCCAATGAATAAAGGCATTTAAATAGTGACTGTCACAACACAGAGTATCCCAATGTGCTTTACAACCAATTCATTGTATCTGAAGCATAGTCACAGTTGTAACGTAGGACAAATAGCAGTCAATTTGAGCCCAGAATAATTTCACAAATAACAAGGAGATATTCACCAGGTAATCTGTTTTATTTAATGACACTTGTTGAGGGAATAAATGTTGTTTAAGATATCGGTGAGAACTTTTGTGCCGTGGAATCATTTATGTCCACCTGAAATGGCAGATTGGGCCTCAGTTTGACATCTTATCTGAAAGCCCACACTTCTGACACTGTAGCTTCTGAATTCTGGCCCTCAGTACTGCACTGGGTTATCATTGTGACTTGTCACAATGAGATGAAATACAGACTACTGATATTTGAATTCCATCCCCTAATTTATGGCTCTGGACTTGCTTGGAAGGAAGCAGGTTTTTTTTAAATGGACCTAAACACTGGCTGCAGGATTCACTGGACACTGACAGGCTGACCAAGTTTCTTGAAGCTCATGTGGGTTAAATCAAAGATAGTCTGACCTGAAATTAACATTTTCCCCACGCACAATGAAATCAACCTGTCAGACCCTCAGGAAGGATGAAAAGATCTTTATCTTCTATTTGATTTACACCATTTTGAGAATCTTCATTTGTCAGAAATGGAACAACTACTGTAATATTGAAAACAATAACTTCCACAGACACAGAATATGAAAACAACTTCTAGCTCAAGGAATTTTTGGTCGGGCAAAACAGATGGAATTAAAATACAAATCTCAAAATAAGCTGAAAAGGCTCTGCCTCTCTTAAGAAAGAACAGTGTCCAATTGACCGCACTGACTGGAAAGAACACAGAATTTCTAATGATTTATGAAAGCCTGGCCTAATAGCTACTGTTAGTGGAACAGTTTTATTTGAACAGCTGATGTGCCATCCTCACTACATTGAGACCTCATAAATTACTCATGGTTGGTTATCAGACTTTTTAAATTCTTCACCTCGTCCCACTCCCTAACTTTTCTGTTTTATTTTTCTTGGTATGCTGCATATGTGTTTGTATGATATGTAGTTTGAGAACCAGATTATTTTATTTTTTAAATGAACCATACGCATACTGTTCTTATGTTTCTTTTCTTAAACAAAAACACAAGCGAACTGAGTAGCTTCTTCCCCCCCACCAAGTATGATTAAAATATATGAAATTGGAAATTAAAATTCACCTATTATAGTAATCTCAGATGTGAGTAAAAGAAAGGAATTATTCATCCTTCCCAACGGAGCAATTTTAAATTTCATTTTTGGGTATGAAAATGATCAAGAATGTAATCAGACAAGAAGTGTGGGCAATGTGTCAGAAATTCATACACTAAGTACTATGGATTATGTAAAAAGCTAGAGGAAAAAAATATTCAAAGATTGTTAGTTATCACTTCATAGCACCAGAGGAGGGTTTGTGCGCATATTTGGTTTATTTTACATAGTTTGGACTTGAACTACATGCTCAATGCTCAGTAATTGGTTACACTATTAGAATTTCAAATAAGCATTTTCATTTAGAATTCTTCTTGCACATGACCCGTGCAATAAAATCTGTAAGATGGATTCAAGAAACGTAAGTATGCCAGTAGTGCGTAACAAAAATACCTACTTCAAACTCTGCATGAGCCACTTGAAACTCCACCTTGGAAATTCATCAATCTTGTACTCTCTGTGTTTGATAGATATTTTCTCAGATACGCATATGATCAATTCTTGATCAGAAAAGGCCAATTGGTCCAGCTAACCAATCACTCTACATTTTATATATTTTATGATTATTTTACAATCTGGTTAAATTGAAAGCAAAAGGGACCAAACTTGCAGTTGCTGTGTTACCATCATGTTGTGGGCAATCTATTGTGTTTGATTGTGGTTTCTGGGTTGGGGAGTCATCTCACAAAGTAATAGCTCTTAAAGCCTTCCTGTTTGCCATTAAAACAGCAAGATTATTGAACCAGGGCTTCTAAAAAATTCAAATCCAGGTATTAGTGAAAGGAGATTTCTGAAGAATTACAAACCACAAACTGACAATGCTTTTTGGAGGTTCTTTTCCTTTCATTCTGCTGATCTTGCAATGTGCCACCATGATGATAAGCATTAAATTCCACTAGGGTGATTGGTGAGCTGATAGATGTTTCTCGGGCTGTAGCCAACTTGCAAATCATATAATCTGCAGCAGCCTCTTTAATTCAGAAAATTCCACTTTTCAAATAAACAAGCCAGTGTAGTTTGTTGAATAGTTTATGAACCATTTCATATCCCATGGACAAGAGAAGCGCACTTGTTTTTCCATCCCAAATTGTCCTTACGAAGTTGGTATTGGTGAGGGAGGAATGAAGAGTATTGAACGCAAATAGGTTTTCCGTAAATGAATTTCTGTAAATGAGATAATTGTGCCACTGAATCCTACACGTTGTCTAATAAGTATAATCAAGTGAATGTAACAAATTTCTAACAAAACAGGTTTTTTTTTCTAAAGTACAACGATCATTATGGAGAAGATGTAACACTAGCAGCATTTTAAAAAAAAGTTGTGCACTTTCTGTTAGCAACTTGTGATGTGGACGGAATTTTATGTGTCTATCTGATATCATTAGGCATCATTTGCCTTCATGAAAAGTCACAAGGTAACAGCAAATGCTGCACCTTGCATTAATGATTGTTTCATTAATTGTTTTTAACAAGTTTAAATTTTGGGAAGGTATAGCTGACTAGGTTCAGGAAACATCCTAGCAAATAAATACCTTTTCCTAACAAAACTTTATAAAATCTCCTATTAGTCCTCAGTTTGTGTGTCATGTTGACATCAGATTGTACCACAGCTCAAACAAATACTTTAAATGTACAACATCAGTTTATATTTTACACTTCTTATAAGGTGATGTGATTGTTCCTCAAAGATGAAAACAATTGACTAGATTCTGTCACATCAGTTTTGTGGTACTCTTCAATTTGCGGTAAGTCTATGGAGCTTAGTGGCATAAAGTCAATATGCAATCCTCCTAGTAAGGAAAATGTCACAACAGAACTAAACAACCAACAAGATAACAAGGTGTGGAGCTGGATGAACACAGCAGGCCAAGCAGCATCATAGGAGCAGGAAAACTTGACTTTTCGGGCCTAGACACTTCATCAGAAATGGGAGAGGGGAAGAGGGTTCTGAATTAAATAGGGAGAGAGGGGGAGGCGGATAGAAGATGGATAGAGGAGAGGATAGATGGAGAGGAGGCAGACAAGTCAAAGAGGCGGGGATGGAGCCAGTAAAGGTGAGTGTAGGTGGGGAGGTAGGGAGGAGATAGGTCAGTCCAGGGAGGACAGAAAGGTCTAGGGGGCGGGATGAGGTTAGTAGATAGGAGATGGGGGTGGGGCTTGAGGTGGGAGGAGGGGATAGGTGGGAAGAAGGATCGGTTAGGGAGGCGGGGAAGAGCTGGGCTGGTTTTGGGATGCGGTCGGGGGAGGGGAGATTTTGAGTTGGTTTACCACAATAAAATCGTGAGAAATCTGGTATGCCAAATCCTTCATAGTCTTCATTTTCATTTCTATTATTGCAATCAGTTCCACCTCTATCGCTAGGTTCTTTATTGATTAAAAAAATGGAGGTCCAAATCTTTAAACTCAGAGTTAATTTTCTAAGTAGCCTACCTTATAAGCATTCAAATATTTAGGAAGTTTACCATCCCTCAAAGAAGCATGGACTTTCAATGGAAAATATTTAGTTTTCAGCAAAAGTGATTCTTCTCTGAGGTGATTTTTGCTGGTGATTATTTAATAAAAGCAACATTAATCATTATTATGCTGGTATTGTTTTATTAGTGCTTTTATGTTTAGCTTAAAACAAAACTAGAATTCCTGGTTACATTTAGGAAATAGTATTATGCAGGTGTTAGAAGTATGAACATTGTTTTAAAAAACTGGGAATACTCAACAAGTCAGGCAGAATCTACAAAGAAAAAGCTGTCAAACATTTAATCCTTGGCAGAAACCAAAAGAACTGTGGATGCTGTAAATCAGGAGCAAAAACAAAGTTGCTGGAAAAGCTCAGCAGGTCTGGCAGCATCTGTGAAGGAGAAAACAGAGTTAACATTTTGGGTCCGGTGACGCTTCCTCAGAACATTCAATTCTTGACCTTTCCTTGAGATTTAGACATATAATATATGAACGATATTTTAAAAACTACTCATCTTTCAATCTCCTACCTTAGGAGAAATCTACAGATTGCACCAAATCTGGTAAATATTTCCAATTTTTACTGTTTTTAATTCCCTAATTGTATAGCTGTTTTGTCAATTCTTCACAATCAGAATGTACACCCTCTGTGACCTTTGGTAATTTGATAATTGCAGTTAAGACTATCTCGTATTTGGCTATGATGTCCATATAATGTTATCTTTGCCTGACTCCTGATGTCATCAGGTAGCCACTCACATGAAAGCAAAGCATGAAAAGTACTTTATACACTTTACTTTTCATTTAGAACTTCAGATAATGAAGATTTGTGGTTAGGTTATGGTGGAAAATTATGAGATAAACAAACTTCTAAACAATCTATTGTTTCAAAACTAAGTGAAACTTTTTTAATCATGGTGGAGGATTTAGGCATTCAGCAAACGTAACACTTGCTTTGCGATTCAGTTTAACAGTAATTATGAAGTTAGTACACTGTTAAAACTTCAGTTAAATATCGTTCAACAATGTGCAACTTTTTCAAGGGATTTACCAGAGAACTAACAGTATAAAAGTCTAATTTCTTGACACTTTGACAGTGAACCATCTGAACTAATAATGATAGCACCTTTGGGGTTTCTGAGCGTGAGGTCTTTGTTTGTTCTTTCACAGGATGTGGGCATCACTGGGAAGGCCAGCATTTGTTGCTCAGCTCTAATTACCCTGGAAAAGTATCAGTTTCAGTGAAGTAATGACAAAAAATGTTGTCAGTTTTTCTGACATTAACACCTCAAAGTTCATGCTATTATTGTACATTGGGAAAGTGTCATAAAATGTATCATTTTATACTTTCAGGCTTAACAGAATGTTAGTGGGCAATAATTGAACTTTAGTTTACAAATAAAATAAGTCTTGGCAAGATTGAAACTTTTAACGTATGTATTAAACCCGCTTTACGATATTGAAAATGTAAATGCTTAATTCCTAAAGGGCAACCAGTATGTTAAAATATAACAACAAACTAAATCTGTACCTTAATGGGCTCAATGGTCAATAATTAAATAAAAATTATTTTGATCCTTAAATGTTTCTATCTATTCTCTGTACACCCAAATAGAAATTATATAGAAATGTTGTCTCTGTAATATCAACATTATTTCAGCGCAGGCAAAATTGATGGTGTACTCAGTATGGAAGTCTACAGGCAATAGATTTGGAAGGGAGATAACAGATAAATAAAAGCTAGTGTAATATAGTTAACAAAAAAAATGTTAAAGTATTTCATCAATAAATTTCTTACTTTCAATTTCTGCAGTACAGGCCCTATCACTTGAGTGCAAAGTAAATTGTCAAGACTGAAAATCAGAAGGGGAAAGCAAATTACTTTTTCTTTACAGACAATTAAATCTGGTTTGAGAAGAATATTTAAATCTATTGATTCATACCTGTGGTAAGAGAGGGGGCATGAAGACAATGCATAAATAAACTTCATAATTGATTTCCTGATTACAAATTTGTTCAAAAGAAGATTAATTGCCTGTCCAGAAATCAAATGATTTCTGGGAATGAAAAGTGAGAATTATATCAGTCTTCTATACTTTGATTAGTTAAACTAGAGACATTGATGAATCTTGAAACTTAATCCACTGAGCATCCCCTTCTGATATATCCGGTTTGATCTGAAATTATCGAAGTATGCTGAGTCACTACACATGATTATATAACCAAGTCGACCTCAGTGTCAAGAGAAGAAGGATTATGGTATAAAAATGTCAACAGGAAGTCATTCATTCCTCATTTGTTACAAAATCTCCATTTGCTGAAGCCTTCAGAGATTTGTTTGATGTTAGCCACACAAGATAATAATCTAGCTGAATTCTTAATTTTTTGTAAATTCAGGATTTTAAGCAATGATTGTGCTTCCATTTCACACATTGAACAATAACCCCTCTGTACAACAAAAAAAAACTCATTCATCTTTCCGTAATGAGTTTCATGGTGGAATCAGCTTCTTGTTGTATCGCCTCTAATTGTGCAAGCCACAATGCATCTCATATGCCATGATGCTGCTTCCCAGGGGCATTGAAGAACTGATCTGCAAGCCATTCATCTGTCAAGCAGCAGATGTGTTTCCACCATCGGAGACAATTGGCATCATTGATGTTCATGATAGTCAGTTGATTAAAGTTCAGGTGCTGAACCACCTCAACTGTTGCAAATGCCACAACAGCTTAATATAATTCAAATCTTGAGTCACTTCTGATTGTTGAATTAAAATTCTCTTCATGTTACCCTCAATGTTTACCTTACACTTGTAGCCATTGGCCAAGTTTGCTGTCTGATGGGCTGGAGTCATCCATTTATCACCTACTCTCCTGTTTTTGACTTTCTCAAAGAACAATGCAGGGAGCATATCAATGAATCAGAAGTGGTCAGCCAATGAAAAGTCCAAACTGATTAAAAAGAAGCAACAAAAGCATTGTGTAAGCCAAATGTGATACCTAAAACATTGCATTAATTAAACTAAAACTCCCAAAGGCTAAAACGTTGTAAATTTTAATACAGTGATATCAGACATGACTATAAACAAATATCACCATGGGTTTTAATTCTCAGATTGCACGATCTATATTTCAAGTCCAACTTATACATCAAGGATCCAGTAAATAAAGAAGTCGTCATTCTGACCCTGAGATATTCTTAGATATTAATCACCATTGCCCAGAATAATGAAAACAAAATGTAAAAATAGGTAGTAGTGAGGTACACATTAGCCAAGTTTAATTTGTGCAGTAAGCTGGAAGGGATAAATGGTCTATATCAGTCCCTCACATTCCTAAGTGATGATATGGAGGTGTCAGTCTTGGACTGGGGTGGACAAAGTCAGAAGTCACACTACACCAGGTTATTGTCCAACAGGCTTATTTGAAATCACAAGCTTTTGGTGAGGTCTTCACGTGACAAAGGAGCCACACTCCAAAAGCTTGTGGTTTCAAATAAATCTGTTGGACCATAACCTGGTGTCATGTGACTTCTTAATTTATTTCTAAATGTTACAGATTCTAGGATGGTAGCATCATGGATCTTTGTAAAATGTTGGATTGAATCTCACAATTTCCACAACTCTTATTTTCATCTACGTGGAAATGTGGGAATGTCACTCCAGGATTGGTTTATCTTCTTTCCTTAGATAGATTTCATTTCAGAAGGCACTGTTTTTTAAAGTGAGAGCAATATTTGTTGATTATTAAATATCTTAAGAAGTAACGTCCCTTTTCAAGATTTGAGTTTTGTGCTCAGATTATTACAGGGACACTTTAAATGAAAAGCTCTTTCCACTGTCATGGGTCTGCACAATAATTTTCTGATCAAAGTGTGAAAACTCATCTTCATTCAAAAACTTAGGTGCCACTTAAAACATGAAAAACTAAAACAGAAAACTACCTATGGAAGTGATAATGATTATCCATGTTGCATCGACATCAATTTCAAACTTTCTGGTTATGATGTCCCAAATGCTCAATTTATCTCAGATAGAAACAGTTCCATTAAGGATCTCTGGCATTTCAGTAAAGTAAAACCAAAAGAAAGAAAATGAAATCTGGCTAATTTCAATAAATATTTGATAATTTTCTATTCTCAGTCTCCCAAGCAAGGTCCAGAAGACTATTCAGCAGGAACAAAACTCAAGTTCATATCAGAGCCATAGGCAGCTCACTAGGTGTGCTAAATAATGTCTTTTGCATGTACTTTAATGCACTTCAGAAAACAGATTGTATGAACATGGGAAAGACCACTAATATCCATCACCTCAGTCCTAAAGGGCACAAACCCTTTGGCTACAAGTGTCAGAGTACTGTATAAAAGAACAATTACAACATGTACATCTCAGAGACATAAAGACAGAAATCTGTTATTCTGGTTAGCCAATTTCTTGGTTTTTGTTAGCATAATGTTAAAGGAAGCTTCCTTGCATCAGGAGAAATGTTAAAACTGATGTCTGTTTGGTTCATAAAATGATCTGCACTTTGAAAATATGCGTCTGAAGCATGTGAAGTTATACTGCACTTAAGAGAAAGCACAAGCATCAAGTAAAAGTTTCATCAGTTTAGTGTTGCTTTGCCCCCTCCTGGACTTATATTACTCTTTGAATAATATGCTCAGGTGATCCACTTAGTAGAGATTCCATTAATGTAGTATTACAGCGGTGGTAGGATTCAAAAAAGTGATTGACTTTATTACTGCACTACTGCGTTATACTGGTTGCTTTGGAGAGAGTACAGAAAAAGTCTACTAGAATGTTGCCTGTTATGGGGGATTTTAGCTATGAAGAAAGGTTGGATAGACTGGGTTTATTTTCACTGGAACGCAGGAGGTTGAGGGGCGACCTAATAGAAGTTTATAAGATTGTAAGTGGCATGGATAGCGTGGAAAGTGTGAGACCTTTTTTCCCAGGGTAAAGGGGTCAATTACTAGGGAATACAGGTTCAAGGTGCAAGGGGAAAGTTTAAAAAAGATGTGCAAGGCAAGTTTTTCACACAAAGCACCCTGGAATACCTTGCCAGAGGAAGTGGTGGAATCAGACACAATAGCAGCATTCAAGAAGCACCTGGATGAATATATGAATAGGAAAGGAATAGAAGGATACGGATCCTGTAATTGAGGACATCTTTAGTATGCAAGGGCAAAATGTGGCATCAAAGGCTTGGAGGGCCAAAGGGCCTGTTCCTGTGCTGTATTGTTCTTTGTTCTTTGTTGTTCTTTGTTCTGATCACAGCGGAGAACAGCAGAAAGTATTCACTATTATCTATGCAAACTAATTGAAGTGGCAAGGGTCTTGCCTGCTAGGAAGAGACTCATGTTGTCTCTTTTCTGGAAGTCCTGCCAAACAACATGCCAATCAGGCTGTGGCAAGCTAATTGGTGTGCCCGTTCCTGGAATCAAAACCCCAAGCAGTCCATGGCTCATTAACACCACTGAAGAGATTGTGGCTGCTGTCAGAAGGACAGCCGCTGGAGTCCCAGGATCACAGAGGACCCAAGCCATAGATAAGTGGGCGGTCACAGGGAGAGAGGGCAAAGGGTTAGAAGCCAGGGAAAAGGTTAACTTAGATATCATTTCAATGTCAACATCCTTGATCAGGTCCCATTACCTTTGATCAAGGGGCAGTCCTCCACTCCCCAGCCATGCAATCTGTCATGTATATTGCATAGTGACAGCACCAACTTCACCAAGGTTATCTAAGTCACAGCAAAGTGAGACCTTCAAATGATTCTTAATTTGGTCATCTCAATTGGCACAGGGAGAAGGTTGGCCATAGACTCTCCCCCCCAGTGCTTAACTCTGGCATGGGTGGGAAGAAAGAGGGCACAGGTACAACACCACCCCATGTAACGAAATACCTTTCCCAATTTCAAGCTCACCATCTCTGAAAGTAGAAGTTTTCTCTTACAAGCTCTTTCCATGCAGGTAGCAATGGAGCCAATCACTAAATTTCAATCAATCCTGCAAATTGTATGGTAGCTCATGTAACTTCATAAATGACTGACAACATTTTGCCTGGGAATTATGCACCATCTAACAGTCCCCATTCAGTAAACTCGCCTTTAAAATGCTTCACATCTCTAGGAAAATCTGTAACATTGTCTAAATTTTGCAGAAGTGATAGGGATATTGTAAATCTTGGCTACTGCCAGCTTATTAAGAAGGTGCTGAGCAGATCATGCCAGAGGCATTCAAAGCTCCAATAACTGCATTGATCCATCTGATGATTTCTCCAGAGGCAGTTGTCTTCTTTGAAAAAAGTTGTCTAAATAAGAGAAGTAGCTTTTGGAAATTCTCAAACACGCACACACACACACTCTCTCTCTCACACACACACACATTTTCAGTGTAATTTAGGCAGAATTTCAACTGCTCATTTGAATGATTGCTGTGCGAAGCACTAACGATGCTGTTTAATACCTCAATGCAGGGATTCAAAATCACAGTTTCCTTGCACAGGTTCCATCAAGCCTGAAATGTTTAGCTTAGCCTATACTTCTTAAAGGGGAAGTGCTCTGTGCATGGATGATGCTTTGGCAGTCATGCAGCAAGTGAAGCATTGTATAGCATGAGAGAGTACAAGAGGCCAGGAGGTTCTGGTTCAGGTCCCAATTTTCCTGAAAGTACGTCATATATGTTGAAAAGGTTGAGAGAGCTGGCTCTGGGTGCAGCACTGGATGTCTTGGTAGAGGGAAAGGTCATACTGTTTCATTGCAGAAGACTTCGATGAAGTCCTCAATGCTAGTGCCGACTGAAGGACGTTGATAGTTCTGTTAAAGGAATAATTGTATGTTGGGGAGCCTTCTAGAAAGTCTGCAGCCAATATCAAGGAGCATGGAAGAGTCCAGCACCAAACTGGTGCAGAACTTCACAGTCAGCTTAAGGCCAAACTTTGTAGCATTGAAGTGGTAGTCATCTCTAGTCACATTCTATTACAAAGCAGAATACTGTAGATGCTAGAAATCTGAAATTAAAACAGAACATACTATAAATACTCAGGAGGTCAGGTAGCATGAAATATTTAATTAAAATTTTCCAGGGAGAATCAGAATTGTTGCATCCAACATGTATCAGTCAGTATGACATGTATTACATTTAAAAGATCCCACGTTCTACTTCAGCAGCCTAAAGATCCTTCTTAGTACACAAATCCATGAAGATACCAATAAACAGGATCAACACTGAAGACAGCCCCCCTCCCCTTTTACAGCACTCACTACCATAAGGTCAATTTAAATGTCCAGTCAGAATTTTAGTGAATAGGATGAAGTGCTTAAGTGGGTGAGATAGATAAGTGGGTTAACTGGATAAGGTGGGTATAACTAGTGAATGGGTTAGATGGATAAGTAGTCAGTGGGATAGTAGGCAGGTCAGGGGATGATTGGGGAGTCAGTTGTGCAGGCAGCCACTTGTTAGACTATGTCTTGATCTGTGTCAATTTCCCAGGTGAACCTTCAGGGAAGTTGATTAGAACTTGTCTAATGCAGGGTCAGATCCATTTGTGGACGATCCTGGGGAGCAGAGGAATTGCATGTTGGAATTGAAAATTCCAAGGCAGCTCCCACATCATCCAGCAAGTCAGGACGTCTGCAGGGTCACGACAGAGGGCTTAGATATACATCTGCTGTCCAACAATCTAGACACTGGAAAATTTTTAGAATCATAGAATCCCCACAGTGTCAACAAGGCCATTCAGCCCATTGAGTCTGCAGCAACAGTCCAAAGAGCATCGACCCAGATCCATGCTTCCATCTTGTGTGTTCTTAGAAGTCACAGTATTAAATGGGTTAAACACTCCTTCTCTAAAATACATCTTGTAATAGCCAGCAAGATATCAGAAGAAAAGAAAAATTAACTCATAAATCTCCACTATCCATAATGCATGCAATAACCATCTCCAACAAGTGACAATCAAACCATCTTCCTGTCACATTCAATGGCATTACTATCATTGAATCCCCCCCATCAAACTCCTAGGGTATTACCATTGACTATAAACTGAACTGGATCAGCCATATAAATACTTGCCAACAGTAGCTGGGAATTCTGAGATAAGAAACTCATCTACTGACTCCTCAAAGCCAGTGCACCATTTATAAAGCACAGATCAGGAGTGAGATGGAATACTCCCCACTTGCCTGGATGACTACAACTCCAGTAACACACAAGAAGCTTGACACCATCTCAGACAAATTAATCCAATTAAACGGCACTCCATACACCAAGCCACCTATTCACTCCCTCCATCACCAGTATGCAGTGATAGCGGTGTGTACTTTGTACAAAAAGAACAGCAACAACATGCAAAGGTTTCTTCAGTGGCATGCTCCAAACCATTGTACATGCTGCACAGATTTATGGAGGTTTGCACTGAAGTCATAAGCCACATGGTCAGTGGATGGTCCTCTCCATTCATTAGTCATCATTTGTTTCATTGTGGTGGCTCAAATACAGCTTGCACAGTGACTGCTGTCGAACGATGGGATCATGACTGCTGCAAGGAGACTGGTCAATGTCCTGTCATGGTCTAATAACTGTGCTCATATGCCTGCTGAACATTATTAGGGGAGAATTCTTTTTGGTTTCTTGTAATATCGACATGTGCTGTCCGCAAAATGATATGTGTACCACACATGCAAACACACAATTCTGAACAAAAAACATGCTCAATCCTACTGCTCGTCATTTGCAAGAGAGAACAAACTACAGTTAGTTTCATTGAATATAGAGCCTCAGTGATCACCCATACACAACATCGGACAGCAAACAGAACGACGGTTCAAATATCTCCAGCACCAACCCAGAAGAAATGAGCTGTATTAAGGTTGACTGTCACAGCCACTTTCACAGCTATGGACAATGTAATTCTTGCCTGTTCTGAAGTTGCAATTGGGCTGCAACCAGTGACAGGTTTCAGGGTCTTTTATATTGTTTCTCTCAGAGTCATGGAGGGGAATCGGTCCCTGAATACCCTTGCTGAGAGGGTTTCTTCCCCTTATCCTTTCTCCTCTTCCAGAAACTAAACCTTTCCTGTATGGCCTCTCTTTATTATCTAATCATTCTGAATTCTAAGGAATGCGCTTAATAGTTCTCAGACTTATGGCTGGGAATAGCTAATTTGTGCAGAAAATCAACTGAAATAAAAACATTCACCATCTGCCACAGCACCACTTGTAGACTTTTCCATCTTTAAATAACTTCAGAATGCACCAAACACCTGTAAAATTATTGCAATAGACAGAAGAAATCAAAAAGCAACTGACCTTTAAGCATGTAGAGCTGGATGAACACAGCAGGCCAAGCAGCATCAGAGAAGCAGGA
>JAHRHZ010000031.1:2704276-2741490 GCA_024137785.1 Ginglymostoma cirratum
GCAGATGCTGGAGAATCCGAGATAACAAGCATGGATAACAAGCATAAACCCTTGGTTTAGGCCCAAAACGTCAAGTTTTCCTGCTCCTATGATGCTGCTTGACCAGCTGTGTTCATCCAGCCCCATGCTTGTTATCTCAACTACTTACATCATGAGCCCTTTAACACATATTCCTGAATGGAATGGTGTTTTTTTTGAAATAAATTAATCTCCTCATGATTAAAGTCTTCAAACATTAAGCCAGAAATGGCTAATCAAACCAAGATCACCACCATAATTAAAAAAGGAACTGCATTTATGAGAATTCACAGGAGTAGTTATGCATTTTTCCTATTGTAATCTTTATGCAGTGCCCACAGAAAGAAGTAGCATCATAAAGAGTTGCAATTTCTACATCTCTTAAGGTCATAAGATCTCAAAGCGTGTTCCTTTAGAGGTCCAAAATATAGCAATCTGCTGCCTTGGTAAGAAGACTACAAACAACTAACTTTGTGACTTGCAGAAAACCCTCTTCTTGAGAAAAGCATGAAAATAACTTCAGCTGTTAAAATTATCTAAATTACAAAAAGAGGAGAGAAGACATCTTTTCATCAGGCCTCCAAAGCATGTTTTCCAGAACAAGAAAATCACATAAATAATGAAAACAAAATGCTGCAGATGCTATAAATCTGAAATAAACATAGAAAATGCTGGAGAAATTGAGCAGGTCTGGCAGCATCTGTGGAAAGAGAAAGAGTTAATGTTTCAAGTTCAGTACGACTCTTCTTAACTAATGTAATCTCATCAACCACAAACTACCAAGCCTATAGTAAAACTAGCAACTGAAAGTTGAAATAAAGGTTCAGTTGCTTAGACAAATTTGAAAGTTTATGGTATAGCCCTGCCAAAGTCTCAATGGCCAAATTTGGTACAGCATGCAGTGCAATCTCAAAGTACAAAGTGCTAGAACAGATGGATGAGGAAGTCTAGATGTCCACCAATGGCAAAGGAGCATGCTAACACAAAACCTGATGAGACACTGGATGAAACCTGGTCTCAGTCTGAATAAATCATATGGCACCTTGAGTTAAATTCACCCAAAGCACAAACAACCTGCACAATGCAGTAGTTCAGCATTTTATTTTCACCAACGACATTAGCCATACCATGGAAAGCATTTCATGAATTGGTTACTTCCTTATTTCATGCTTGACTCCTTCAAAAGTATGCTGTTCTGAGCAAAACTGAAGTAAACAATTTATGACAATTAGAATGAATGGCACAGATTGCTGTAGGTTTTGGGGTTCCTTGTTGCTGCTACTATTTGTTTCTGCGTACACACAAGCAAAATCTTCATGTATGACTTCAAAGAGAGGTATTTGATACATTAAGATAGGTAAAATTGAAGGGAAATCAATTGTCATATATATGTAGTTTAATACTTTTATTTGAATTTTAGTTTTATCTGGTAAAAAGTAATTACACAAAATATTACAGAAAATGATATAAATATAAATCTATCAGTACATAACAAAATTCATTTGAGCAGAAAAACTTAGAATGTAGAGCTAACTACATCAACTCAATGTATTACATATAGGAAATATCAAAAATAATTTAACATGAGTTTAACTGAATTAATTTAAAATAATTCATTCAATAGCCATGCATTGAAGTGAAACTCCTCGCACAATGTCCGGGGATTCAAATTCAGCTAAGATAAATTATATTAACCCATTCAGGCTACTTCTAGTTTGGTGCCAGCTCGTAACTGAACTTGCATACATCCAGCAATTCTTGAACTCACAGTATTCAGTTACAGTTTATCATGCAGAGTGATATGCTAATGTTATCACAAGAGTGAACTTGCTTGTTGGTGGCTGGAATAAAATCTATTATGCGTTGTTTGAAAGAATGTCAGAAGAGATAGTAGCCCTGTCGTATGTGTTATATTTACCCATCTGAGGAGCCTGAACCTTTTCCACCAAGAAACTTTCCTTCTGAAAATATTGGAGCCAAAATTGATTTAATAAGCTCCGAAAACTGTGACAAAAGTGCTGTGACATTTCATAGGCACGACAAGTATTCTGATTAATAAGTACCTTTGGGGCTGAATGCTTTTCCCATCAAGTATGAAATATACTTTGCAATGGAACACACTAGCACTTTTTATTTATCTTCGGACACAGCAAAGCCGAGTAGAATGTCAAGTATACAAAGACCATTAGACATAATTGGAAAAGGATCTGTCAGTGAATGGATGAAATACAGGATGAGCTGTGTTATGCTTGAATACATGGGAAACAAAGCTGATTATACTCTCAAAGATTAATAAAAACTAATGCCAGGAATTGTGTTTTGTCTGAATTCCTATTCCTCGTAAGACTTAGTTATTTTTTGGTCTCTCATATTTCTTAGAAACTTCTTTAAAGTTAAATTTAAACGTTGAGCAGGATCTTTAGACCCTGGACAGGCAACTGTGGAGGAAAGTGACATCACAGTCAGTGTTCCAGCTTGCCAGCTTCACCTGGCTCTGGTTATATTCCTTGAGGTAGGAGCAGGGACAGCTATCCATTCACAGGCAGTGGGTAGTCAATAGTGGCAGTAAAGGCTCAGAGTAAGCCCAATTGTCAGAAAACAGCTGACATTTTCCAGTCAGATCCTGGGGGATTGGTCTTATTCTAATGCAATTGCTTACAGGCTGGTTTCCAGTGGCAAACTGAAGGACCAGCACTCCAGAAAGACCTTAAGGCTTTCTCACTCACTGACCTCGGCTCTAGTTATGGCTCACCAAATGAAGGGCATCTCCATCCACAATGACGACCAGACTATTAGTCATTTGAAGATTTTTGTAAATTCCAAATTTTCATTGCTGGAGGGCCTCCAGCTTTGAGAGCCCACCTGCTTTCTTCAATTGAATGGTAAGGCAATTATTGGCCAATTCGTGGACAGTCACTGCTGGGCTACTACTTCCTCTACCGTGATGAACTGGGACCCCATTTAACCTTCATTTAAAGTTAAAACCCTGCCTCTTATCTCAAGATGTAAACCAAACAACTCAGATGCTTTAGAGCATATGATCTATGATATTATGGGGAATAATCTAGCTTCCAAAGAGATTTCTTAGGACATCTCTGGTTCATTTTTGCAAAACATTCTTGTTCTAAAGTAGCATTGTACATATAAAGTAATTAGTACATTAAGCATTTGGTATCAAGGGATTGATCAAAGATTTTCCAACAAACAGTTAACATGGAAAAGATAGCAGGAACTGCAGATGCTGAAGAATCTTGGCCTGCTGTGTTCATCCAGCTCTACACCTTGTTATCTCACATGGGAAAGATGTCTGTTCGTTATTTCTTAATTCCTGGCTCCTGATACAATTGAGTCTTTTGGAAAAGGCAACAACAAGCAAAAAGATTTTGGGATAATCTTGACTTAAAATACTCAAGGTGTAATGAATTATACAGGTGAGTAAAACAGTTCCCAAAACTAACACAGAGAACAGAGGAGTTTAATAACAGTGTCATTGGAGGGGACTTGCGACACCAATCTCTGTTTTGAAGGTGAATTCTAATCACAGCCTGGAAAACATGGGGATATAAAGAAACAAAAAATCAATGCAAGGCAAATAAACATGAAGTTAGATTTCATGGAAAACTATCGTCGTTGTATGACCAAAATCTCCAGTCACAGCTGAATCAAGCAGACAGCATATGCATATATAAAATGTTAGCATGCACAATCAAACAGACATCACTGCTTCTGAAAATATCAACACAGAAACCTGTAACAAATAATGCAGAAGAAAGCTTGCTAAGGTATGGAATGAATTTCATGGAGGAAAATGTTACACTGCAATTGCAATGTGTGAGTTTTACCCCAGTACAAAAGGATTTGCACACAGCAATGAGCAGTATTTACCCAAAAGTTTCCTGTGCTTTCTCATTTACATGTTTTTTTAAAATGTAAAGCAGGAATAATCTGCTATAGTTCAAGGGGATTAGGATACAAGCTTTAAAATAAGAGTTTTACACTCTGGCTGAACACTGCAATAACAGCCTGGAAAACAAGCACTTAAAACTCTCACTGAACTGCATCACAAGTGTCATCAGTCTTTTCCCAATGTTATGATGGAACAACTACGCTCAGCCAAACAAGGTGGCAGGATAGAGGATATGGCATGCAGAAGGTGACATCATTTCACAGACTCTGACCTTTAAACCCTTCACATGGAGATGTAGGATGTCAAGTGCCCGTGGAAGCAAAGCAATCCAGAAATGTCATTCATGCCACCTGCCAACACACTGTTCCAGCAATATAGACCACTGAAAAAAGAGCTTCAATGACCTTGCCAAGGTAACATTAAGTTAGAAGCAATTCTACACAAGGCACACTTTCCATTTCCTTCTAAAGCATCTTTGGACACCAGCACACTTCACAATAACACTTTCACAATGAACTTATAATGCATTCCAGGTAGAATAAACTACATCTTAGCATCTAAAATAAAAACAGCTACCAAAATGTCCTAACAGTTACTTACATGCACAACTCTATAACACATTCACCCACTCAGTTAGTACTGCTTTCCCCCTGAAATAACTCCATGCCAGCTAGTATCCCATTACCAGGTCATCCTTTATTTACACACGCACAGTACATGGACTCTGACCAGCAGCTCAGAGCCAGTCCCTGGAGTGAGGAGACTTCCTGAGACTCCTATTTATACCTGTCAGCCAGGACTCTGATTGGTCTAGGTTAACAGCCCCAATCAACAAACTCATATTCAATGAGTTCCACCTCATTCCAATCACTACACCTTTTCAGATTAGTGCACCCCACTGGCTTAGTGGCAGAGAGAACAAAGTGCATTTCAAGGTTGTTTTTGTGACTGGAAGCTTGTGTTCACTAGCATACCACAGAGTTTGGTGTTGAGTCCCTTGCTCTTTGTAGTGTACCTTAATGATATAGGCAAAGAAAAACAAGGTTAAATCAGTAAATTTGCAGATGACACAAAGTTTGGTTCTGTGCTAAATAGTGAGAAGACCATAGACCATATGATGTAGGAAAGCAAAGTAAGCAATTCAGTCCATTGTATCTGCCTCACAATTCAGTGAAATCACGGCTGATCTGAAATCTGCAAGTCCACTTCACTACTTTTCCACAACCTCTCAATTGTCTAACTGATTAATAATCTGCCCATCTCAGATTTGAATATACTTAACAATTTCCTTAGACTATAGCATGGTTTGGTCTGATGGGCTGAACACCAGCAGGTGGATTTGATCCTGAAAAATACCAGAATATGCATTTTGGGAAGGCTAGTAAGGCAATGGAGTATACAATGAATGGGAGGTCCCTCGGAAGTACAGAGGATCAGATGGACCTTGATACATCCTCAGACTCTTGAAAGCAATAGGGCAGATGGATAGAAAACAAAAATCAAAGAACTGCGGATACTGGAAATCTGAATCAAAAACAGAATTTGCTGGAGAAACTCAGCAGGTCTGTGGAGAGAGAAATGGAGTTTTCATTTTGGATCGAGCGACCCTTCTTCAGAACTGAAAGCAGTGGTTACTGGAAAGACTATGTATCATGACATCTTCTCCACAACTAACCATGTCCCTAGACAAGCTGTTCTAGTGCAACTACAGCACTGATATCTACCTGGCCATGTGGAAAATTAACCAGATATGTCTTGTTTATAAAGCAGGACTACTCCAATCTGAATAATTAATGCCCTACAGTTATACTCGTAACCATCAGCAAGGTGAAGGAAGGTGTTGTCAATAGTGCCACCAACTGGCTCTCACAAAATAACCTACTAACTGACAGTTTTGTTTTCATCAGGGCGACGCAACTCCTAACCTCAATACAGCCTTGGTCCAAACATAGCAAAAGAGTTGAACTCCAGAGGGAAGTTAGAGTGACTGCAATTGACATCAAGGCACCACTTGAACAAGTGTAGCATCAAAGACTCCAAGCAAACCTGGAGTCAATGATGGTTGCTGAATTTGGAGGTCAGCCAGAAAACATCATCGGAATTTCCTCAGAGATAGTAGGAACTGCCGATGCTGGAGAATCTGAGATAACAAGGTGTAGAGCTAAATGAACACAGCAGGTCAAGCAGCATCAGAGGATCAGGAAAGCCGACATTTCGGGTCTGGACGCTTCTTCAGAAATGGGGGAGAGGAAGGGGATTCTGAAATAAATAGAGAGAGAGGGGGAGGCCAATGGAAGATGGATAAAGGAGCAGATAGGTGGAAAGGAGACAGACAGGTCAAAGAGGCAGGGATGCAGCCAGTAAAGGTGAGCGTAGTTGGGGAGCTAAGGTGGGGATAGGTTAGTCCAGAGAGGACGGACAGGTCAGGGAGGCGGGATGAAGCTGGTAGGTAGGATATGGGGTGGGGCTTGAGGTGGGAGGAGTGGATAGGTGGGAGGAATGGTTAGGGAGGCGGGGACGAACTGGGCTAGTGTTGGGATGCGGTTGGGGGAGGGGAGATTTTGAAGCTTGTGAAGTCCACATTGATACCATTGGGCTGCAGTATTCCCAAGCGAAATATGAGGTGCCGTTCCTGCAGCCTTCAGGTGGCATTGTTCTGGCCTCCTACCTACCAGCTTCATCCCGCCTCCCTGACTTGTCCATCCTCCCTGGAATGACCTATCCCCACCCTAACTCCCCACCTACACTTACCCTTACTGGCTCCATCCCCGCCTCTTTGACCTGTCTGTCTCCTTTCCACCTATCTCCTCCTTTATCCATCTTCCATCAGCCTCCCCCGTCTCTCTATTTATTTCAAAATCCCCTTCCCCTCCCCCATTTCAGAAGAAGGGTCCAGACCTGAAACATCAGAATTTCCTCAATGTCCTGGGCACAAACATCTTCAGCTGGTTCATCAATAACCTTCCCTCAATCATTATCTCGAAGGTAGCAGTGTTTGCTGATGATTGCGCATTGTTTTGCTTCATTCACAATACAGCAAATTCAAAAGCCATCAATGTCCAAATGTCCAGGCTTGAGCTGACAATTGTAAAGCAATATTCATAGCACACAATGTTGGCAATGACCATCTCCAACCAGAGAGAAACCACAAATCGTCTCTCGGCATTGAATGGCATTAGTATTGCTGAATCTCCTACTATCAACATCCTGAGGATTACCATAACCAGAAATGAAACTTGACTATCCATATCAGTCTTGTCTACCATCAAATGTCTTGAGACAGTAGTCTAGTCATATATGCCTCACATACTTGATCGAGCGCAGCTCCAACAAACATGAGTCTCAGCACTCTTCAGTGCAAAACAAATTGCTTGATGCACATTTCATTTAACACCTTCAACATTCACTCCATCTATCACCAGTTCACAATGGCAACAGTCTATAAATTCATCATAACATTACCAGACCATAGGGCTGGTGTCTCGTTAGAGAGAGATGACTAGTGGTGGTTTAACCTGACAGACACCATGACTCAGGCACAGGGAGATGTTAAAAACAGAGTCATTCATAGTACCCTCAGCCAGTGCAAGAATCACTCTGCATCGCAAAACTGCCCTCCAGCTAATTGAACTAACTGAACACCGGAAATGTGTACAATCTATAAGATACATCGCAATCAAGGCTCCTTAGACAGCACCTTCCAAATCCACGACCTCTACCATATTGAAGGACATGGACAGCAGGTACGTGGCGAATTATCACTTCAAAATTCCCCTTCAAGTTCAAACACTTTATACATAAGCTGTACATTGAGGGAACGAATGCTTTGACTATTAAGGAAGTTGAAGGGATAGTCTGGACTTGCAAAGCAATATACGTGTCATCAATCACACCTTGGGGATACTAGGAACCTTATTAAAACAGGTTAACCTTTTCACATTCCTGCTTCTTAAAGGTAATCAAATCTCCCAGTGTTGCTGTAAATGACATAATTCTTCATGATATCATGGAGGCTCCACATAAATGCTTAATATGTCCCATAAAAGTCAAGTGCAGTGGTTACTTTCACACTCACAGAGAGAGCAGCATAGGACAATAAACATAACCACATATCTTCATGCAAACTGTAGCAAATGTGTATGATGTCTTTTTGATGAGGCACACCTTTCTTGTGTACAACTCTACAATTAAGCCTTCATAGGTCCCAAGTTATGTACCTATTCTGGGTGGGGGTAGAATTAATAATTGGTGCTTTGCAAAATTCTGAAATGCTACATGAGTCCCCTTTTCTCTATTGTGTTCTTCCCCCTCTATGATAATGTTGTACTAGAAGTAAGAAGTGATGTAGGGTCAATTGCAACAATCTGTTTGTATTAAGAAATCACACCAAGTCTGTAAAAAGAATGAAGGTCTACAGTCTCTTCAAGTTCATAAACTCCTCACTCCCATACGTCTCAGCTGAAGATGGCATGTTGTGACTTAAAAATCTTATTTTTTGTGAAAGCAGGAGGCCCCAGCAACTCTGGCTCTCCTTTAGTGTGTTGCAACTCTGCAGAGGGGATGTGGATTGGCACATAGCGGAATGAGGCATAGGGAACAATTTTTATGTTGGAAAAACAGTGGAAGCAGCTCATGACTAACTTGTGTCTCACAAAAAACATTATTTTATTATGAACTGCAACTATCTCAAAGTAAGAAAAAAATTCAACCGCACAGAATTTATATCATTACCCAATATTTAAAGCAGAGTTTCCTCAAAATAAATCATCATCTATCATTTTCTCATGATAGATTATAGATAAAATTCTGGGATTTAAACTGTTATGTAAATTAGGTTTCCAAATTATGTAACCTTTGTGTAACTATAGACTATGGAACAGATAATAATATCACCTGCAAAAAGATGATTCAGTGACTAACTACAATTGCCCTATTATTGAAGGACTGTTAATAACTTCATTAAGCCAGCAGCTCAATTCAATATAAATGAAATAACCATGTTATTCAATTTAAAAGTAATACTGTGAGAAGGACAGTGATGTCCTGTGGGTCTTTGTAAATTACAGTGCTGATCATTTCTAATGGATAGCTACATCTATCCCATTATCTGCTTTATTTGTCTTGTTAAAGAAAAAGGGATATATTTTCATATGAAAATAATATACTGCAGTTGCTGGAAATCTGAAATAGAAACAGAAAGTGCTGGAGAAACTCAGCAGATCTAGCAGCATCTGTGGAGAAAGGAATAGAGTTAACATTTCAAGTCCAATATGACACTTCCTCAGAACTAGGTTATATTTTCCAGCTTTACAGATTCAAAGGGGATAAGTGCAACTGTGAAAATATTTCCTATAAAAGCTTTGAGGAAAACATTTCAGTTCCAATCCCTGTTTCCTGGAGGCTTCTCACTTGTCCATTTTAGATTGGTAGTTTATAAAATCCTCAATGAGCATAATAATAGGGTATATTACAATCCTTTTTACAAACTTAACCATTCTTTTGCGATCTAGTTGCTCACTTTGGAGAGTATCCAATGAGCTCATATACCAAGTTTTGTGGTTGCTTTGGAGAGATGTTAAACTCCTTATGCAGAGGGAAACAGAATTAATACAAGTAAATGGAGAGGTTTTTGACATCTGGGTTTAAAAGAAGTTCTGTGTTGTATGATTTGCATGAAAGATTATATCTTATTTACGTCCAAGCCCAAATCAATATGAAAAGTGCTATATCACTTTTCCATGTGTTTATCTGAAAATTCCGCATGGAGAAACTGTGGTGGACTAGCCAGAATGAAATTGATATCATGAGATTAACAGTAACTTTGTAGACAAGTTTGTAAAATGTAAATGTAAAAACAAAGAAGGAAAAGTAGAAATCAAGCGTTTGTAGAGCTCTCTGCTATCAAAGAGCAATCACTTTTGTAATGTGAAAAGTCCTTCATTATTAATATACAGACAGATTTGAATGCAGATAAAATTAAGAAATGTCAAAAAAATGTCTTTGGCAATGAGAGCAAATATTTTGGCAAAAAGGTATGTCAAACATGGGAAGTGAGAACAACATTGGAAATGCAATTATGAACTTAGTGGACATAGGAATAACACAAGAAATGTTTCATAGGTGTTAGCCAGAGGGAACAAGAAATTCACTAATGTCAACAGCTAAAAGACAACAGTCTTAGAGATTGAAAGTGTTTCTATATGGGAACTATTAAGCAGTGGTGGATTTCTGGTTAAAAAAAACCTAATTTTAGTAAGGGCATCTTTGCAACTTGCATCAGTTTTGAGTGTAATCGTAAGTTGCTTCAGGCAGTATTACAACTAAAATATGAATGAAATATCAACAGAACAAATAACAGATGTGAAGCCATTTGCGTATGTTGTAATATTCAGAAAGGACTATTCCGCCCTTTGAAGATCTTATTTCTGAAAGACATTCAGCAACAATGAAGGCATTGCACTTATTTTTTCAGATCGCTAGGCAACTCAGATCATTGGTTCATCTTATGTATGGACTCAAAGCTGACATAAGGGATAGAAAAGACTTGTACATATTTCATTTTCTCTGATAAGAAGCGTAATGATGATTAGCATTAAATAATTTTTTCTCCATTTGAGCTATCATGTCGTAGTCTGTAAACTACACACTGAAAAAGCTTAGGTATCCGTCCTGTTGATCTTTGTTGATGAAAGAAAGTGATGACCACAAATGAAGTCTTTTTATTACATGAGATGGATAGAGAATTCCCATGTGAGAACAGTGATATGCCCGTCACTGAAAATGAAAGGCTTTCCAACTGACACGATCATGTCAATAACAAGAACCAAACTCTCAGGTTGTCCAAGGTACAAGGACCACTGTCGAGCTGCAATGCAAGAAAATATTTGAAATGGTCTTGCCTAATGTAAGACAGCAGTCCACAGTTAAAGTACTCATACCTGTATCAGCAGATATTCTTCATTATAATGGAAAGAGGATTTTGGAGCCTTATGTTTCTCTTTAGCATTGGTATATCATTTGTTGTTTTCTTGGAATTTTGGTTGCGCTAAAGTGAGTAAAGGAATGTGGTGTATAATTAATACTTAGTTTCAAGGTTTTGTTCCACAGCACTTTACCTGCAATTATTCTTTGTTCATATAATAGACATGTACAGTGACATAGCCAGCTTTTTTGAAGCATTTGCATATGGACTTTATCCGTAGAAACAACAAGAAGGAAAAACATACTTGACCTCATCCTTAACAATCTGCCAGCCGCAGATGCATCTGTCCATGATAGTCTCAGTATGTGTAACCACCAAACAGTCCTTGTGGGGACAATATCCCATCTTGTTGTGGCACTATCATCGTGCTGAATGGGACAGACTTCAAACAGATCTAACAACTCAAGTTTGGGGATCCGTGCTGTGGGCCTTCAACAACAGCAGAATTGTTCCCCAACATAATTTGCAACCTCATAGTCCTGCATATCCCCTAATCAATCATTACCATCAAAGCAAGGAATAAATTTTAGTCCATTGGCGGGGGTAGAAAGACATGCAAGAGCAGCAATGGCCATGCCTAAAATGAGGTGTCAATATGGTGAAGCTACCAAACTAGATTACGTGCATGCCAAGTAACATAAGCAGCAAACAATTGACGGAGTTAAGGGATCCTACAACCAACTGATCAGACCTAAGTACTGCAGTTCTGCCACATCTAGTCATGAATGG
Organism: Ginglymostoma cirratum; assembly: GCA_024137785.1. Taxonomy (NCBI): domain Eukaryota; kingdom Metazoa; phylum Chordata; class Chondrichthyes; order Orectolobiformes; family Ginglymostomatidae; genus Ginglymostoma; species Ginglymostoma cirratum. The sequence goes on from JAHRHZ010000031.1 coordinate 2,715,913, forward strand.
TGATGGACAATTAAACAACTCATTAGAGGAGGGTGTTCAACAAATATCCCCATCCTCAATGATGGAAGAGCCCAGCACATCAGTGCAAAAGATAAGACTAAAGCATCTTCAGGCATTAGTGCTGAGTGGATGATCCATCTTGGCCTTCTTCAGTGGTCCCCAGTATTACAGATACTAGTCTTCAGCCAATTCAATTCACTCCACGTGATGTCAAGAAATGGTTGGAAGTACCGATATTTCAAAGGCTATGGGCCCTGATAATATGCTGGCAATAGTACTGAAGCCTTGTGCTCCAGAACTTGCCGCTTTCCTAGCCAACTGTTCCATTACAGATACAACACTGGCATCTACCCCGAGAATCTGGAAAATTACTCAGGTATGTCCTAAAGACAAAAAGCAGGGCAAATCTAGCACAGCCTATTACCGCCCCATCAGTCTACTCTCGATCATCAGTAAAGTGATGGAAGGTGTCATCAACAGTGCTACCAAGCTGCACCTGCTCAGCAATAAACTGCTCAGTAACGACCAGTTTGGGTTCTGCCAGGACCACTCACCTGCTGACTTCATTACAGCCTTGGTTCAAACATGGACAAAAGAGCTGAGTGCAAGAGATGAGGTGAGAGTGCATCAAGACTGCACTTGACTGAATTTGGCATGAAGGAGCCCTAGCAAAATTGGAATCAATGGGTATCAGGGCAAACTGTCTACTGATTGGACTATATACCTGGTGTACAGGAAGATGGTTGTGGTTGTCGGAGGTCAGTCATCTCAGATCCAGGATACCTCTGTGGGCATTCCTCAATGTCCTAGGCCCAACCATCTTCAGCTGCTTCATCAATAACCTTTCCTCCACTATAAGGTCAGGCATGGGGGTGTTCCCTGATGAGTGCACAATGTTCAGCACCATTCGCTATTCCTCAAACACTGAAGCAGTCCATATTTGAATGCAACAAGATCTGGACAATATCCAGCTTGCGCTGACAGGTGGCAAGTAACAGTCGCATGACACAAATCCAGGCAATAACCATCTCCAATAAAAAACGATCTAACCACTGCCACCTGCCATTCAAATGGTGCTACCGTCACTGGATCCCCCAATGTCAACATCTTTGGGGTTACCATTGACCATAAACTTAGACAGGTAACTCACCTCCTATCTCCCCAAAACCTATCCACGATTTACAAGGCACACGTCAGGAGTGTGATGGAATTCTCCCCAGTTGCCTGGATCGGTACAGCTCTAATAACAATCAAGAAGCTTGACACCAACGAGTACAAAGCAACCTGCTTGATTGGCACCATATCTACAAGCCTCCACTCCCTCTACCACCAAAACTCAGTACACACTGATGCTACTATCTACAAGATGCACTGTAGTAATTCACCATAGATCCTCAGAAAGCACCTTCCAAACCCATGACTACTTCCATCTATAAGGGCAAAGGCACACATAGATGAGAACACCACCAGCTGCAAGTTGGCCTCCAAGCCACTCACCAACCTGACTTGGAAAAATATCATCGTTCCTTCACTGTGGCTGGGTCAAAATCCCAGAATTCTGTCTCAAGGGAATGTGGGTCAACACTTCAGCATGTGAACTGCAGTAATTTAAGCAGGCAGGTCACCACCATATTCTCAGGGGCAACTAGGAACTGGTACTAAAAGCTTGCCAACTAGCAATACCCACATCCCATGAATTAATAATGAAAATGCATGTTACCAATTCCATTTTATTGGATATTAGCTCCTAGGCCCTAAAAATAGCAGCCAGTATGTATTTTAAATAACTAGATATAAATTGTCTTCGATCAGATGAGATCGAAAGGAATGGAACATATATAGACAAACTAGGAAGAGAACCATTCAGTTTCCAGTTTTGCTAAAAAATACATTCTTAGACATGCTCTCATGTTGTAACAAAGATCAAGAAGGAGATCATTGAGCAACAGAATCTCCAAAGAAATTCAGAGTTAGCAAGAATTGCAGATGCTGGACTCAGAGGCAACACAGCACGCAGCTGGAGGAACACAGCAGGCCGGGCAGTATCAGAGGAGCAGGAAAGTTAACGTTTCGGGTTGGGACCCTTCTTCATTTCTGACCCGACCCGAAACATCAGCTTTCCTGCTCCTCTGATTCTGCCTGGTTTGCCGTGTTCCTCCAGCTCCACACTGTGTTATCTCCAAAGAAATTCAAAGCTTTTCAAGTCAAATAAACTGAATGAGGTACAAAAAAAGCATGTTTATTTCATGCATGGATTTCCTCCACTGTATGTATATAAGGAGGATTTTCCATTACTGTGTTATCTAGCCAGAATACTGCCCGATGCATTTTGTGTACACACCACTGACCCTGACTCATTACCTAGAAACAATGCTAATTAAGATTCATAGCAAGCTCCTAATCTGGATGCCTGGTTTGACACTCCAGGGCACCCTCCCCTGAACAGGGCCTAGGAGCAAATGACAAAGGGAGCTGCTAGTCACAAAATCTGGCAATTTAAATTTACCATTTGTTCCCTGAACCAATTAGATGGGCAAATTCTGTACAAAGTAATTCATGTGAACTTGCAATAAATTGTCACACAAAGAACTTATCCAAACTTGCTGCTGTTTATATTAAGATGCAACTTCAGACAACCGCAAGGCAAATCTTCTACTGATAAAAAAAAGTTCTTAGGTTCCTCAGTTAGCAACTTTCTATAATAGAAAAGTTATAATACTCAGGACTGATAACTGGATGCCATTCGATTTACCTGCGCTATTTTAATGTCCATTTTAATGTCTCTTTTCCATTCTTTTTATCTCAGGGGTTGCTGATGGAAGCTTGTGCATTATATCACAATAAGACAAGGTGTGGAGACGGTCCCAAGAACTGCCTCATGTACATGGGAACTGAACCTGCACTGTTGGCCTCATTCTAGCCACCTTGCCAACTGAGTTAACCAGGGGAGGTAATGGCCTAGTGGTATTATCCCTGGACTGTTAATCCAGAGACCCAGATAATGTTCTGGGGACCTAGGTTCAAATCCTGCCATGGCAGATGGTGAAATTTGAATTCAATAAACATCTAGCATTAAAGAATCTAATGATGACTGTGCATAGTTGGGTTCACTAATGCCCTTTAGGGACGGAAACTGCCATCCTTACCTGGTCTGGCCTACATGTAACTCCACAGCAATGTAGTTGAATCTTAACCACCCTTTGGGCAATAAGTGATACCCTCATCCTGTAAATGAATTTTTAAAAATACACAAAAGCAAAATACTGCTGAAGACAAAAATTTGAAATAAATGCTAAAACTACTGAAAGTACTGAGTGTGAAGAGAGAAATTGAATTAATAATTCAGAACTGCAACCCGTCAACAGTACAATGATAAATGCTTTTTCCAGAATTTTCTGTTTTATTCTAATACATTAATATGATTCAACTTACAAATCAAAGCATCATGACTGCTTTCTTGAAAATGGAAGTTTTGACCTGTATGATTCTGAGTTACTGTTAAAGATCTGAGTTACTGGTTACTTGGAATATTAAGAACTTCTTAATTAATAGCTGTTGCTTCTAAAGAGTATTGACTTTCAGCATGATATAAAATGAGACTGTAGAGAAAGTTCAGAAACTCTAAACTTTCCTTTAAAAATTCTGCACAAGCAAGAATGTGAAGATAGCTGGGACAGTTCCATACAGTGCAACAGTGAAGATAATTGTTAAACTCTGTTGGATTGCCAAAATCAGCTATTGTTACTGTCTTCCACTTACTAAGATGATTGCCATACCACCACTGTGTTGAAGATCATTACGGTTATTATCATAGTGAATGGTGTCATCTTCACAGATCTCACACAGTATAATAGGAAGCTAAACTTCAGGTGTCACATTATTTGCTTGTTCCCAAATTATCTTTTCAGATTTTTCCACTCGATGTGACATCTAATTTAACTGATTGGATCCTAGTTCATTAAATGAGTGTGTAGCAAAGTTATTCCAACTGATCGATTTTGCCTAATTGCTTTGAAAGTTGCAAAGAGGTCCATACTGAAATTGGAATAGAGCTTAGTCGTAAAAACAAAAGAAAGGCATGCATTTATGTAGCAATTTTCACAACCCCAGGATGACCCAAAGCACTTAACAGCCAATAAACTACGTTTCAAATGTAAAAAGAAAGTAGCCAATTTGTGCACAAGCAAATTTCCTCAAACAGCAACATGATTAAGAACATTGAACACGTTTATTGAGAGATAAATATTGGTCCTGTACACCAAGAATAACTCCCTCATTTTCTTCAAAATAGTGTCACAGAGTACTTAGGTTAACTTATCATCTGAAAGTCTATGGGCTTAATCTTACTTTTTCCAGCGAAGTACAAGTTGCATTGAGTTTTTTGAAGGGTTTCTTGCTGCAAATCTTAATGATATTTCTTGCCATATCATACCAAACTCACCTCATTAACTGCCTACCAGACCCTATAGCATCCTGCATATTCAATTCTGGCCACATCTTACCACACATCTTTCCCATGACAACTTGTTACTCAGTGGATCATAGAATTATAGAATCTCTACAGTGTGGAAGCAGGCCATTTACCCCATCAAGTCCACACCTACCCTCTGAAGAGCATCCCACCCAGACCCACCCACTACTCTATCCCTGTAACCCTGCATTTCCCATGCCTAATCCACCGAACCTGCACATCTCTGGACAATATGGGCAATTTAGAATGGCCAATCCACCAAACCTGTACATCTTTAGACTGCGGGAGAAAACCATAGCACCCGGAGGAAACCCATGCAGACGTGGGGAGAATGTGCAAACTCCACGCAAACAGTCACCTCAGGATGGAATCCACCCCGGGTCCTTAGCACTGTGAGGCGGCCATGCTAACCTTTGAGCCACCATGTCACCCCAATATCCACTGAAATATCTGCTGAAAGACCAGCCTCCCTAGCCCTGTGACCAATTTAAAAGGCCACAGTGGACCCAGTCAACCACTGGCATTTTGAAATTGTCCCAGACAGTTGTTCAGTCACAGACAAATTCTGAATATGTTGCACAAGGGGAAGGAAGTGCTCCAATCCTGATCCAGACAGCCAAGATAGTGCAAAGGAGTGGTGTCCTCTTCTTGAAGAATTGGTAGAGAATACTAGGACCCTCAATGCTGGCAGCCAGGTTACCTCCCGGGTAGTGGCACTTACTTCTTTCTTCCATCTCACACTCATTCTCTCTCTGACACTGAAACCATCTCCCAGCAACCCATTTGCTGTGGCACTCTCACTGTCGCCTGCACTCTCCCTTCACCTGTTCTTGTGTCCTGCCAAGCCCCACACTACGAACTCTGGGTGGCCTCTGTTCTACATATTCAATCTCTCGGGACACCCCAACCCACTCCCCCATCGGCACTAGTGGCAAAAGCAGTATCACCCACTGTCATCTTACACAAATCCTCCCTTTCATTCACGGCTACATACCCATAAAATCCAGCTCCTGGAGTGGGACTTAAACCCTCAACATTGTAACCCATGGCCAAAAGTGCAAACGACTCAATCATTTCAGAGTGATTCCTCGATGGGAAATGAACATTGCTGACCATACCCAATTGCTATTGAATTGAATGCTAGGCCATGTCAGAAACCAGTCAAGAGTCAACGTCATTGCTGAGTGTCTGGAGTCACATGTAGGTCAGACTGGGAAAGGATAGCAGATTAACTTCTTTATAAAGGACATCAGTGAACCAGATGGGATTTTATGACAATAGATCAGTGATTAAGCTAACTGATGTAGCTGTGAACTGACAAGTCTCAGGGTCCAAATAGATTCGTCTTAGGCTCTTAAAAGATTTGGCTAATGAGGTGGTATTGCATTGCTGTTAATTTCCACAATTCCCAGGATTCTGGAAAGGTTCCATCAGACTGGGAAATATTGAATATAGTCCTTCTATTCAAGATGGGCAGGAAGCAAAAACAGGAAATAGGCCAGTTAGAGATCTGTTAGAATCGATTATTAAAGAGGTTATGGCTGGGCACAAGGAAAAACCCAAGGTAGTCAGGAAAATATCAGCATAGTTTTGTGAAAGGAATATCATATTAAACCAATTTGTAAGCGTTCTTTTAAGGGATAACAAGTGCTGTGAATAACGGAGAGCCTGTGGATGTGCTGTTCTTGGATTTCAGACGGCATTTAATAAGGTAACACATCAAAGGTTATTGCAGAAAATAAAAACTCATGGTAATATTGTAGCTCAGGCAGAAATTGGTTGACTGGCAGAAAACAGAGGCTGATTAAATGAATCACTGGCCGATTGGCATTTTCCTACATTATTCTCCATCTGGCAGACTTTTGGCCACTCACTGAAGCTATTTATCACTATCGGAAAACTTTTTGTCTTCTTCACAGCAGTATTTCCTGTTGTTGTGCCTTCCAAAAGTGTAGCTGCCACCATTTCATTCCCCTCTCCTAAGTCATTGATGTAAATTGTAAGAAGCTCAGGTCCCAATACTGAGCCTGCTGGACTCCACTTGTCATTTCACGTTAATCAGAAAATGATTGGTCTAGGAAAAGCTAGCCAACTCTCTGGGCTGATATCTCCTCAACGCACTGATTGACGCATCTGGAAACCCTGGCTGGTTGCATTTAACTTGCCTGGCTTGTACCAACAGGGGTCCCCAGATTATATAGGTGAGCTTACAGCATGGATAGGTACCTGGGACTTCGATGTTGTGGCCATTTCGGAGACGTGGATAGAGCTGGGTCAGGAATGGATGTTGCAGGTTCCAGGGTTTAGATCTTTCATAAAGATCAGGGAAGGTGGTAAAAGAGGGGGAGGTGTAGCTTTGTTAGTCAAGGACAGTATAACGGTGGCTGAAAGAACTTTTGACGAGGACTCGTCTACTGAGGTGGTATGGGCTGAGGTCAGAAACAGGAGAGGAGAGGTCACACTGCTGGGAGTTTTTTATAGGCCTCCGCAAAGTTCCAGGGATGTGGAGGAGAGGATCGGCAAAACGATTCTGGGCAGGAGTGAAAGGAACAAGGTGGTCATTATGGGAGACTTTAACTTCCCCAACATTGACTGGAAATGCTATAACTCTAGTACATCGGATGGATCAGTTTTTGTCCAATGTGTGCAGGAGGGTTTCCTGACACAGTATGTCAAAGGGCCGACAAGAGGGGAGGCCACACTGGATCTGGTACTTGATAATGAACCAGGCCAGGTGTTTGATTTGGTGGTAGGTGAGCACTTTGGAGAGAGTGACCATAATTTGGTTACCTTTAGTTTAGCGATGGAAAGGGATAGGAACATGCCACTGGGCAAGAGTCATAGATGGGGGAAAGGCAATTATAATGCGATTAGGCAAGACTTAGGAGGGATAGAATGGGGTAGCAAAATGCAGGGGATAGGGACAATCGAAATGTGGAGCTGGTTTAAGGAACAGATATTGCGTGTCCTTGATAGGTATGTCCCTGTCAGGCAGGGAGGAAGTGATAAGGTAAGGGAACCTTGGTTTACAAAAGAAATTGTATCTCTTGTTAAGTGGAAGAGGGAGGCTTATGTGACATTGAGACGAGATGGTTCAGATGAGGCGATGGAGAGTTACAGATTAGCTAGGAAGGATTTAAAGAGAGAGTTATGAAGAGCAAGGAGGGGACATGAGCAGTCATTAGCAGGTAGAATTAAGGAGAACCCTAAAGCTTTCTATAGGTATGTGGGGAATAAAAGGATGACTAGGGTAAGAATAGGGCCAGTCAAAGACAGAAGTGGGAAGTTGTGTGTGGACCCTGTGGAGATCGGAGAGGTGCTAAACAAATATTTCTCATCTGTTTTCACTCAGGAAAAGGAGAATATTGTTGAGGAGAAGACTGAGATACGGGCTATTAGACTTGAAAGGATTGAGGTTAGTAAGGAGGAGGTGTTATCAATCCTAGAAGGTGTGAAGGTAGATAAATCCCCTGGGCCGGATGGGATTTTTCCGAGGATTCTATGGGAAGCTAGGGAGGAGATGGCGGAGCCTTTGGCCTTGATCTTTGAGTCGTCATTGTCTACAGGTTTAGTACCAGAGGACTGGAGGATTGCAAATGTTGTGCCCTTGTTCAAGAAGGGCAGTAGAGAGGACCCAGGTAATTATAGACCAGTGAGCCTTACATCTGTTGTAGGAAAAGTTTTGGAAAGGATTATAAGAGATAGGATTTATAATCATCTAGCAAGAAACAATTTGATTGGAGATAGTCAACATGGATTCGTCAAGGGCAGGTCGTGTCTCACAAACCTCATTGAGTTTTTTTGAGAAGGTGACCAAGCATGTGGATGAGGGTAGGGCAGTTGACGTGGTGTACATGGACTTCAGTAAAGCCTTTGATAAGGTTCCACATGGTAGGCTATTGGAGAAAATGCGGAGGCATGGGATTGAGGGAGATTTAGCAGTTTGGATTAGAAACTGGCTTTCTGAAAGAAGGCAAAGAGTGGTGGTTGATGGAAAATATTCAGCCTGGAGTCCGGTTACTAGTGGTGTGCCACAAGGATCTGTTTTGGGACCACTGCTGTTTGTCATTTATATAAATGACTTGGACGCAGGCATAGGTGGATGGGTTAGTAAGTTTGCAGATGACACTAAAGTCGGTGGAGTGGTGGACAGTGTGGAAGAATGTTGCAGGTTACAGGGAGACTTGGATAAACTGCAGAATTGGGCTGAAAGGTTCAATGCAGATAAATGTGAGGTGATGCACTTTGGGAAGAATAATAGGAAGGCAGAATACTGGGTCAATGGAAAGATTCTTGGTAGTGTGGATGGGCAGAGGGATCTTGGTGTCCAGATACATAGATCCCTGAAAGTTGCCACCCAGGTTGATAGTGCTGTTAAGAAGGCATACGGTGTGTTAGGTTTCATTGGTAGAGGGATTGAGTTCCGGAGCCGTGATGTCATGCTGCAACTGTACAAAACGCTAGTGCGGCCTCACTTGGAATATTGCGTACATTTCTGGTCGCCCCATTACAGGAAGGATGTGGAAGCATTGGAAAAGGTGCAGAGGAGATTTACCAGGATGTTGCCTGGTCTGGAGCGAAGGTCTTATGAGGAAAGACTGAGGGACTTGGGTCTGTTCTCATTGGAGAGAAGAAGGCTAAGAGGGGATTTAATAGAGACCTACAAAATGATCAGAGGATTAGATAGGGTGGACAGTGAGAGTCTTTTTCCTAGGATGATGATGTCGGCTAGTATGAGGGGGCATAGCTGCAAATTGAAGGGTGATAGATTTAAGACAGATGTCAGAGGCAGGTTCTTCACTCAGAGAGTGGTAAGGGCGTGGAATGCCCTGCCTGCCAATGTAGTTAACTCAGCCACATTAGGGGCAGTTAAACAGTCCTTGAATAAGCATATGGATGATGATGGGATAGTGTAGGGGGATGGGTTTAGATTAGTTCACAGGTCGGCGCAACATCGAGGGCCGAAGGGCCTGTTCTGCACTGTATTGTTCTATGTTCTATGTTCTATGTTCTATAGACCCAGGTGATGCTTAAGAAAGAGAGACAGAGAAAAAAAAAAATGACTGCTAGTGATTTACCCTGAGGATTGCCATGTCTCAGATGACAGGAGACATTGCAAAGGATAGCCTTTCATGGTAACATCAGCTGGTGCAGGAATTGAACCCATACTGTTGGCATCACTCTGCATTGCAAACCAGCCATCCAGCTACCTGAGCTAACTGACCCCCAAACTGTGGCAGCATTGCCTGACTGAATATTGTCCAACTTTACCCTACTAACTTTAGAAATGGCCATTTGTTGAAATATGTATCTTGTTTTGCCAAGTAGTCTACTGACATATGCCAGTAGTGTGAAATTATTGATATATAATGGCACCAAACAGCAATAAACCCACCTCCATTAGACTGTTCAGTGCTCTGAACCGTAAAAAGCTGCCTGCCTCTCTCTACATCAAAAATCAATGCAAGCCATAATAACTGCCATCCTCCACATAAATGGATAGTGAATGAGAAGAAATGAAGCTAACAACCACAAGATGCATTATGCGTAGGTTTAAGAGATGCATGCGTATCCCTGCTCATAAAGCACTCTGGCAGAAGCTTGCAAGTCCCCAAACTACAAAGGGAAGTGCTGAATGGCTGAAGTACTGTGTGAGTGGTATGGCCCAAGAGCAGTAATGATGAATTCATGAGAGGCTGGAGGTTTGCTGTTATTGACTTGATTGGATGAAGGGTGGAGGATGGTGCTGATGGAGTATAGAAGTAAACTGTGATAAAAATGGAATTGAAAGAGAGCCTTGAGAAGCAAACAGCAAGCTGCTGTTGCCAGGTAACTGCTTTGACTTTAATGTTGGGAATTGGCACCATTTAGTTTTTTCAGAAAGGAGAATTGGAAGCTACTTAGAAATGAGGTGAGTGAGACTCTTAATAAGATGCAATACATGTAAGTAATGTAGCCAGTGTTCATTAGCAAGCTTCTGAAATTGCCATTTAAACCTTTAGGGGAAAATCAAAGTTTCTTCTTGTCAACTTCTTCATTTTCTCCATACTTCTCCACATTTCTCACTGTTGCCCATGCTGCCCATGAGACAGAGAATCCTGCTCATCATTTATTACAATTGATCAGAGAATCTGCAACAAACATAATCCTGTTTTGGAATTGTATGCTTCTTGAATTAATCACTTTTTTTATTGTTTTTGAATTTCTACCCCTGTTATGCAGGGTTTCTTTTAGAATGTCAGTTTACAAAAGCTGGATAAAATGAAGTTAGTCATCCCTCTTGTTCATTCGAGAACTTTGATCATAAATAGTTAAATTTGGAGGAGGCACGGCTACATCTGCATCCAGCAGATGTTCATATGCAACACAAATGCACCATATTTTACTGGTCTCTATGGGACAAGAGGACCTAAGAGCTAAAATTACCACAATTATTCATCAGCTTTTAGATGAGCTCTTCTGTCTTCTGCGCTGGTGTGTTGCAAGTGGAGATACATAGGAATATAGCAAATAAATCTCCTCAACCTTACTGAAGAGGCAAGACGGGTGACAAAGAAATCCTGGGCATACTCATGAGTATGGCTAAACTATACAAAATAAAAACGTTCCTCTAAAAAGTACTTTCATTTCAGGAACAATTTCACTTTCAACCTGTTGAACAAGGCTGAATGGGAGGTAATTAAGTCATGTGGTTATAGGTATTGATTACAAACTAAAAATAATATTATACTATATTTGTACTCAAGGCAAATATAATCTTTGTATTTTAATGCTTACTGAGTTTGTCTTACCAATGAGCACAGTGCCTGCCTTGCCATTAAGTACTAATTTCTATACAAATGTTATTTCAAAAGAAGCTAAGTGCTACCAGAGTCCTGCTGTCCGCTTTTATTACACCCACAGTTTAAGTGCTAGGAAAGAAGAGTACATGTTGTTACCCACAGAGATGGTCATGAGGAAGCATCAATAGCATATGCTAATGAGAGAGTTAATGGTCTGGAAACAGATCTTAAAGGCCAATGTCAAAATATTGCTTTTTTAAATAAATTAACATTGCACTGATAGGAAGTTCAACACCCCATTTTGAAGTAAGTTTTTTGGAATGTGTTCTAAAACTGTTAACTCTCTTAGAATGCACTAAAAGTATATGTCTAACATATACACATATTATATCAGTGTGGAAAGATGTGTATGATGCATATTAGTGACTAATAGATCTGATATCTAAGATTTTAGTGGTATCTTCACATTGATGAACACAGTCGGACAATTGAAACCCTAAGGAATGGGTAAGTTGTGCGAGGATGGGAAGTAACAATATTTTAAATGTCAAAGATGATCCTAACTAACCCCCAAATCTATTATGCACCCAGTACAAATCAAGGTGAATCTGGGGTGGGCTACCAATCAACTCTCAGAATGTGCGTTGGTAAGAAAAATGCTTACAATGAAGGTGCACACCTCTGTTTTATTATAGTGTTCTACTTTTAACCATTGTATTCAGGAAAACCAGCAGATAAAAGGAGACAGTAAGGGTCAAATCAATAAGAGAGATGTATTTGCCACAGTGCAGGAAGAGCAGAAGTGCTACATCAAGCTGAGGACTTAACCATTCACACTGTCAGGGCGCACAATCTCAGGTCTATCCCAGACATCCTGCAGTCTGGCAAATTCCATTCCCCACTGTTACCCATTTCCCATTTACCATACAATCACTGACTCCCCAGTTCACTCGGCAGTCATCAATCCCCTCACTCGCTAGAAGATCATAAATCCTCCCCCATTGTTCCCAGAATCACTGACCCCCTCCACTCCCTACAAGGTTACAAATTCTACTCACACCTTGTACAATCAGCAACACAACGTAGCTCACCATGACAGCTGACTACCCACAATCCCCATCTTCCTTCAATTTCTCAAGATTGCAGAAACCCTCCACACTGCCCACAATCTCCAAGTGCTCATCTCCATCATCAGGCAAACTCCCAGTGATCAAGTTGGGATCGCCAAAAACCTCACACCATCTCTGATCTCTCGCACTGCCCATTCCAACCTGGATCTCTACTCCTAGGGATTTTCACTGGTTCACTCAGATAAATATGCAACGTTTAAGTTTCCATGGTATAAAAGAACATAGAGGCATTGAGAAAGTTGGAACAAAAGACATTACAAGGAAGATTCCAGAGCTGAGATGTTACAGCTATCAGGAAAAACTGAACATGTTTGGACCCTGTTCTCTAGAAAAGAGGTGACTGAACACAGGTCTTTCAAATTACAACTAATTTTGATGGGATTGATATAGAGAAGAAATTTCTAGTCCATTCAAAACTAGAGTGCTGTAAATAAAAAAAATCAAACTGGAAAGATCATCTGACATCGATGAAGACACCAGAAACAATAATGGCAAATATGCAGCCCTAATGGCCTTGCAAAGTTTTCCTTACTCACATTTGGGGGCCAGCATCAAAATTGGGAGAGCTGTTTCATCAACTAGTCAAGCAACAGCATGGCATACCATACTCTCAAAACCATATCTAATAGACAATGTCCCAGACACCAGCATCACCATCCAACCAGCAGGACAGACCCAGCAAATGAGGAGGCATAGTAATATGCAATCGGGGGGAGTTGCCCTGGGATCCTCAGGATTTATTCCAGACCTTATGAAGGCTCAAGGTATCAAGGTCTCAAGCTGTAATAAGAGTGGCTCAGCAGCACCACTGTTGATTGAGCTGGTGAAGTCCTAAGGGCATGGCTACTCAACTGGATCTCATATGAATCCTCACAGTGTTGTGTAGCACTATTACTGTGCTAAGTGGGATGGTTTTGAGCAGATCCAGCAACTCAAGATTTGGCATCGACAAGGCACTACAGGCCAAGAGCAGTAGCAGAAATGTACTGCAACACAATATACAACATCATATCCCTCTACCAACTCTGAGTGATCAGCTGTAGGTTCAATGAAGAGTGCAGGAGGGCATGACAGAAGCAGCACCAGGCATATCTAAAAATGAGGTGTAAACCTTGTGAAGCTACAAAACAGGACATATTTGTCACGGCATAAGTAGCAAGTGATAGACATAGTTAAACAATTCCACCCAATGGATCAGATCTAAATTCTGCAGTCCTATCACATCCAGTTGTGAATGGTGGTGGACAATTAAACAACTCACTGGAGGAGAAGACTCCATAAATATCCTTATCCTCAATGATGGGGGTGACCAACACATCAATGCAAAAGATATTGCTGAAGCATCTGCAACAATCTTCAGCCAGAAGTGCCAAGTGGATGACCTCCACCAGAACTCCCTATCATCACAGATTCCAGTGTTCAACTTATTCACTCCATTTGATCTCAAGAAATGGCTGTTCTCGCTGGATACCGCAAAGGCTATGGGTCCTGACAACATTTCAGCAATAACACTAACGCTGTTCCAGTAGAACTACAGCATGGTATCAACGTGACCATGTGCAAAATTTCCAAGGTATGTCCTGTATACAAAAAGCAGGATAAACCCAAACCAATCAATTACTGTCTCATCAGTCTACTCCTGATCATCTATTAAGTGATAGAAAGTGTTAACGGTACTCTCAAGCAGCATCTGCTCAGCAATAACCTGCTCACTGATGCTCAGTTTGGGATCTATCAAGGCTACTCAGCTCCTGACCTCTTTACAACCTTGGCTCTGACATAGAAAAAACAGCTGAATTTCAGAGGTGAGGTGAAAGTGACCATCAAGGCTGCATTTGACTGAGTGTGGCATCAAGGAGCCCTAGCAAGACTAGAGTCAATAGAAATCAGGATAAGCTCTCTTCTGGTTAGGGTCGTACCTGTCTTAAAGGAAAATGGTTGTACTTGTTGGCTGTCAATCATCTTATCCATAGGATATCTGAGTGTTTATCAGGATAGTTTCCCTTCAGCTCTTTTATTAATGACATTTCCACTGTTATGAAGTCAGAAGTAGGAATAATCACTTGATGATTGCACACTCCTCAGCATTCATGAGTCATCAGTTACTAAAACACTCCATGTACGAATGTAGAAGGACCTGAATAATGTCTAGGTTTGGGCTCTTAAGCAATACATAACATACATGCCACACAATTGCCAAGCAATGACTATATACAACAAGAGAAAATTTAATCACCATGTCTTGACATTCAATGCATCACCATCACTGACCAATATCCTGCGGCATTACCATTTACTAGAAACTAAACTGGATTAACCACATTAATAGAATGGGGAATGGAATAGTATAGCCTTTATTGTCACCTATACTCAATGAGTGCAGTAAAAAGTTTACACTTTGTCAATTATAGCACCAACTTAGATACAAAATTAACTAGGCACAGCTTCTTTAGTTACGAGATCTTAGACCATAGAGAAGTAAAATGTCCATCATTGCAGAAATAAAAGTTCACAACAACAGATCACACTGGCACCTAGCTTCCTACCCACACTGAGTCCTGGCTCCACACTGCTTTGGCGATACGCCACGCCAGGAGGCCAGAAGGTCACCACGCCATACCAGGAGACCCCTCCTGGAGGAGGCCACTGCACCAGGCTGGGAGGTCACCACGTCAGGCCAGGAGGCCACTGTGCCAGGTCAGGATGTTGCCACGCTAATGCCTGAATGCAGGAGACTAGGAGGTCGCCAACCCTCGGCGGGAGGGGAGCTCACCACACCACGCCAGGAGGACACCATGACAGGAGGCCGCTGCGCCAGGCTGGGAGGACACCATGACAGGAGGCCACTACGCCAAGCTGGAAGTCATCACCGGAGGCCGGTAGTTGCTGCTGGGGGCTAGGAATCGTTGCTGGAGGCTGGCAGTTGCCGCCAGAGGACAGGAATCACTGCTCGAGATCAGGAGTTAAAGAGAAAAAAAGAGGAGAAGAAGAAAAGAAAGCATTAAGTGTAAGAAAAAGGAAAGAAGTAGAGGAAAAGAAGAAGAAGAGCAGGTGGAACAGACAAGCTCCGCTGCAGTGTCATTCTCTGCCACCATCTTGTAACACATTACCATGGCTAAAAGAGCAGGTCAGAGGCCAAGAATACATCAATTTTACTTCACCTTCTTTTTCCACAAACTTGCACTCCATCTATCACTGGTACTCAATCGTAGCAGTTTGTACCATATACAGGATGTACTACAGAAATTCACCAAGGTTCCTTTTCAGGACCTTTTAATCCATGACCTCTTCCATCCAGAAGGACAAGACAAGGGCAGTTGATACATGGGAACGTCACCATTGGCAAATTCCCCTCCAAGTCTCTTGTAATCCTGACTTGGAAACATATTGCCATTCCTTCAATGACATTGGGTCAACATCTTGAAGTTCCCTCCCTAATGGCTTTGTAGATCTCCCTACACCAAATGGACTGAAGCAGTTCGAGGAGACAGTTCAGTATCCTTTTTATTTTAAGGGCAACTAGGGGCAGACAATAAATGCTGGACCAGGCAGTGGCAACTACATCCCATGAAAGATATGTTAAAAAAAAATGAAATAGGAATTCTAGTCAAACTTCTTTCCAAAGATTGGTTAAAATCTAATATTTGTCTTACCCTATTACCTATATGACTATATAACATATAGTGCTTGAGGTGAATAGAAATAGGTGCATTTAAGGAGGAAATTAAATAAGCGTAAGAATGTGATAGGAATAGATAGGTCCAGTGAAATGAAGGAAGGTAGGAAGAGGTTAACATAGAGCTTAAACCAACATAGACCTGGTGGGCCAAAAAAATCTCCCTGCAGTAAAATTGGTTGTAATTGTTTTCTTATGACTTGCAAAAATATTAGCTAATGAATTTCAGGATACAATTCCATTACCAATTGAGTTGTCCTACACATTTGATGAATCTTTTATTTTAGTACAAAGCTCCAACTAGGAAAATGAATGAAAAAAGAAATATAGATTCAATGATGACAGTGTTGTGTCATGGGCTGTCTAATAGAATGTTTTTATAAAGGCAGCAGTAAAATGATAGATTTTACTGGAAGAAAGTTGTTTTGCATTCTATCGATGCAGTAATCACTGATGCTAGGTGAGGCAGGAGTTAATTCATGTACGTGAAGATGGCAAGGAAATCGATTATGCACAAAGCTATTTTCTTTGAAAAGATTAGCTTAAAGACTTTATGATATAATAAAAACAGGACTTTCAGTTAAATTTTACAATGCTGTTTAATAACGAATAATTTTATTGCACGTCTTCCTTGTAACTCGATCTTCAGAGGGCTAGAAATGTAATGGAGAGAAATATCTTGTATTGAAATATTATTTGGAGAGAAGATTGTGGCAGAGAGAACATCTGAGTTCTGAATAGAATTTACAAAACTTTATGCAATGGAATGATGGATTCCTAAATAAAATGTGTTGTCACTTTCAGATGAAAAGGTTTTGGGCTGAATTTTCTTCCAACATTTCGTGTGCAAGATATCACAGGAAACTGTGGAAGAAATCAGCCACAGAGGATATATTATTAAGTTCCTGGCCTAACATTGTTTAAAGTAAAATTTAAATACATGGACAATCCAGTGATTATGAAGCAGGGATTCTTTGTTTCACGGGCATTAGATCTTTACAGATATTAGAGAAATTAAAGATAAAGCTAGGAAAACAGAATATTTAAACTGGAACAAGTTGTTTCTGTCTCTCTTATACTTTCTCCACAAGGCCTCTTATTCCATCCCTAGCCAGATAAAGACTTCTTCCTCCCAGAGAGTGTCCAGCTCCTCAGCCTAGTGCTCTTCCTCACATTCATCATTGGCTGCTTGAGGCCCTGCTGCACTTGATTTTCAACCCCTCACTGAGTCAGACCTTGTCCACTTCCCATCTGTAACATGCAGATACCACTAGAAAAACAAAGTTGAGGATGCCAGACGCTTCACTTCTGTTTGTCTCCCAGACAGTTCTTGCTGCTTTCCTGACATGTTGGCTCTTTTTGATGCTATAACCCTTCTACAAGCTTTTGTCCCTCACCCCCATCTCCCAACTAACTCTAACTCTCCACTGAAGGTTAAAATTCATGACACACTGTCTGAGAGAAATACAGAGATATACGAGTCATTGGAATATAACCTGTAGCCTCTTTCCATCTCGAGTGAAGCCTTGGCAGTAACTGTAAAGATGTTGAGGCAGCATTTTTTTTAAACCTATACATCTTCCAAGCAGACTTAAGGGACTTTAGTCACATCCATCTTCCTGCAGTGCAGGACATCAATGACAGATTTCCTATTATAGCACAAATCTGAGTTTAGTTACGTCCCTAAAGACTCAACAAAGTAAAGAGAAAATGATCAACTTCCTCTGAGTGGCTGAATTCTCCCAAGTGTGTGAAGCCATCGATTCTATCATACGCCAATATAGATCCTGCCCAAAATCCCATCAATTTTATCCATAAGATGGAATTTCATTCACAACTAGTGAGGAATGGAAACCACTTTGCTCTGTGTGTCACAAATGAGATGCAGATACTATTATCAGAAAATCTGGAGTACCTCTCTTGTTTCAACAGACCAGTGTGTCAAGATGGCTACAAAAACAGAATTTACTAGAAAATCTCTGCAGGCCTGACAGCATCTGTGGAGAGAAAGCAGAGTTAATGTTTCAGATCCATTGACACCAATTCTGAAGAAGGGCCTCTAGAACCGAAAAGTTAACTCTTTCTCTCCACAGATGCTACCCAGCCCGCTGAGCTTTTCCAGCAATTTCTGTTTTTGTTTCTGATTTCCAGCATCCATTATCTGTTTTATTTTTGCTCAGTATCAAGATGGCTAATAGGGAACCAGCAACCAGTTTTGGCCAATGATTTATTTGTGTCATCACAGGTCAGAAGCTAAAACTGGAAACACTAAGGGTTGAGTACTACATGAACAATAGCTGAGTAGCTCTTCAGAAGTCTCAAGATAAATTTCCTGCTGGATTAACAGAGGAAGTCCAGCAAATTCAATCAAGGTCTCCAGAATTACAGCACCAAACAGCCTCTGTAATTTCAACATTGCAAAGGGACAGGAACTTTCAGCTACATATCAACAGCAGGAAAATTCAGCGAACCAATCCTCTGAACTGGAATAGAAGGACCAGAGGAAAGATGAAGTGGTGCTAGAAAAGTTTTACACCTTTACAAAGGATGCATTCCCATCATTTAAGAAAAAAAAAAGCCTTTAGTATTACCTTTCCTTCCTACAAATAACTATTATCCAGCTTTGCGTGGTCTCTAATACACACTTGGGGAGTGGAGACTTGCAAACGTGAAGTACATTTAATGGGTGTTAATAGAAGAATTCCAATTAAATACAACACTCACCAAACATTCAAAAATGTACTTGTCTTTTTACCTTTCTCTTCCATTGCTGCTATCTCTGGGAAACGGGATATGCAATGAATAATTATTCCTACTGCTCAAAGAATTAGCAACAAGAAGGTATATGAGAAGGACAAAAAGGATTACATCATAAATTTAATATTTAATAATATTTCACACCTCCATGCTGTTCCAATGTGCTTCAGAGCCAAATTTTGAAGACTAGACCTTTGAGAGGAAAGTTAGTTGGAGCCAGACTAGAGGAAGGAGTGTTTGCTGGATGATGTTCTTTTGATGGAAAATCATGGCTCTTATGCAGATCGTAATAAGATGGGCTGGGACAGGGCCTAGATCCTCAATCTATTTCATTGGTATCCACCCACATATCTGCTGCTGCGTGGAACAGTTATGTTGAAGGTTACGGGAGACCCTAGGCCCAGGACTCAGGAACATGAGCAATTCATGTTGTGTCCACCAATCTCTTGTTGCAAATTAGTTTCCTCCTAATCTGACCCCTAAACTAACATTTTATAAGTTTTGTTCTTGGCCCCTTCTATGATCATTGGGATTCTTCCTTCCTCCCCATTCATTGCTGCAGGATTGCCATTATTGTCAGACCATGAAATCCCTCATATAGGTGGTGATGCTGCAAGGAAACTAAATTGTGTTTCAACCCTAGAGTGACAAGCAGAAATCTGTGTTACCGGAACAGCACCACTGTGAAGAGAATCCAGCCTATAGTGTTTAATTGAATGATATTTGCATGCACGGTGCAAGCTACGAAAATGAAAATGTGTGGTCACCTATAGTTTTAAGCACTGCCTATGGAACCATTGAAGCTTGTAGCAGTGGAAAAATCAAAAGATTTAGGTGTCAGTACACACAAATTACTAAAGACTCGTCTACATGTATCCAATGCATTTAAAGACTAACAGGATATTGGCCACCTAGTCAAGTAGTTTGGGCACAAATGTGAGGAGCGGATATTTAGTTTCTGAGAAGAGCAATGTACACTGAATGCTGGGAATCTAAAGTACAACCAGATAATCTGAGGGGTAGCAAATGGTATTGGACATTGATGCATCATCGGCGAACACCCCCACTTCCAACATTGTGATGGAAGAAAGGTCATTGATGAAGCAGCTGAAGATAGTTGGCCCTAGGACACTACCCTGAGGACCTCCTGCAGAGATGCCCTGGAGCTGAAAACACTGCCTTCCAGCAACCACAACCACCTTCCTTTGCACTAGATTTGACCCTAACCAGCTGAAAGATTTCCATCAGATTTCCATTGATTCCAGTTTTACAAGAACTCCACAATGCCACACTCAGTGCAATGCAGCTTTGATGGCAAGTGCAGTCAGTTGCTTTCACCCTTTTGTGCATTTAAAAGGGAAGCTAAATAAGTGTGAGAACGAAATGAAGATGAGCGCAAGGAGCTTCTTACAGAACAAGCACCTGTTGGGCTAAATGGCTACCAAATCCAAACTGCAGTTGACACCAGCCAATTCAAAGACTGGGAGCCAGATTTGGTTTGTGTCAGTTAGTAAATTATCCACGCTTTGTCATTGTTGCTGGAGTAAATTGTCCCTTCCTGTAAAGTTCTAGTGGTGTGCTATAGTAGTAGTAATATATAAAATCCCCACAGTGTGGAAGCAGGCCATATGGCCCATCAAGTCACTGACCAGCTGAAGAGCATTCCACACAGTCACACCCCACACCACCCCCAACCCCAACCCCATCCCTGCAACCCTGCATTTCCCATGGTTAACCTGCCTAGTCTGCACATCCTTGGACACTATGGGCAATCTAGCATAGCCAATCTACCTAATCTGTATATCTTTGGGCTGTAGGAGGAAACAGGAACAACCAGAAGAAACCCATACAGACACAGGGAGAATGTACAAACGCCAGTACAAACTGGCTGGGCAACTGGAGACAGAGAGTTGTAGTGGAAGGGAGTTTCTCAAAATGGAGAACTGTGACCAGTGGTGTTCCACAGGGATCCATGTTGGGACCACTGTTGTTTGTGATATACATAAATGAACTGGAGGAATGTATAAATGGTCTGATTAGCAAGTTTACAGATAACACTAAGATTGGTGGAGTAGCAGATAGTGAAGAGGACTTTCAGAGAATGCAGCAGAATATAGATAGATTGGAGAGTTAGGCGGAGAAATGGCAGATGGAGTTCAATCCAGGCAAATGCGAGGTGATGCATTTTGGAAGATCCAATTCAAGAGCGAACTATACGGTAAATGGAAAAGCCCTTGGGAAAATTGATGCATAGGGAGATCTAGGTGTTCAGGTCCATTGTACCCTGAAGGTGGCAACCCAGGTCGATAGAGTGGTCAAGAAGGCATACGGCATACTTTCATTCATCGGACGGGGTATTGAGTACAAAAGTTGGCAGGTCGTGTTACAGTTGTATAGGACTTTGTTTCGACCACATTTGGAATACTGCATACAGTTCTGGTCGCCACATTACCAAAAGGATGTGGATGCTTTGGAGAGGGTGCAGAGAAGGTTCACCAGGATGTTGCCTGGTATGGAGGGCGCTAGCTATGAAGAGAGGTTGAGTAGATTAGGATTATTTACATTAGAAAGACAGATGTTGAGGGGGGACCTGATTGAGGTCTACAAAATCATGAGAGGTATAGACAGGGTGGATAGCAAGAAGCGTTTTCCCAGAGTGGGGGACCCAATTACTAAGGGTCACGATTTCAACGTGAGAGGGGAAAAGTTTAAGGGAGATATGCTTGGAAAGTTCTTTACGCAGAGGGAGGTGGGTGCCTGGAACGTGTTGCCAGAGGAGGTGGAGGAGGCGGGCACGATAGCATCATTTAAAATGTATCTAGACAGATGCATGAATGGGAAGGGAGCAGAGGGATACAGATCCTTGGAAAATAGGCGACAGGTTTAGATAGAGGATCTGGAGCAGCGCAGGCTTGGAGGGCCAAAGGGCCTGTTCCTGTGCTGTAATTTTCTTTGTTCTTTGTTCTTTGTTCCTCACAGACGGTCACCGAAGGGTGGAATCAAACCTGGCTTCCTGGTGCTGTGAGGCAACAGTGCTAACCACTCAGCCACCATACTATTAAAAACCAAAAGAACTACGGATGCTGCAAATCTGAGACAAAAATAGAAATTGCTGAAAAAGCTCAGCAAGTCTGGCAGCATTTATGGAGAGAAATCAGAGTTAACGTTTCAGGTTCAGTGACACTTCCTCAGAACTCAACCTGAAATATTAACTCTAATTTCTCTCCATAGGTGCTGCCAGACATGCTGAGCTTTTCCAAAACTTTCTATTTTTGGCTCAATAGTTGCCCTCTTGTTTCTGAGCCAAAAGACTGCAGTTCAACACTCAGCCCAGTGTAATATTGTGGGCAACTATATTATCGGGAAATTTCCCAGTGTAGCAATCAAATTTAATGTTATGACCTTGTGGGGAAACCATATTCCAAAAATAACTAAATTTACTCACTAGCCCCCAAATGAAGAAATTCCTAAGTTTCCATTTACAGAATTTGCACAGTTACTGGGAGCTACATATATTCCTATACAGGGAAAAGGAATATCTAGCAGTATCAATTACTTTGTGCTTTGAAATTTGGCATTTTTGCATCTGATGAATGAAAAATGACAAGGTTCAGTAGGATCAAGTGTTTTAAGAAATATTCAAGATCCGACCTTTTGTAACTCTTACTTTGACCTTTTGCAGAAACAATACAAATTGCACATGAATCAACGGGTAAATGATATATTAGCTAAAAACAAAAAGCTCATTTTAAATAGAGGATACACTAAGATATCACCGACACAACTGCAAGCATTCACATCACACCCCACACAGATTTGGCACTAAGAGGCTATACAATTCTCAATACACTTTTATTTCTTCATGAGTTTGGGAGTTCTATCCAACAGCAACTTTTACCTTCAAGTTTGATGAGTACAATTAACATCAAAAAGACTCACATCTCCAAACTATCTCTCCCTCAGATACCAAATACACTGATGGTGTAACCATCCAGAGTTACTTTTCAAGCAACCAACCAAAAACATTCTGACAGTAATTTGCTTCTTCTCCGCAAAAATTTTCAGTGAACTTCTTTCTGCCTCTGCTTGCTTTATTTATTTCTCCCTCCATCTGTGCAGCGATAAACTTTACCTCCTCAATGTATAGATTGTCTTTGTGTCTGCCCATCATCTTGTTTCTTTCTTAACATCCACCTGGTTTATACTACGTCCAGATCAAAGGTCACCAGGTCACATGGGCCAGTATTCCATGCCATCCGAGCAAATTAAGATTTATCTTTTTATAATCAATTTAACTCTTAAAGTTAACTTTCAAACATTCTTAAAACAATTTCAGATTCCCAGACCTTTTTTAAAAAAGTATTTATTTTCTTTTCCAGTACTGCTTCCAGATTAAATGTTATCATATTATCCTTCAACCAACAGCCTTACATCACATTATCTGATTATTAATCTTATTGTTTCTTGAGAGACATTGCTATGCACAATGTAGTTTCCCTCTTTTCCTATTCAAATTTACCAGACTGTAGATGGCAGGAGTGGGAGTGAGGGCTGGTGAAAAAATGTAGGAAGCTATGTCAGGATGTTTCCCCATCTCTGTTACACCAGCAAAGAAGTTCCCAAGATTGCACTGCAAGGTAAATAGCCAATTTACATGATTAAGGATCATTTCTAGGGAAGCATTAACCTTTTTTTGCTGCTTTGCAATTGTTGAATTATCACTTGATGGCCTGTTTGCAAGGTTTGAAGTTTTTCACTCAATGCATCAAGTTCATGTTAATGTTCTATGTGCATATATATAAAGATATGTTGTTTACAATTAGCTTACACCAATGCAGTTGGGGCATCATCCACCCTGCTTCAATGTCTATGACTCTTATCTTACATGCATGATTGAAGATTTTTTTAACTCTGTAATATGAGACATCTCAGATGTTGTGGTGCCTTTTGCTAGCTATAGAAAGCCTCCTGCTGAAATGCTTGCAACCTTCAGGGAAGCTCTGTCCCTTTGGCAATGGAGGATGTGGCTTTAGAACTGCTGGTCCTCTGATTGGGCTAGAATCATCATAAGCGCACCCACCATTCGTATTTGGATAACCATCCCACAGGTTGCTAGTTAGGGGACAGACTACCTGAAAATTGCCAACTCAGTCTTGCTGCCAACAAGTACAAGCTTGGGACTCAATTTTTTGCCTAATGCTAGGACCCCAAAACTTGCATTACAATGAAATCCTACACTTTAAAAGAGCCTCATTGGTTGCAAATTGCTTTGAGACAACCTGAGTTTGTAAAAGTTGTTATATGGATGTAAGTTTGTTGATACTTCTACCTCGTTCTTTTTTTAGTGAAAGTATTGTTGGAAACATGATCAGGATTTCCCATTTGACATTATTCTCATTGTATATTTTTGGTTAAAAATTTATTGTTACACAGAATGTGTCTTCTAATTATTTAATGATACATGAGTGTAAATGCATAAAAGATAGTAATAATTGAGTTCTGATAATACAGATATGAGAGTAGGTTTCTTACATAAACATTCTAATTAGGTACATATGTATACAATGGCAGATTTACAAATTCTTAAAATTTAAATGAATCAAATAGAATTTGTTTATAACAGATATACAATGATCCATAACTAATGAGGATCTTCTGTCTCTAGTGTATTTCACTTGATCTCAGCATAAATCCTCGCCCAGATTCTTCAAAGAGAAATGGCATGACAGGCATATTTGGATAAAAGCAAAGCAGTTGTGAAACCATAAGAATAGGTTTTAATTCTAACAGGCTTAGACCTCATGGCAGGCTAAAACCCAGTCACATATATCATGCTGAAAGCATGTTTATACACATGTAAATTAAGCCTTCCCCAGACAATTTGCAGTCACAAAATTCACCAAGTAACCTGATAAGTATTAACATTCATGACGCAGAGACTCCTGAACAGTCTAATTACCCATTAGTATTCCAGCAGCTCACAACTAGGATACTAAACATAACTGTTTTGGATCTTGAGTGAACTGAAATGGAAGAGAAGCTGCACTTGGAGTTGTATTTTCAATCGAATTTAGGTTTTATCTAAAAGCTGTTTCTTTCTGTGGCTTTGTAAGCCAAAGTGCTTTTTCTTCTAAATTCCATCTTTATCATACTTTCCTGTCTCTTTTAATGAGGTCCTTACAGCTCAGTTGGCTGGACAGCTGGTTTGTGATGCAGAGTGATTCAATTCCTGCACTAGCTGAAGTTACCGCGAAGGATTCTCCTTCTCAGTCTTTCCCTTAGCCTGAGGCATGGTGACTCTCAGGTTAAACCATCACCAATCTTCTCTCTCTGATGAAAGAACAGCCCTGTTCTAGGAGCAGCTGCTAAGCATATGCAAAAGAAACTACATCAGATCACAAACATGAATCTGTAGGGTTCCAGACGATCAAAACACCCCTTGTATATAATTATATTCAATAAACCTTGTTAATCATTGCTTTCAAGAGTATACACTTGAACTTATTGCATGTTGGTAGATGATGAGACCCACAGAATTAGGGGCAAAAAGCAATCAGCATTCAAAGTGAACCCCAGAGTGTTACAGGCAAAGAACGAGGGTAATACAAGTGATGCAACACTAAAAGTGGGGGAAAATACCTTAAGAGAAATTCAAAAGTGACAGGAAGCAGTGAGTTATACAGGGTGTAGAGCTGAATGAACACAGCAGGCCAAGCAGCATCAGAGAAGCAGGAAGGCTGACGTTTCGGGCCTAGACCCTTC
>JAHRHZ010000031.1:2741890-2800356 GCA_024137785.1 Ginglymostoma cirratum
GAAGGGTCTAGGCCCGAAACGTCAGCCTTCCTGCTCTTCTGATGCTGCTTGGCCTGCTGTGTTCATCCAGCTCTACACCTTGTATACCTCAGATTCTCCAGCATCTGCAGTTCCTACTATCTCAGGAAGCAGTGAGTGATAGATTTTAAGGTTGACTTAGGCACTGAGGCCCTTGGAGAGGGAAAGCTCACATAAGAGCTGAAAAAAACATAAAAGCAGAGAAAATCGCAAGCAATAATAAAAAAAATCAGCCACAGTAGTGAAACATTTCAGTGAATTGTAGGTCTTTACAGCAATGGAGAAGAAAAAAGAATTTGGTAAGCCAGTCTACAGAAAGCTTGCATGGAAACAGGGCGTGGTTGATGCCTGTAAGAGACACCAGCAATGTTAGCTAGGCCCAGCAGTATTGTAGTGCCAAGGGAGAGAGATTAGTGTGGAGTTTAATAGCTAACAGAGAAAAGGGAAACTGATTTTAGCAAAACAAAATGTCCAGGCATTAGCAGATGTGGACAAGCAAGAGGAGTTCTTACTGAAGGACATAGCAGCCATATGGGAGGCATTCAACTTCCTGATTTTGCAGACCAACAATGTGGATTCAGTTATACAAATACTATGGTTGGTGGCTAGACTCAATGCAACAGAAATTACTCTCCACTAGAGACACTCCATAAAAGATAATACAAGCATTTTTCTTTCAAAAGGGGAGCTACAAACTCTCATGGAGGAAAGATCCAAAAAGATAAAAGTGACCAGCTACAAAAGAGCACTTGAGACATCAGGACAGGGAGCAAGAGATGAAAGTCACCGCTCTTATTCATTTAGCAGAGGCGTTTTGAGTCATCCCTTTGTTGAAGAAAGGAACAAAGAAGTAACATTGTCACAGAACCCGTCAAAGACATACAGAAACATCAGTCAGAAATGCAGTTAGATGAAGGCCAGACCAGAATGAGGAGGCACACTTCAAACACGTTCAATTACAAGTAAAAGCAACAAAGATTCAAAATTTTCTATAGCTAGAAAAAGGCACCAAAACATCTGAGATGTCTCATATTACAGAGTTAAAAAAATCTTCAATCATGCATGTAAGATAAGAGTCATAGACATTGAAGCAGGGTGGATGATGCCCCAACTGCATTGGTGTAAGCTAATTGTAGACAACATATCTTTATATTGATGCACATAGAACATTAACATGAACTTGACGCCTTGAGTGAAAAACTTCAAACCTTGCAAACAGGCTATCAAATGATAGTCCAACAATTGCAAACAGCTAATAAAAGCTATCTTGTGAAAGAGATACCTAAGTCCAAATTGGAACATACTAACATTGTAAGTTCAGAAATTGTTGAGCTGCTTGAATGGCAGCTGAAAGCTGCAATAGAATCTCATCAGAAAGCCATTCATATACGTTGGTTTTTCAACCAACAATTAGAAGACCAAATTCTACTGATGCAGAATACCTTAACAAAGCTTAAACTCCATCATTAAAAAGAGTTTAAACAGATCAAAGTTAAACAAGAATTGAAGTATTGCAACAACCTCAAGAGACTGCTAACTTGCTGAGTTCTAAAACCTTCCGCATAGTAGCTGAGATATCACTCCCTCTCTGAGGTCATCTTCGTAGACAATGATAAAGTAACATCCTCCAAGAGATCATAGACCGCTGTCAAAAATTATTGCCTCAAGCAGAAGGATGGTTATATGTTTATGGCTAAACATTAGTAGTTGAAAGGGGTACCATAAAAGAATGTTATGGTGGGAATGGGAGTTTTGGAGTAAACTGCTAACTATACAGTTAATTTGGGAATAGCACTGAGTGTGTGCAAAAGAAGATATATCAAACTGATTTTGATAACATGGAACTAGAACTGGATCTTTAGGCTCCCAGAGGATGTTGCTTCTGAACAACTCCTGTATGTAGTTATGTTTAATAATGCCACAAATGTGTAGACCTGAATTTTATTACAATTATATGCATTCCATATTTACTCCACACAGACTATCGCCAACCAATCACACAAAAATTATCTTATACTAATTTTCAGAACTCCCCAAGGTTATCCAACAACATGGGATTTCATTTGAAGCTGCACAATGTAACAACTTTTTCATTCAATTTATAAGATTGGCAGAATAAAGTACCTGCACCAAAATTTATAATTAACATTTGTCAGCTTTTTAATAGAAGTTTTCCGAACCTAACATAAATGATTTTTTAATGTATTGTCAGCACACCATCTTCTAATTGTAAAGAAAACAGAAAGTGCTAGAGAAACTCAACAGGTCTGGCTACATTTGTGGAGACAGAAACAGAGTTAATGTTTCAAATCTAGTACGAATCTTCTTCAAAATTTGGAAAGAACAGATGTTTAATTGACATTTTGCAACAAGAGCAGTAAAACATAGATCTTGTGATAATTTAGTTAGAAGCACTAAACATAATTTTGACCTCACAAATGTTGTGATTCCCAACAAGACCAAAAATTCAAAGGAGCGAAATTTACAGAACCACCTCAGTGAGAAAATTAATGTACAAGATATTGCTTTTACCACGATTATGAAATAACTCCACAGAGGCCAGTGTTCTATAACCAAGTCACCCTTTATTTATACCCAGAGAGTCTTGGCACTGATCCAGCTTCCTCAGAGCCAGGTCTCAGAGTGAATAGAACCTCTGACACTTTGTTTACATCTGTCAGCCAGTGCTTCCTGTTGGACCAGATTAACAGCCTCAATCAGGGAACTCATATTCTATGGGTCCACCTGGCTGACCTTGTTACAATCATTACATATTACTTCAACTATGAGACCAAAATCAATATAAATTAAACTGAATTAAATGTGAATTGGACAACTGATTAGTTCATAATAAAAACCGAAAGAATGCGGATGCTGTAATTCAGGAACGAAAACAAAGTTGCTGGAAAAACTCAGCAGGTCTGGCAGCATTTGTGAAGTGAAAAACAGAGTTAACGTTTTGGGTCCGGTGACCCTTCCTCAGAACTGTTCTGAGGAAGGGTCACTGGACCTGAAATGTTTGTTTTTGAACTGGTTAATTCAGTTGGTTTGATCAGTAGCATAAATAACTAACAACTGTGTGGAACAAAAACAGAAAGTGCTATTGAAATTCAGCAGTTCTGGCAGAATCTCTCTAAAGATGTTGCCAACCTGCTGATTTTCCCAAACATTTTCTGTTTTTGTTTTAGATTTGCATCATGCAGTTCTTTTTTGTTTTATTTAGCAATAATATGGGTTTTATTCCAATTGTAGCCCAGGCATATTAAGATTGCCCCTGCTCTTCCTGCCCAAAGAACTAAAAACAATCACAAACAGCAACTTGAAAAGAAAGCAGCCAAGGAAATGGCTCAAGGTGAAGCAACAACAGGCAATAAGCCCAAGACCTCCCTTTGGGCAAAGCATACATGAATGAATGAGTGAACAATACAAACAAATTGCAGTCAACATAAACTATAAATTACAAATTAAATAGGAGATTCAACAAAGGTAAAATCTCATAGATTTATTGGACAGCCCAGTTGGCATTATTTCCTATTTCAAAGCTTTGAACATTGTCAGATAAAATTTCAGCCTCTTTGCTTTGAAAATTTAATCTCTGATCTTTAGCCAACTGCAGCACCTAATCAATTTAAATTCCATAAGTACAGCTTTCATGAAAACGGCACACTGCTTGAGAACATTCTTAATTCTACTAAAATGCAAGGTGTACAATTTCATTTATTTTTGAACCCAGATCTTTGAATTTTGAACCAGTGCCACGTGGGTGTATAAATTGCTTAACTTGTAAATATTTCTGCAGTCATGGTGATTTATTTTAAAACAGTTTAAGAGAGATCGCATCAAAGAAGTAATGGATGTTTGTTTATATGGGGAGAATTTATGAGTGAAAAAAGTACACAGTGTAGTAAACTTTCTGATAAAAAAAATTCCAGACTTGTTTTTAAACTGTGGGCAAATGCTTATAGCTTGAAGAGAAGCCTTTCAATTTTACTTTCTATTGGATGTAGTTATTTTGGGTTCTTAGCTGACAATGGAACTGCAAAGTAGTTGCTTCTGAGAAAGGAATAAAATACATTTACTAAAATAAATTACCTCAAAGTAAGAAGTTTAGTAATAGTTCCAGACAAGAAGTGTTTGCCTGAATCCCTGAAGGAGATTATTTGGAGATTAAAAAATTTAAAATCAAATGTATGAAGTCTCTAGGAAGAGGCTATTAGATTTTCCAGAATGGGAGTTAAAGTCATAGTTAAATTAAGCCTATTGGAATGATAAAGAAGGAAATTCTCTCCAGTGTGAGTACTATAAAGGGTGTTTTGGGGATTAATGGGACAATAGTTTTACTGTTTGTTTCAAAATATTTAAATATGTTTAATATCTGCGTGGTATGGAGGGTATTAGCTATGATGAGAGATTGGAAAAACTTAGTTTGTTTTTCACTTGAACTAGAACTTTACAAAATTATGTGAGGCATGAATAGAATGGATAGTTAGAATCTTTTTCCCAGGGTAGAAATTTAAATTGTAGGGGACATAGGTTTAAGGTAAAATTATGTAAATTTCATGGAAGCGTGAGAGGCAATTTTTTTTAACACAGAGGGGAGTAAGTGCCTCAAATGCACTGCCAGAGGAGGTAGTGGAAATTGATACAATATCAATGTTTAAAAGGCACCTTGACAGATACATGAATAAGGAAGAAACAGAGGGCTATGGACAGCATTGAGGCAAAAGGTTTTGAGTTTAGAAAGGTATCATTTGGGTGCAGTATTTGTGGGCTGAAGGGCCAGTTCCTGTGCTCTACTGTTCTTTATTCCTTGTTCCATATAAGTATTTTAGTTTATTCTATTTTACCTTAATTTGATTTGTGAAATAAACTAACATTTTATTATTAAAACCAAATTTGTTGTATTGTCTGCTTAAGTTTCAGTGAAAGATTACCTCATTAAAACCAAAAACAAATGAACGTTCAAGCCAGATTTCAGTCCGGGATCTGATGGTGGATCATAATATTACTTACAGTCTTGATGGCATGGATCAAACAGAAATGAAATGCTCACTGACAACCCTTTATAGTTATTACGGGTAAATTAGTTACGTTAACAACAAAAATAGCTGCAATAGCTTTGAATTTGCCTGTCACCAGTTTCTAGATCCAACATTCATATTTTTCTTTCTTTTCCACTCTGCCACAGTCCTCTTCCATCTGGAAATAAAACAAAGAGCTGTGGATGCTTTCATTCTGAAGAAGGTAACTGGACTCAAAATATTAACTCTGCTTTGTCTACACACGTGCTGCCAGACATTTGGAATTTCTCCAGCATTTTCTGTTTTTGTTTATGCAGAACATAGTTTCACTGATGGAAAAAAAATTCTGAAACTTTAAAAAAAAGACATAAGAGGCAATATTTTTATACAGACAGTGGTTCACATGTCGAATGAACTTCCTAGGAAGTGGTGGATGTGGGTTCAATTACAACTTTTGAAAGACTTTTGGATAAGTACATGAATAGGAAAGATTTGGAGGGATAGGGGCCAGCAGCAGGCAGGTGGGACTAGTTTAGTTTGGAATTATGATCTGAATGGACTGGTTGGACCAAAGGGTCCGTTTCCATGCTGTATGACTCTATGAGTGAACCCAATCTTTAAACTGTGCCCCTGATATCCTTATTTCACCACAAGAGAAAAATATTCTCTCAGTCCCTACCTTGTCAAGATCTTTAGCATTCATGTTTCAATCAGATTTCAAATACTCATTGTCATAGAATTCAATGAGTATATGTCCAGTCTGCTCAACTTTTCATTAAAAGACAACCCTTCATCCCAGGAAACAATGTTGCTAACCTTCCCTGTAAAGCTTCCAATATATCTATATTCTTCCTGAAGTATGGGAACCAAAGCTATGCCCAGTACTCCAGATGCATTATGACCAATGTTCTGTGCAACTGCAGCAAAGTTTCTGTTTATTTTCTATACCTGTTTGCTACTATTTTGTGATTCATGAATATCACAATGAATGCTTGGCATAGCTCCAAATTCACTCATGGAGTCAACTTTTCAGGGAAATATTTACATGACTGTGAAAGGGGCCTTTTTCTTTGGTTTATTGATAATTTTATGAACAGTTAACATGTATTTTTACTTTGAAGTAGATGTTCAATGACTGTGTATTTAGGAACAAAATGTTAAACGTTAGTAAAGTTTCTTTTACCAATTAAAGGATAATTTGCTGTGCTTGATTTATGTTTTAAGAGCTGTTAAAATAAGTATGTTTCTTTGAAATTTTTTTGAATGGTAATTATTTGCTTTGGTAGATTTACGAATATTTCAATGACATCCTAGTATTGTTATGGGGTTTGTGAGTTGCCACTTTGTGGATACAGGGAGCATGTTTTAAAGGCTGAACAGATTTCTGGACTTTAAATCAATCTGTGAATGAAAGCACAATGACCCAGTGACATATTAAAAACAGTTTCCAATAATTTTAAATACAAAATAAACATTTATCCACTGGATACAACACTCTAAAGCATGTGATCATTTTCACAATGCTGGTCAATTTAATGGCCACCTTCCTTTTAGGAATAAAACTGTTCATAATAACCACTGGATTGAAATATAGTTAAATATTTATACACCATCAAAATATGACATAATACTGTCACCAACTTTTAACCAAGGGTTACCAATACCAGACCAAACATTTTCCTTGGTTCACAATTCCTCTGAATATGAGCCATGTCTCTTAAAAAAAGGTTGCCTGACACCATTAAAGTTACAAGATCTGAAATATTCAACTTTGCAACGGCATAGGCTGAGCGCAGGTGCATATGGACACTCTTATTTGGTGACGACAAAAATCCGCTAAGACTGAATTGGGGCCAAGAGGCACAAATATGGGTCCCATTCACCATTTTAAAATTTCCTTTGCCTTCTTCCTGACAAGGGTCAGGCATGAAAACCAGGCTGAATATTTGCTATTTTAACAAGACCATAAATTTATTTAGAATAAAGAGAATTGTTGCTAACCAGTGAAAACCTATGGCAGATTACAACAACCAGTTTTCTCCAAGAGAAATAAGAAAATCTTTAAAACTGAAAATGCATCATGAACATTTGAGTCTGTCAATGATATTTGTATATGCACCAGCTGATGCTACATTGTGGATGTGAAGAGTCAGCAAACTGTGATTTCACATGAGCTGATTAAAACTTGAAATGACTTCAACCTTATCAAAGCTCAACGTGAATCCAATGCTTAATACTTATTCATACATGTAGAGCCTTTGATGAATTTCTCAGGAAGTTTGTCCGCTGGTGCTTCCTTGATCTAACATAGTTGGATGAGAAATAAGTGGCATTGCATCGAGGGATGATTTGTAAAAATACAATTACGTATTCACTGTATACCTATCAAGGACTTTACTGTTCTGCATGAATAGAGTGCTTAAAGCTGACTTTGATGTTAGTATGAGGTGTTATTTCTATGAATGGATTTACAGGTTCAAAGACTGCCTGGTAGTAATTTGTAGTTTTTGGTAATTTGGCATGAGTTGTTATAAATTTACAAAATATATCTTGTTAAAGACTTGGTAGTCAGAAATCTCATCTTTTATCATGGTACTTGGTCAGAATAGGTGATCTTTTCACTGGCTGGCATTGTAATGCTAAATTACCAAAAATCGTAATTATCAAAAACTGCAAAATAGTACCAGGCAGTCCGTTGGACCTGAAAAATCCATTCATACACGGCAACATGAGAAAATCTAACAAAATAAAAACAATAAGTAGGAAGAATGTTTATGAGCATATCACAGATGAAATAATATTTGGAAAGGGCCAGATGACTCAGAGGTGACACAGAAATCTAATTACTAAAGATGAAGACCTGACAAACATGAAGCAAATCTTTAGCATTTTGTTTAAAAGTATATCATGGGAGTTTCAGAACTTATCATTGTAGGCAAGAAATTTTTGAAAAGATGCAACACGGTTGAAGGAAAACTCATCACATTGTCAAAGCACATACCATAGGCTTTCAAAAGAACTCATAGAAAAAATGATTGTCTGCAGCAAATATAAATCCTCCTTAGGTATGTAAATTATTCCAAAAGACTTGACAGTGGCTTATGTAATGCCACTGTTCAAAGGAGAAAGTGAGTAACTTCAGGCAAGTTAACTCATGTCTGTTGTGAGATACATTGTATAATCAGTGGGGCATTTTTTTTTTAAACTTGCTGCCTGGGTATAACACTGGCATGGACAATCCTTCATCTATTTTTAATGAATAAGAAAGAAAATTTGTCAGATTAAATCACAAATGACTGTTCTGCCATGGCTTACTGGGTCCACTCATATACATAACATCAACTATTCAATTACAGAATCCATTGCATCTGCTGATTCTGACATCAAGTGTTAACCTTTTCACTTCAGCAAGGTGGAAGCTAAGCAAAAGGCCTCAATGGCAATAAGGTTGGTGAGGCATGATCTACCCCTCACAAATCCATGCTGACTATCACGAATCAAACTGTGCCTATCCAAGTGATCGTAAATCCTATCTCTCAGAGCCCTTTCCAATAACTTGCTCACCGCTGAAGTAAGACTAACTGGCCTGTAATTTCTGGAGTTATCCCTATTCCCTTTTTTGAACACGGGAATGATGTTTGCCACTCACCAATCTTCTGGCACTATACCGGTGGACGGTGAGGATGAAAAGATCATTGCCAAAGGCCCTGCGATGTCTCTCCTCGCTTCCCATAGAATCCTTGGATAAATCCCATCAGGCCTGGGGGACTTATCTATCTTCAAGTTCCTCAAAATTCCTAGTACATCTTCTTTACTAACGTCCACCTGGTCTAGCCTACCAGCCAATTTCACACTGTCCTCCCCTACAACTAGGTCCCTCTCAGTTGTGAATACCGAAGAAAAGTATTCATTAAGGACCTCTCCTATCTCTTTAGACTCCATGCACAAATTCCCTTTCCAACCCTTGATTGGCCCTACCCTTTCCCTGGTCATTCTCTTATTCCTCACGTACATGTAAAAAGCCTTGGGGTTTTCCTTGATCCTATCTGCCAAGGATTTCTCATGCCCCCTTATAGCTCTCCTAAGCCCTTTCTTCAGCTCCTTCCTGGCTAACTTGTATCCCTCTGGAGCCTTTTCCAATCCTTGTTTCCTAAACCTTATATAAGCATCCTTCTTCCTCTTAACCAGTCGTTCAACCTCTCTTGAGAACCAAGGCTCCCTCACTTGACCACATCTTCCCTGCCTGCAAGGAACAAACATATCGAGCACACACAGTATGCATTCCTTAAACAATCTCCACATTTCTATAGTGGTCTTCCCTGACAGCATCTGTTCCCATGTTATGTTACCCAGTTCTTGCCTAACAGAATTGTCATTACCCTTTCCCCCAATTATAAGCCTTACCCTGCTGTATGTAACTATCCTTTTCCATGACTATTGTAAAAGTAACAGAATTATGATAGCTACCGCCAAAATGCTCTCCTACCAACAGGTCTAAAACTTGGCCCAGTTTATTGCCAAGCACCAAATCCAAAGTGGCTTCTCCTCGTGTTGGTCTATCTACATACTGTGTCAGGAATCCTTCCTGAACGCACTGGACAAATCCATTCCATCTAAACTATTACAACTAAAAAGTTTCCAATCAATATTTGGAAAGTTGAGGTCACCCTGACTGCAACCCTGTGACTTCTGCACCTTTCCAGTATCTGCCTTCCAATCTGCTCCTCCACTTCTCTGCAACTGTTAGGGGGTCTGTAAAAAATCCCCAACAAAGTGACTGCTCCTTTCTTGTTCCGGACCTCAACCCAAACCAACTCTGTAGAGATATCATTCTCCAACTACTTTTCAGTAGCTGCTATACTAGCCCTGACTAGCAATGCCACTCCCCTGCCTCTTTTACCACCCTCCCTATTTCTTTTAACGCATCTAAATCCTGGAACTTCCAACAACTATTCCTGTCCCTGAGTTACCCAAGTTTCTGTAATGGCCACAACATCGTAGTTCCAAGTACTGATCCATGCTCTAAGTTCATCTGCCTTCATTAATGATCTATTCATGAGTGTAGGAGGTATGATCAGTAATTTTTTGGATGACATGAAAATCTCCAGAAAAATCAGAGAGTTCGGATGGTTCTGATGAATTTACGTAAAACAGTTACTCAGAAAAGTTTAGTCTCTTAATTACATACTCTAATTCCTGAGTAGCTATTAAACTGACATCATACATAATCCAGCTATGCCTCCCCACACGACTTCCACAAGCTCAGACCCTGACCTGACATCCCCAGGATGTGACCCTCAACCCTACTACTCCACTTAGGGTTTCTAACTCTCCCTTTCCATCAGGCCCAATCCTCCCCCTGCTGGCCGGCCCCACCCTCAGCCCACTGTAAGTCCCAAACTGATACCCCTGTCACTGGATCGGCCATACATTGCCCTTTCCTGGCTAGGATGGTCTCAACCCAGCCACTCACCCCACTGTCAGGCCCAAAACGAAACACCCCCCACTTGACCCAATTTCACCAGCTCTTCCCATGCTCCTCCCCCAACCATTTACCAGCCCCTCTTGCCATCTTGCACCCTGGCACCCCACTCCAGCTGGCACCTGAACCAGGCAGTTGAGTTCAAAGGTGGAAATTCTACTATTGTGCCACAAGAGCTCCTGCGCACTTACTTTATGTACGCACCTTTTGACAGCAGATGTCAAAATGACTGTCAAGATCTTTAAATATCAGAAAATGGCATTAACTGCTGTGAGAAAG
Organism: Ginglymostoma cirratum; assembly: GCA_024137785.1. NCBI lineage: Eukaryota > Metazoa > Chordata > Chondrichthyes > Orectolobiformes > Ginglymostomatidae > Ginglymostoma > Ginglymostoma cirratum. The sequence continues at coordinate 2,752,691 of JAHRHZ010000031.1, forward strand.
GGCTGGGGTTTGCCCTCTCCTGTTTGTGCCACCCTACAGAACAACTATCCGAATAGCTACTTCTGACGGAGAACTGAGCAGAATCTCCTCTCAAAAATATAACAAACAAGGATCAGAGTGGCAATCTGGGTGCAATTGGAAAACTCTGGAAAATCTGGCCCAAGTATTCAAATGTGATTCTACAATTGCAGGATTATTTTGGAGGATTGCAGAAGTATGGATTTTACTTGTTAAAATGGTATTGTTAAGTTCCTTTAACTGATATTGTCAAAGAAGAAACAACTTTTGTAACATCAGACAGTCATTGCCAACGTAGTTTGGTAAGCAAAATGCACTGGCAACTTTTTAATGACAAAGCAAAAAGATCATTAAAGGATTATGTAACTGTTGTGAACATCAACAACTTGGTTGTGTTCAGTCAGACCATGGAAGAACATTTATACCACTTGAATTAACTGTTTAATTGGTTACAGAGAGCCAATTTGATCATAGATTTGGCTAAAATTAAATTTGTAAAAGTCACAGTGACTTATTTGGGCCATACTGTAAAACAAGGTTGAGTAGTACCTAGAGAAGCAAAGATATAGGCATGGAATTTCGTTTGTCTAAGACTAAACTTTTTTTTCTGGTATATCAGTACGAGTGAATTCTACTGGAATCTCATTCCAAATTTCAGGACTGAAGTGAATCCCCAGATAAACCTGTTAACAAAAGGCAAGAAATTTGAATGGACAGGAAAATATCAGAGTGTCTCTAGTGAGATTTCATAACTAAAATTTCAGACAGTTTTATTGAGGATTAATGTTGCAACAATGCAATCTTAAAATTGTTCATGTAGCCGGAAAAAACATTATTAAAGCTGATGCATTGCCAAGTGGTAATACAGAGAAAAAAAATGTTGCAAGCAAAATTGACTTGTATAGATTGTTATGAAAATCCTCACGTGCCTAATTCACATCTATTATTGTCAATAGAAAGAACAATAATCCGGAATTCTGAATTAAAATACTTATTGAAGACACCATTCAATTTCCATTTTCAGAAGGTTTATATGTATGGTTTTTAAGGGTCTGAAGATATTCATTTAAGCAAGTGGGTAGAAAGAGTACATTCAATAAAAAGTTATATCATTTTTGTTGTTTCTGATAAGTTTTCCAAAATTTCTTGTGTTTATATAGCTTTTTTTTCTGTTCTTTTGTGTATTAAACTTACATTCTTTTGTTTAAAGTACATTGGTGGCCTCTTTGTGAATTTGTTGAGTTACTGACCACCACTGTAACCAAATTACAATAAGTAAAAGATATGATTTATCAAACCAGCTTTCACTCTTGAATCTGACTTGTCCAGTATTACCATCAACTGGGATGATAACAGAGGTCTAGCACATTTGTTCATCTTGTTGGCTCCTTCACCACCTGTCACAGATCCAGCCCTGCAGCTATCTCACTTAGGATTTAGACAGCTTAGTCAGTAGTGTTGCTACTGAACCACTCTTGACAATGGGCATTGAAATCCCCTACCCAAAATATATTCTGTCCCTTTGCAACCCTCAGTGTATCTTCCAACTGGTGTTCAACATAGCCAAATACTGATTTATCAGTTGGGTGCAGTAAGTGGTAACCAGCAAAATATTTTCTGGTCCGCATTTGATCCATGGGATTTCAAGACAATTTTGAAGACTCCACAGGGCAAATCCCACTCAACTGTATATCACTGTTCTACCACACCAGAGGGTCCGTCCTGCCAGTGGGGCATACCCAGGATTGGTGACAATAGTTTGAGACTTTGTCTGCAAGATATTATTCCATAATATGATTTTATGTCAGACTGTTGCTTGATGCAGCTATGAGACAGCTCTCCTAGTTTTGGTACAAGGACTCTAATATTGGTAAGGAGGTATTTGCAGAGTGTGTAGGGTGATGGTCGGTGGTCTTATTCTGTAGCAGTTTTGATAAAACTGAGTGCTGCACTAAGCCATTTCAGAGGATATTTCGGAGATCCATCATATTGCTAGGGGTCCGGAGTCATATCTAGGCCAGACCAACGAAGAATGGCAACTTTCCTCCCCAAACAATAATAGTGAACCAGATGTGCTCTCGCTTACAACTATCAGTAATGCTTACCTAGTCTCCATTGGACTAGTTTTTAATTCCAGATTTCTACTGAATTCAAATGTTGCCATCCCACACTGTGGTATTTGAGTAATGTCCCCAGGACATTGTCCTAGCATCTGGATTGTTAATTTAATGACAATAACACAGCAGCAGCACCTTCTGCACTGCTCCTGACACTTTCAACATCACAAAACAGCTTCTTCCCTATCAGTGTATAAGAAAATAACAAAAAGAAGGTCCCACAGAGACCTCAAGCCTTTAAGTACATTTGTACAGATCAGGATTGCATTCATTGCCATCAAGAACTGTGAAAAATTGAAATCAGAAGTCTTCTCCATACTCAAGGTGTCATCATGCTGCAAGTTCCCCTTTAAGTCACACAATTTTTTGACTTGGAACTATATCGCCATTCCTTCATTATCACTGGGTCACAATCTTGGAACTCCCTGTTAAACAGCTCTATGAGTATTTCTACACTGTAAAGACTGCAAGAAGACAAGTTCAAGAAGATAGCTCACCAACCACATTCTCCAGGGCAGTTCAGACTGGGGAATGGTTGCTGACCGAGTCAGCGCTACCCACATCCCATGAATGAATATAATATTTAAAAGGTCTTGTGCTAATTATTTCTACATTAGAGTATCAAAGTATCTCTCAGAAATTATTCAGCCTCTGCCAGTGAGCTGTTAGGCTCCGAGCTGGCTTCAATATGCTGCTAGAGTGATAGAACTCTTCTGCTCAGTTGTCCAAACGACTGCTGTCTTGCAAAATAGTGAACATGCTAAGGCATTGCCTAACAGCAGTGGTTTAGTTAAGGTTGATACAAATGCCAAGAATGCACTTCAGTTTGCTTTAATCTTAAATAGAAGCGTGAAAGGGAAACTTGACTAATCCTAAATGTTCAGATTTACCTTTTGATTTGGGGTAATTATGCAAAATAAGTGACGACAAGTAGCCTGTTTTACATCCTACCTGATTGTCTTTTTTGTTAGAGTCAGTCAAATCAAAGAAATTGACTCAGTGGGAAAGCACAGCAATAAACCTATTCTCCAGAATTACATTCAATCCACTTTGTAAAGGTCATTTCTAAAGCTGTGCACAGGATAGCTTAGATAATGTGTGCATTGAGTGCAATGCGTGATAAAATGCAGAAATCAAAGAAGACATAATTTTAAAAATGATATATTGTTTGTGTTACACATAAAGACAATGTATGGGATGTGCAGATTTGTTGCATGCATATGTTTATGCTTGAGGAATTTTAAAAGCGTATGTCCAATGACACTTGCTAGCAGCAAGTGTGGTCTATACACTCAAGCTTTTCTCATAGTTTTAACTAGATTAGACTATGCTTGCCGAATGAACTTCAATATAAATAGATCTAAGAGGAGCCACTTAAATGTGGACTCAGTGATACAGATTGAAATGAATGCTCAGCAACCTTTCACTGTGACAGAAAAAAATCCTCTAATACTGCTAAACTGAGCTAGTTTTGGTACTTATCCATTTTTTTGTTCAAAGTTATTTATTCCCTTGGATTGTAGGATGAATTCAGGAATCTGAGAATTTTCTCCAACAGTTAATCAGTAATAATGTCTGTCAATTTATCCTTGAAGTTGGTAAAGTATATGAAGCATTTTCATAGCAACATAAGGGTAAACCCACATTTCCAATTCTAAACTTATTCCATTAGCAGATAATTCTATAACAGAAAATACTGCTGCACCTAATAACCAGAAACTCATAGCAAAATCAATTGCAGAGACATATGATTACAATACATAAAGGTTGTAAAAGAAATTCATAATCGAGGTGATTATTTACTGTAAAAATCATAAACATATTTACCGACAATTCATTCTGATTTATTTTTTATGTTTTAACAAAAAGTTGTGTCGATATTATTTTAACAACTAAGTTATTGTTTGGGATAACTTGATTAATTTTTGAAACTATTGAACAGTTGGACTACATCGTGAAAGATCATTATCAGGAAAGGTTATCTCTGTTTGTTTCCCCAGCAATGCTGCCTGACCTGGTGAATATTTCCATCATTTCCCGCTCTGTAACATTGTTCTTTTGAATTCTGACATGGTGCACATAACTCATGCTACCTGATTGAACTATTACACATCACTGAAGCATGTACCATATAGAACTGAATCAATCTGTAACCAGGCCACATGCTTGCATTATTGTTTTGCACTCATCAAAATGGGTAATGTTATTGCCAGGCAGTAGGACACTTTTGAAGTATCTTCAGTCAACACAGATACAGAGTAAAGCTCCATTCAATTTATGCCAACAATTTGTGGCAGTCTTAACTTTTGATGATGAATGAATAGTGACTATTAGTAAAAAACATGTAATGGATATTATCTATAAAGATTTTAAGGAAGCATTTGATGAGATATCATCTGAAAGGATGGCTACAGTGCTGAGGCTCATAGAATAGGATGGTCGGTGTGAACTTGAATAAAATCTGGACTCAAGCATTAAAAACAGTGAGTTGTGATTAATATGTATTTTTTCAAAATGGAGGACAGTAGGAAGTGGTGTTCCCAAACCATCATAATGTTTTTGATTATAAATGACTATTATATTGGCAGCACGATGGCTCGGCGGTTAAAACTGCTGCTGACTCAGAGCACAGGAACCCAGGTTCAATTCCAGCCTTGGGCGACTGTCTGTTTAGAGTTTGCACATTCTCCCCATGTCTGTGTTGTTTTCCTCCCACAGTTCAAAGATGTGCAGGTTAGGTGGATTGGCCATGGGAAATGCAGGATTACAGAGATAGGGTAAGGGGATGGGTCTGCATGGGATGCTCTTCGGAGAGTCGGTGTGGACTCTGGGGGGCAAATGGCCTGTTTCCACACTGTAGGGATTCTATGAGTAACATAATTTGCAAAACATGCAATAGTATGAAACTTGGAAGGGTTGAAAACAGTGTGTATGATCCAAATTGACTGCCACAGGACTTAGGCAGGCTGGCAGAATGAGCACGCAATTGGCAAATGGAATTTAATACAGAAGAATGTAAGGTGAGACAAGTTGTCAAAAGGGAAGCAGAATAAGTTGGCATGTTGGCTATAAGGAGTAATTGGAATGGGTGGAAGACATGAGTTGGTTTAGCAGAGTAGAGGTGGCATAGAAAATGGATGAGGGTATGATGGATTGAGGTCCTAAAATGTAACCAATACAGACCAGTGAGGTGGACCCTCTAACCAGCCTACCTTGGCGCTTGACTGCCTTTCTAGCTGCATCTACACTACTTTTGGGGACAGTGAGCCTGATTCTTCCATCACCCGATTCCATTGCTGCCTCAGAGCAAAAACATATATTTTAAAGGGCATCCAATGCCCAGATGGATTTTGTTGTCAGTGCTTTTGACACTTCAAACAGTTTAGAAACACTTTACCCAAGCATTCTAGTCAGTGAAACAGACAGAATTTGATTTGTTGGTTCAACTGGATATTATGAACAAAATATTCTTTATTAAAACACAATGTAAGTATTTCTAAAGTTCCCACAATATTTACTTTTTGTCTAGCTCTATTGTCTGGAAAAGAATATTACCTGCAACAATCCAGGTGTTTGAGCTGGGCTATTGGAATCTTCTTTCTCTCCAACATAAGGCTAACCATCCTCCATGACGGTCAGTCATGTGAGTCAGGGTGGATCTTTTTTCTCTCTCACTCTCGTAGTCTCTCCCCAGGTTGTCAGATCTCCACTGTTGAGCCAGGCTGACACATCACTGAGCCTTCACAGAGGGAGTGGCGCACCGGTTTGTGTTTTTATACCCCATCATGCAAGACCATCCAGAATGTTTTGTTGCTTTTGGTCAATAGGACAATGAGCTGGATTCAGATCATCTAATGCGGCCGCACCAACACCCTTCAATGTTGCCATGCGAGGAGGTGTAAAGTGCATGTACTCAGACAGTCAAGATGCCAGGACATCTGATCGACACTTGTCCAATATATAACTTTCAGGCTGTTTGTAACTGATTTCCCTTGAACTTTTGTATCCTCTTCAATCTTGATTTCCACTATTCTCTGTAGCTGATAGCTGCTAGATGCTGTTTAATTTATTTTGGCCAATTTTCTGTCATGCCTGATTTTACTGGCTGTGGGTCAATTTAGAATGTCCAAGTTTGGGCCTGTGGTGACTTGACCACAGACTGTATCAGACTTGAAAATCTTCCATCCATAGTGAAAAGTTGGCCCTTGGTCCAGCACATTTTCCGGTACCATAGTCCACACTTAGAAACCTCTCCCCTTCCTACCCTTCACTCTATCCCAATAAACCAATGATATTTGGGTATTAAAGTCTCCAAAATTAATATTGCTTAGTTCTTGCACATCACTGCTATTTTTCTGCAGACTTGCTCCTTTATTTCTCTGTCTCGTTGTCTGATGCTCACAGAATACCCCCGTAGAATGGTTATACTCCATATTGTTTCTCCATTCCAACCAATGAATTGTGTCGTTGATGCTTCGAGGACATCTACTCTTTCCAACACTTTAATGCCTTCACTAACCAGTACTGCCATTTTTTCCCTCATAATTTTTTTTCTGGACACTTGATATCCTTGAAGATTAAACTCCCAAGACACAATATTTTTAAGCCACATTTCAGATGTTGCTACTACATCATGTTCCCACACAGCTATTTGCACTTGCATCTCACTGCACGTTATGTTCTACTGCATGAATTTATCAAAAAAAGGACTATTTATCACTTTAAATGGATGCAAGCAATGACATTTCATTCATATTAGGAGTTATGTCTTTTCAACGACCTGTCTGTAATGTTCAAAATTCATTTTAAATTAAATTCATTCTTTTTAACGTCCCAAAATAATGTTACTCATAAATGTAACTTAATTTTCAATGACGGTATTTCTTTAGAATTTCAAGATATTAAATTTGATTACAGTTACCGTTCTTTGGATAAATAAACAAAGGATGTAAATTAATAATAGTTAACTGAATTATTTCTAGTTGATGACTTTAATCTGAATAAATAAGCGTGTTAATTTCTAATAAAATTTGAGTATTACATATTAAATTGGAAAGAAATAGATAACATTTTTTTCCATTATCACAAGGATGAACAAACCAGCCTTAATTTCTGTTCAATTTCTTGTCATTTTGGATCAAGTCCAACAAGTGAAAAGCTGACACCATCTACATGCTACAGTGGAATTATTGAACTCTCACAGTGACAGAGAATCATACTGGCTAGTAGCTTGGGGAGAAAAATTAGGCTTACAGCTATTTTGTGACCAGGAAAAATGCCAACTCATTTGAGGTTGCTTTGATGTCTATGTTACCTCATTAAGACAGCAGACTTACTTAAATAGATTCTACACTGATCATTATGGCCAATTTCATGCTAGAGACAATGCTTAGTAAATTTAGAGCAGATGTGTATGATGTATGAAAATAGGCTTCTTAAAAGGGAGTATTATTTTAATTTTGATTTGACAGAACTTCTCAAACATTTTTCTTTTGTCTTCACTTAGGCTTGCATTTCGGTCCTTATACAGGTCTTTAAAGTTATCTTGCCACATTTCCCACTAGATGATTGCACTTGCAAAAAAAAGCTCTGACACTTGGTTTCTCCTTTGATATTTCAGGGACTTCTGCAAATTGGCTCAAAATGACTCGGAAAGCATACTAACCTGCAAGTAGACAGAACACATATAGAGATTGTCCATCCAATGCAGACTGGTGGAAAGATACCTCTGCTGCTGGGAGGTGACATCACCATCTACCAAAGTTATGGGGATGGTGGGTAGGAATTTCTTGTAGAAGGTGCTATGTTTAAAATTCTCCCAAAAGATTAATGTGTACACCCTAGCTATATAGATAGCACCCACTACTGCTGATTATGTCCAGGTTGGTCATTCGGGCAGTGGCTTCAACTGTATCATTTGTGCAGCTGAACAATTTGGGAAAGCTGACAACAAACTGGACACTGTGTTCAAACTCTTGATGATAAAAGATGCAAAACTGTTCAAGGTCATCAGTTACCTTGCAGAAAGAGCACAATGTAGGTAAACAGATTGTCCAGTCTAGGCTAGACTTCCTACTTTTGTCCCAAGCATTTGAGGTGAGATCTGCCAATGACAAGCTGATGTTTTTTTTCTCAAAGCTGCCTCCTTCTGGCTGATTGTCACTTACAGGAAGACTGGGGTGGGGTGATAGGTGGACTCGTTAGCTGAATATGAAATTGCTGATCCTAAAAAAAATTGAGGAACTTAAAGAGGATTATAAAGATTGGAGAATTGTAACGGCCACTCTTTGAATCTTCAGTGCACAGCAAGAAGCAGTTAAGACAAACATCAAGAGGTTCTTCATTCTCAATGGTGTTCAGAAGGCAAAAAAAGAAAAGGATGGAATTGCCCCAACTCCAGAAAAGCTGCAGAAGCTGATCCTTCTGGAGATGATGGAGGTTGATGTTAAGAAGGAGCTCCAAGAGAGGAAGAGCCAGGAAGTTTCACTTTGACTTGGAGGCTTCAAGACATTCCTCCAGTCTGGGGTCTGCTACATAGAGCAGAAGGGGACATGTTTGCATTTTTTCTTCCAGAAGTACACATAAAGAGCCCTGAGATCAGCAGTCTGAAGGAAGAAGATGGCCTGGTGATGTCATCTCAGTCTGTCATCTTAAGAATCAACAAATCTTTTTATGCCCGACTATATGATGTAAAGTCCATAGACCATATGTCATCCTAGTCATTCCTCTCCTCTATCATGGATGTCTAAGACAATAGTCCATGCGAGAGTCTGGACAAGCCATTAACTCTGGATAAACTAATAAAGGCAAATGAGTCCAGATGACAATTACTGGGGGATATGGTTCAGAGAGGCTAGGATATACATTAAAACCTGACAGGAGGGTTGAGATAGAAACTGAGCATGTGGGATTGATGCTGTGTCTCCAGAGCACCTGAAATCCTTGCAATCAGATGTGAGGTGCTGTTGATGTTCCTGTACATGGCTCAGAGTCTGAGCCTGGATCTCAGTGGTCACCCAAACCATCCTCATATGGAGGTCAAAGGTGTATCATGTATGCAATGACACCATGTACAAATTGCTGGATAGAGAGGGTGTAAAAGTAACCAATGTTACCTTCATCCTGATGGCTACCTTTGTGTTTGGCTGCATTAAGTTGTGTAAAAACCTTTGAAACTGAAACACCAAGAGTTGGAGTTCGACCTATTCGTGTTGTAACAAAGCCATGTCTGGCTGTGTGGCTATGGAATGTTTCTTTTTGGACTGTTCGGTATTACCTATCTCCCATGGAAAAGTTTACAACAACCACATGCCCATCATCTGTGGTCAACATATAACATCCACAAGGCCCTGCTGGTTAGAGGAATTCGTCAATTTGTTGGATAGTTTCCTAAGTAGACTGTCAAAGTCATTTTGCAGAAAAACCTCATCGCCAGAATTTTCAAACAAGTAGAAAGGAATAGCTTGGCTGAGAAGAGCACTCCTCATTACGTCATTCACAGATGCACCGAGTCTCTGCACTCAGGCCCACTGCAGTGGTGAAGAGACCATCAAACATTTCCCTCTGGAATACCGCATTATGTTAATGCCACATGTTTTGCTTCATTCAGTAAAACGGTATTTTATTGTATTTCTTTACTGTCTAATGTAAAATGTTTTGTGACATACTTATTGATATTTTTATGAATAAAGCATACTTTTGCAAAAATATAACCTTTCAGGTAATTTGGAAACTTTGTTGTTGTTGAAATAGGAAACTTTCCTTTATGGGCCCAGGAGGAGCATGAATGCTCCCACTGTAGTGACTGCACCGAGGTCAGCCAGGTGGACCTCATAGAAAGCAAAAGGATTGCAGATGCTGTAAATCAAAGGCAAAAATAGAAATTGCTGGAAAAGCAAGGGAGGGTCACTCGACTGGAAATGTTAACTCTGATTTCTCCCCACAAGTGATGCCAGACCTGCTGAGTTTTTCCTGCATCACCTGTGGAGCGAAATCAGAGTTAACGTTTCCAGGTGAGTGACCCTCCCTTGCTTTTCCAGCAATTTCCACTTTTGCCTTGGACCTCAAAGAACTTAGTTCCCTGATTGGAGCGGTTAATCCAGGAGCTCTGGCTGACATAAAATGGTTGAAGATCAGAGATACCACCCTCTGTTGAGCTGTTTCATCCACTGTCTTCACCAAATGCTGTCTGAGCTAGAATCCTCACCTTCCTCCTTGTACCCACAACAATTGTAGCCTAGCAGGCAATCTCTTGACCAGCTGATCTGTGCCATTTCCCAAGGATCATTTTGAAGCTGAGGTTGCACTGTGAGGTATGAATGAACATTGAAATCAGTTGCGACTACTGTGAAGACCAGCTGCTCACTTACCTCTTTTCCAGCCACCAATGTGATCTACAACAGCTTTTCATTTATAAAATGTCTCAACAATGACCACAATCCATTTACATCTTTAGTTAAACTGTTATTTTAATGACTACTATTTAACCATTGTTGTCGTAAATATCCATCTGGTTCATGAATGTTCTTGAGGAAAGGGAACCTGACCCCAGCCTATGTTGATTCCAGACTCACAACAGTGTGGCTGATTATTAATGGCTCTCTGGAAAGGCCCAGCAAGCCACTCAGTTCAGGGACAATTAAGAATGGGCAAAAAATGCTGGTCGAGCCAGTGACATCCACAAGCCATGAATGAATAGCAAAACAAATATTTTGTATCCCCCTCTTTCCTCCTTCTGCCTATTGGCATTCTAAATATGGGTTTCTCCTTAACTTGTTAATACTTAGACAATCATGGTATCAATAAGATAGACAGGACACCCCAGTGAATGAAAGGACAAGTCAAATCAGCAAAAACAAATGCACAGATGCACATTGAGTGAAAGAAAATTAAAGAGATGTACATTTTTGCACAAGAGAAGTACACAGACAAACTAAATATCAATTGAAGAGGGAACAAAATGATGAGAACACAAAGACAGAAAACACAGCAGCACAAAAATACAGAGGTGAAATAAGATATAAGCAGAAAGCCAAGAACCAAGAAAAATTTTGTTGCATTGCTATTTATATAATTTAAACTATCTTGAGAAAATCATGACCATTTCACTAGTTATAAGTGGCTCTCTTTATTTGAACATTGTATTAATATTACCCTTAATCCTGAGTCACACTAATTAAAAAGATCACAAATTTGATCTGATGTCAGTGTTAAATTAGATTATCACAGTGCAGTTACAACAGCTGACAACAGTGTCCCTGGGCTACAGAGACCTTATCTCACATGATTGCTATGCTATCCATTGGCCCTGTTAGAAAATCTGTGAACAAATGTTAAGTGAAGACACGATGAGGATTCACTATAATGCCACACAATTGTTTAGTGTACAATGCCATCTGAGCACACAGAAAAATATTGGTGACTGAGGTGGAATAATGAAGGACTGACAAGCCTACAGAGCTGTACATTAACAGAGATAACTGCCTTCAGGAGATGAGGTGAGAAAATTGGTGTGAGAGGTAAAGGTGAAATTCAGCTTGCCAGTTGTGAAAATTTATTGCATTTCCTTCCTCATGAATTATCTCGGTTTTGCTTGTTATGGTAATAGTAGTCATTTCTTGTTCTTTCGATTTTGTAATACCAGAGGAGTGAAAGATAGACCGAGGTAACTTATCAAAGCATAATCATTTTTTTTGCAAACATTGCACCATCATATTGTAATGGATTGAGCGTGAATGCTTTAGTAGCCTGTTAGGGTTAATAACTTCAAGATTCCCAGCAGGAACAAAAACAATGACTGGCTGTGAGACATTTTGCATCTGTGCATGTGGTGAGGCTGCTTAAAAACAGTTAAAGAAGAAGCAGGGGAGAATACAAAACACCTGCTAAAACAAATTTATGCACTCTGATTGCCATGGGAACCCTAAATAAACTGTTTCAGTTTCCAGTGCTGTGTCAGTTTATATGTCATGATTAATTAGCAGATGGCAGAAGCCCCTTAATGACGAGTCCAACTGGAGTCAGAACACTCTTTGTGGTGTACCCTAACCTTTGGCACTATCTCATAGAGTCAAATTGAAATTCAAATGACCTCTAGAGAAAACATTCAAATTGACACATGGATACCCAAGGGAAGAATCGAAGAGACGGATGTTCTCTTTGAACCCAGCTGGACGTGTTGGCCAAATTACTGATTATGACAGGGAGTTGTCTGATTCTGAAAATTGTAACACTGCATTGCAGGCTATAGGAAAGTGAAGTCCTGAGGATACTCCATTAGCTGCTTCATACTTTGGCTCCTGAATTTTCTGAAGGCTATGCTAAATCAAATATTATTTTTCCTCATCTGAAACACCACAAAAAGAAATAAAGACTTCTGTTTTAAAAAAATGACTGTACTTTATTATGTTCTAGGAAGGCTGTTGGTAAATTGAAAGTTGTTACTTGAATACTGAGCTTAAAACTGCAATTTCAGCTGATATAAAAAAAACTTAGCCATTTTTTAAGTAAAAAATGGTTTGCTTCCCTTGCCTAAAAAGTAAGCTGCCATTTCCATGTAGCCTGCAATTTTTCAAAATGAACATTACGAATATCAAGTCATTAGCATCAGACACCATATGGCTGCCATCTCAAGAGTGTAAATGATGTAACACTGAAATTGTTCAGAAAAGGACAGAAACTGCACAGTTACAGGACATTATAAACTCTTTGAAGTATGACAAAAATGAAAATGTCAATTAATTAACCAGCACTCAAGCTTAATTGACTATTTGATTCTTCTAAACCTAGCCAGCAAACACCATTAAGGAAAACAGTATTTTAGATTAATTTTGCTTTGCATATCTTTGAACATTGCTGAAACTCAGATTCAAAATGATTAATTTTTAGGCAATGTTTTTGCTTCATTACATTCCTCAGTGTTAGATCATTGTATATGCAAAGATTTGTTCATTGCTTCAGAGCTTTTGTATTCTGCTTCCATTTTCTAATATTTTTCTAAAATGATGACAATTAAAATATATCAAACCAAGTAAAACTAATTCCTTCAGCATATATTACTACAGCTATCTTTATTGTAAAATAATGAAGTATTGAGAAAATGTAAGAATTGAATTATTGTTGATAGTATATGCTGGAATGTTGTAACAAACTATAGTGGAAAATTTTCTTTATGTATTGTACATTCTCCCCACGTCTGTGTGGGTTTCCTCCAAGTGCTCCAGTTTCCTCCCACAGACCGAAGACGTGCAGGCTAAGGTGGATTGGTGATGCTAAATTGCCCATAGTGTTAAGGGATTTGTAGATTAGAGGAATGGGTTTGGGTGGGTGCTCTGAGGGTCAGTGTGGACTTGTTGGGCCGAAGGACCTATTTCCACAGTGTAGGGACTCTATGATTCTACGATTGTACGTTATATTGTTCGCTTAATTTGACTGCAGTATTGTCCACAGTCAGTTATTGGTGATGACACATGGAGTACCAGGAACAATTCTGAGTCTCATAAGAGGAAATAAAGATAGTAGAGAAGGAATGGAGACAAGTGGTCTAAATCTTTCGATCTAGCTCAGAATCCCTATTTCTGAAACAGATCAGACAAAATGAGGTCCACTCACCTTCCCATAAGTTTTCCAGCTGGACTTCCGATGGAGTGACCATCATAACAGATGCAGTCCAGCACACTGCACAGGCAGTATTGCAGTAATGCAATGGATGCAGTCCAGCACACTGCACAGGCAGTATTGCAGTAATTCATTCCAGAAAACACGTCCTCTTCTGAGCTGTGCGGGGTGGTAGCAGGTAGGTGAATGGGCAGAGGGTCCAGCTAGATGAGCTGGTGGGGGGGGTGGTCCAGCTGGATGAGTGGGTCGGGTGCCCAGTGGATAAAGGGATAGAGTACCATTTAGCTAAGCGGTGGGAAAGAGAGTAGGGTGGCCATTGGGTGTTTGCAGGGCTATGGTGGCACATGGATGACTGTGTATAGGTGCAGGTAAGGGAATGAAGAGTTAGGCTGTATCAGGTTTCATGGACGTTGTTAGGGTATTTTGTGGAACGTTAGGGAAATGGTGCATGTTTTCAGTGGAGGAGGAGGGGCAGTCTCTTAGATGAGTAAAGGAGCGCTCGTGGGGAAATCCATGAGACAAAAAGAAATAACGACAGGAGTATACTGTTCAACACCTTGCATCTGCTCCACCATTCAATAGGATCAAAGCTGATCTAATATTCTGTACTTCAACTTTCCTGTCCTTCCCCCCTAACCCTTGAATCCCTAATGGAAAATACATTTATCTCAGCTTTAACTATATGCAAAGACTCTATCTCCACAGCTCTATGTGGCAAGGAATTCCAAAGATTCACAATCCTCTGAGAGAAGAAACTTATCCTCATCTCAGTCTTAAATTGGCTCCACTTTATTCTGAGATTATGTACTCTGGTCCTAGATTCTTCTTACAAGGGGAAACATCTTCTTAACATTTATCCTGTCAAGCCCCTTAAGAATCTTATATGTTGCAATGAGATCACCCCTCATTCTTCTAATCCCCAGTGAGTAGCGTCCCAGCCTGCTTAGCCTTTGCTCATAAGACAAGCCTCCATACCTAGTGAACCTTCTTTGAGCTGTCTCCAATGAAATGATGCTTTTTTCATAAATAAGTCTCAAAAAGACTGACAACACTTTTTACAGGTTTTAAGGGAGAAAATAAATGGAAGCCCTCATGAAGTATAGGAAGTGCAGGCGAACTTCAGAAAGCAATTAGAACAGCAAACAGGGTCTATGAGAAAACATTGGCAGGTAAGATTAGTGAGAGTGTCAAGATATACTATATTTTCAAGGAGAACTGGGTAATCAGGGAAAGAGAGGGGTCCGTTGGTGACCATGGAGACAATCTCCGTGTGGAGCAGGAGGACATTGTTCTGGTTTGAAACAAATACTTTTCAACTTGGAGAAGGAGAATATAGCTACAGAATTCAGGACAAGGGATTTGGGATTCTTGAGCAGTTTGACTTTGGAAATGAGGAGGTATTCGAGATTTTGATAGGCTTAAAGATGGACAAATCCTCAGGTCCAGATGAGTTGTATCCCATGATACTATGGGAGACAGGGGTGGAGGAGTGTGGAAATTACAGGGACACTGACACAAATTTTTAACTCTTCTCTGAGTACGGGAGAGGTGCCAGATACTGAAGGACAGCTGTTGTGGCTGAGCGAAGAGTGGCAGAGATTAACCAGGGAATTGTAAATCAGTGAGTCTCACATCTGTGATAGTAAGAATTGCCAATGCTGGAGTCAGAGATAACACGGTGTGGAGCTCAAGGAACACAGCAGGCCAGGCAGCATCAGAGGAACAGGAAAGTTGACATTTCGGATTGGGACCCTTCTTCTGAAATGGGGAGGGGGAAGGGAGCTCTGAAATAAATAGAGAGAGAGAGGGAGGGTTGGTCATGGGATGAGGCCAGGGATGGGAAGATTTTGAAACTGGTAAAGTCCATATTGAGACCATTGGGTTGTAGGCTCCCAAGGCAGAATATGAGGTGCTGCTCTCCAGTTTCCGGGTGGCGTCATTGTGATTGGCTGTGCAGTTTATTGTGAAGATGATGATCATGGATTGCAGGAGGATATAAACAGATTAGTCAGATGGGCAGGTCAGTAGCAGATGGAATTTAACCCTTATAAGTATAAGATGATGTACTTTAGAAGAAGTAACAAGACAAGGGGGTACTCAATGAATAGCAGGGCACTTGGAAGCTCAGAGGAGCAGAGGGACCTTGGGATGCTTTGTCAACATAGGCAGGAAACATCACAAATGTTAAAAAGTACTTAAATGAGAATGTGAAATGTCCTACGTTCAAAAGTGACGGAACATATGATGGTAAGTTGGATTTAGAGTGGATTTTGTTGATGCAGGTCCAATGGGCCAAAGGACCTCTTCCGTACTGTAGAGTTGACATCTCAGGTCCAGTGACCCTGCTTTCTTTGTTTTATTATAGCTTTGTGGATGTGCCTACATCAAATTGAAGCAGTGATTCAAGAAGGCAGCTTACAACTACCTTCTCAAGGGCAATTAGGGAAGACCAATAAATGCTA
Source organism: Ginglymostoma cirratum (assembly GCA_024137785.1). Taxonomy (NCBI): domain Eukaryota; kingdom Metazoa; phylum Chordata; class Chondrichthyes; order Orectolobiformes; family Ginglymostomatidae; genus Ginglymostoma; species Ginglymostoma cirratum. Next base: position 2,768,904 of record JAHRHZ010000031.1, read on the forward strand.
GCCCAGCCAGCAATGCCCACATCCTCTGAATGAATCAATCAATCAATAAAAATGATCCTATGATGTTGAGTACTAGTAGCCACAGTAATAAGTGCATCTCTGTATGCATACCCAGCAGATACAGAGCCCTGGACCTGATTTTCCATCATGGTCACAAAATTTTCCAAGAAAACAGCCCAAAGTCTGCCAGTGCCAGGATGGGACTGATGACACTAATGGACTCCTCCATCCTTTGATTCAAATTACTGACTGCCTCTGACAAACATGCCTGCTATTTGTGTGCCTGTCTCTACTGTTATACCTCATTGGGCTAGCAAGTTGGAAATCAAGTCCCAGTATTCCCAGAGTCGTGAGTTTAAGATTTTATAAAAGGCAGCAAAGTCCCCTGATTTACATGTCTTTAAACACAAGTTGATGGAAAGTATATACCTGTTTTTTGTACTTTACAAGAATTACTGAATACCTGTGACTGCCAACACACTCAAAAGGTTCAGATTGTACATGTGGAAACTCCTGCAAATGCATATTTTATGAAATGCCATGCCAGTAAAAAAAAATGTAAGCACAAATACAGTAAACATAATAAGTATGAGCAAACAAGATACAATGATGGCAATGATTCTTCTCTGGGAAACATGCAGCCCATCCTCCCACACCCTGAGATAATGGAAGGTAGTGGCAGTTCAGTTCTTGACACTTCTGGACCAGTAAATTGAAAATGAAAGATAACTCTACAGGGGAATTCTACCACTCCAAAGAGGTACCCTGGTTATCAAAGGGAATGCACAAACAACAGATAGGCTCTGACGTGGTCTGCTCTGCACATGTTGGGTTTCACACGACAGGAATGTCAAAATCCAATCAACTGCTAGCAGCTGATCATTAAACTTGCCCACTGCCTCAATAAACCGCATGTGTGCATACTGTGGACGGCTCCCAATACTGCGCCTGTGGAAATAGCAAATGCCTTGAAAGGGGACATGACTTTATGATTTCTGGACTTGTCTACCATTTTCACCACAACAAGGAGCCTCCCTGTCATGGTGATAATTCTGTCATGGCCTAAGAGTTTTCAAATATAAGATAGCCACTAAAAAATCTAATTGGGAAATCAAAATAAGTCAAAATATTCACTGTACCCAGAGTAATTAGAATGGTGCTAATGAGGGAATTGAGATGCAAAATCATTGATGCCATTATGATAAAGCTATGTAAACATGTGATTGAAGGACATGTTGATGAAAGTAAATGCAAAAGAATGAGAGGAAACTCATGGACTATGATTTTGGGGATGAATCTGCTTCTATGCCGTAAATATTTGCAAAAATTTAAATGGCAAATTATTTTGTCCAATTTTCAGTCCTGTGCAACTACTTATGTCACAGTTTGAAGATCATAAGGCTAGAAATGAGATATGAAAGCCATTCATATCATCCAATAACCCAGGGAATAAGTACATACAGATCAATCCCCCAATTGTAGAATCCAACTGTTACTGAAACAATGTCTTGCTCTCACCACTCCCCAGACACCTCCCCACCAAATTCAGAAATTCATTTAGCATGTTGATAATATCTTAAATGGAAACTTCTCGACATGAGTCCAAGTTCTTTCTTTCAGTGATTTGAATCTGTGCCCTTCTTGCTTCATGGTTGAGATAAAATTTTAAGTATTCTTAAAATATTTTCAAAAATGTTGCACATATTTTTGCGCTCAAACACAATCACTGTCCCTTTAGTAACTGCTTTCACTTCAAATTACAGCTTTAAAAGGTTACAAGTTCCATTTCCTACCCTTTTACTTACACATTCACAGGATATGGGCTTTGCTGGCTAGGCCAGCATATATTGCCCATCCCTAATTGTCCAGAGGGCAGTTAAGAGTCAGTCATGTTGCTGAGGGTCCGGAGTCACATGTAGGCCAGACTAGGTAAGGACAGCAATTTGCTTTCCTAAAAGGATATGAGTGAGCCAGGGGTATTTTTTTTTCTCAAATGATCGACAATGTTTTTACAGGTATTATTGGACTCTTAATTCCAGATTTTTATTGAAGTCAAACTCTATCACCTGCCATTGTCTTCATGTCTAAAATGGGACATTCTCTAATCACACAAAGAATGGATGTGAGATCATCCAGATACAGGCTGAAACCATTAATGCACAAGGTGAATCATAACTAAAAGGAGTGATGATAGAGATTCCTCTGGCAATTACAACAGAGTTTAGGAATTGGTGAAACATAACAGAAGAATGAACCCTAGGATGGCCCAGGTTATGGTCAACAGTTGTTTTAGATGCAATTCAAAGAAGAATTATTCAAAGAATTATTATAAGTAGAATTCTAAATTACACTCAATACAGAAGGACTGAAAGGAGAAAGGAGAATACTGATTAGCCAGAGGGCATTTACTAGTTATAAGTCGCCTCATTCCAGCAATGAATGTTTTTGTTACAAATTTATCCAATTGTGCTGTGTTGAACAGTGGGTGCACATCCACAGCGTGAAAAATAAATTAGTTAAAATGTTACTTAGTTTCTTCATGTTAAATGGATCAAAGAAAAGTTAAGGAATTTGAGAATGTTACCTGCTTCAGGCTTGGTTTTGACTGGCTGCTGAATTGCATGGCGATTCCCTGCAACAACCACTATCAGCACAATGTAGTGCCAAGGGAAGTCCCCTTACTGTTGAGGAGGCTGTCTATGCAAATGGCTCAGTTAAAAACTGGCATTAAAAACAGCAATTGTTTATGGGAAATCAGCAGATATACAGTTTCTACGATCTGGACATTATTTTAATAAAACCCAACTCTCTGATCTAAACATTAAGCAAGTGTTATTGGCATCAGGAAATTTAAAGTAGAAAAGGCTGGTTATCTTAAAACTACACTGACAGTCTGCCCATCCACTTTCTCACAGGTTAAAAATCCGACTAAAGGATGAAGGAATAGGGTTGATGAGCACAGTAAACTTGTAGACGGGATCAGAGATGAATGTGAAATGTGTTTTTTAAAAAAAGCTGAAGATACCATTACAATGCACAGTGAGCCTCCCATTAGCAAGACACCTTAAATTTGTAGCAATGGACTTGAAAGTCTGTGTTAAAGAAAACAACATTTTCATCTTGCATGTTTTAGACATGACAACATTACATATACAAATCATCCACATTAATATATACAAAGAGAAATGAGTAATAGTCAGGCAACAGTAGAGGCACCATAATCCTAGCAGACCATAGGTTTGCTCTCTCATCAGAGGTGACTGTTGATCGTTTGACCTAAGGGTCATTATGCATTAGATGAGGGGAGAGGTTGAGTCAGAGCATGCTTTGGGGTAACCTCAGCTTTTGCAGAAATTGAACCCACACAGTCATCATTACTCTACAGCAATTGTCCAGCCAAGTGAGCAAACCAACCCACTAGTAATAGTCAACAAGGGAATGGAATAATGGATTGAGATCAAATGGGGGCAACAGCTACATTCTTGACTAGCGAAAGGGGGTGGGGGGCACAAACAGGAATTGTTAGAAAAGCTCAACAGGTCTGGCAATATCTTTGGAGAGAAATCAGAGTTGTCATTTCAGGTCGAGTGATGCTTCCTCAGAATTGATGAAAGGGGGAATTTAAAATGATGAATTTAGGAATATGTATGAAAATATAAGCATAGTCATAATGTACACAGCTGCGGAAGTTCCTGCAAATGGTTGGGGGCAAAGGTGCATATCCATTAATTTTTGGAACAAATCCAAAAAAAAACCTACGGTATTGAGTAATCATCCCTCCGCTTGGGCAGGGATACAATTAGCTCCACCTTTTTTCTGAGCACTTGGATGTTCTGCAGGAAGAGATAAGGGCATTCATTAAATCTGATACTTCAGAGAAAATCCAGTGAGTCTTATAACACAGTATAAGGCAATCAGAAATAAAATTTAATCTAGGGGCATGATATATTACAAAAGAAACATGCAGAAAAAGTAGAAATGTGGATCGGAAAACAGTAGTTTTTAATGGCATGGAAATTAATCCGTTAAAGTACATTCTTCAAGATTAATTGGCACTTAATAGAGACTTACAGAATCTAAACAGGTGATAGAAAATGTTAGGGTGCCATACATTTTGCATAGACATATGTTGGACAATTAGCAGGACATGATAACGACCGATAAATGGCAGTCTGAACATGGACAAAGTGATCAACAATACAGGACAAGACTATTTCTGCCAAAAGACAGCAACTGAAAGTTGGCTTCAAGGTAATAAATATGCTTGATGGGGTCAGTGAATAAAGGTATGCCAACATTATGTGGAGAAGAGGGAAAACTACTGGCAAATATGATCACTAGCTAAACATGCAAGATGAAGGACAAAGTTTCATACATAAAATTATTATAACATAATCAAGAGGGTAATCATTAGAATCTCTGCAGTATGGAAACTGGCCCTTCAGCCCAACAAGTCCACCCCAGGCCATCTCTCCAATAACCCACCTAATCTTCACATCCCTGAACACTATGGGCAATTTAGCATCACCAATCCACCCAGCCTGCACATCTCTGGACTACATGAGGAAACCCACATAGACATGGGGAGAACATGCAGACTCCACACAGACTGTTGCCAGGGGGTGGAATTGAACCTGGGTCCCTGGCACTATGAGGCAGCAGTGCTAACCACTGAGCCACTGTGCTGCCGTTATCCTTACATAGTTAAGCAAGTAAGCGTGAGTTGATTTATATCATTAATGATATAGATGAAGGCATTAAAAGTAATATTAGCAAATTTGCTGATGACACAAAGCTGGGTGGCAGTGTGAAATGTGAGGAGGATGTTATGAGAATACAGGGTGACTTGGACAGGCTAGGTGAGTGGGCGGATGCATGGCAGATGCAGTTTAATGTGGACAAATGTGAGGTTATCTACTTTGGTGGCAAGAACAGGAAGGCAGATTACTACCTAAATGGAGTCAAGTTAGGTAAAGGGCAAGTACAACGAGATCTAGGTGTTCTTGTACATCAGTCTATTAAAGCAAGCATGCAGGTACAGCAGGCAGTGAAGAAAGCTAATGGCGTGCTGGCCTTCATAACAAGAGGAATTGAGTATAGGAGCAAAGAGGTCCTTCTGCAGCTGTACAGGGCCCTGGTGAGACCATACCTGGAGTATGGTGTGCAGTTTTGGTCTCCAGATTTGAGGAAGGACATTCTTGCTATTGAGGGAGTGCAGCGTAGGTTCACGAGGTTAATTCCCGGAATGGCGGGACTATCATACGTTGAAAGATTGGAGCGACTGGGCTTGTATACACTTGAGTTTAGAAGGATGAGAGGGGATCTGATTGAGACGTATAAGATTATTAAGGGATTGGACACTCTGGAGGCAGGGAGCATGTTTCTGCTGATGGGTGAATCCAGAACCAGAGGACACAGTTTCAAAATAAAGGGTAGGCCATTTAGAACAGAGTTGAGGAAAAACTTCTTCACCCAGAGAGTGGTGGATATATGGAATGCTCTGCCCCAGAAGGCAGTGGAGGCCAAGTCTCTGGTTACTTTCAAGAAAGAGATGGATAGAGCTCTTTTCGATAATGGAATCGAGGGTTATGAAGATAAGGCAGGAACAGGATACTGATGTGGATGATCAGCCATGATCATAATGAATGGTGGTGCTGGCTCGAAGGGCCGAATGGCCTACTCCTGCACCTATTGTCTATTGTCTATTGTCTATTTTGAGCTCAAACCCACTGTCATCAGAAATATCAGATTGTGCACATAGCTTGCTAATCTGCAACTGTCATTTCCTTGCCAACACTGAAACCAAAAGTAGTTCTTGCAGGATACCCTCAGTTGATTGTATACCAGTAATATGAAATTCCTGCCTATCAGCTCAGCAATGACAATGGGGCAGTTTTGGGTTTCAAAGGCTACAATTTGTGATGCAATGAATCATTACCATTTCAGTATTCTCTTAGGATTGACTTAACTATGTGATGCATGGAGCTATTAGTAAGAGCTAGGTGAGTTGTCAGGAACAACTGCCAGTAAAACAAACCTGCTGGGTGCTGTTGCCTACCTTGTGAGCGCACCCTATATATCCTGATGACAACTTGACTGCTGTTGATGACGCCTATGCTTTGGATACTGCAGCAATATTGTGATTCTGGCTAGCTCTATCATGTTATTGTTATTATTCAGTGGCAAAGGATAAATAAGATGGTCACTGTAATTTATGTAACAGTCAATGGTTGCATACAGCTGGAAGCAGCATATTGGTTCAGACTACAGATGATCCTTTTGTTACGCTGAAAAGGGCAGAAGCAAAACAAGCTTTTTTCAAACATAACATTCTCCTTACAGCATTAAACAAAGCTGGTTGCAGACAAAAGGTCATTTGTACAAGATCAAACACTATCACTGAAACAGCATGTTGGCAAGTAGCATTTGTTAACTTTCTTATGCCAATTCTAATCTTCAGTGTTTGTTTAATTACATTTCCAATACAATGATCCAGTCGGATTGATTTTGCAATCACACTGCACGCTCTTTTCCATAGAATGGAACTAATCATATCCCTTGCCTCGGCTTGCCTTTTTCATCAAAATATAAATATTTTCCTTATGGGGACTTAAAGTTTTGTCAGCAGCTTTTTTTTTGCAGCCTCAACAGCTTCTCGAGAACATTTCTTTGTTTCCACTACAAAATTCAAATATTCTTAGTTTCTCAATTATTTATCTGTGGTCTCAGTTCATATTGCAGTAATACATTAATTCCCACATCATCAGGCATATCAGTTAAGACTTGTGTCTTGAGATGGGAACGTATTAGTTTGTCCCATAAAATTGCTGTTTGCATCCATTAGCAGGGCATCCCATCAGGTCAGCTAGTTGGCATTTGACACATCTAATGTACCTACGATGATGTTACTTGATTCTCTCCAAATAATTTGAACTTAATAGGGCAGACCCTAAAAAGATTGGGAAATATTAACAAATTTAGAACTTAGTGGGATGCTGATTGAAGTGGATTATAGAATATGCCACTTCCACCTGTTATGGACCAGATCAAACCCCCTCAAAATACATGAAGAAGATAGCCTAGACCCTAACTTGTTCTTATTTTAAAGGCAAGTACCAGACGTTGCTTTCTGGATATTATTCAATTGGTCAAACTACCAGTCCTGAAGCAAAACATACTTTATTCATACATTATAGTTGAAATACAACAAAAGAAAGTAACACTGTTGGAAAATCTAACAGGATAATAGATTATTTAACTACTAAACAGTATCTGCCCTAATATAAATAACATCTTGTTAATCCACCCTTGGCAAAGGCAAATTCAGTGAAATAAATTATCTCACATGCAATTCTAGCAGGAGAAAGAGAACCCCAGCTTTTAGCTGTAACAGAGAGAGGAATAACAGCTTCCAAATCCAGCTTCAATGTCCTAGCAGCAACTGCTACTGAAAATTTAATACTAAGGTTCCTGGTTCTGTGGGAGATTACCCATTCAGGCTGCTTCTATTGTTCCAGCTTTAGAAAAAAAAACCCAAGGCCTCACTAACTGGCTTTGAAGCAGACTGCTCAGTACCTCTGTCTCAACCTCTTTTCATTTAAAAAAAAATGCAAATCTTAAAGTCATGGTATCATCATACACCCAAAATGAGGATAATGACAGGGGAAGAGATTCACTTGAAACCAGTGATATTTTTAACTGTTTATGAAATGTGATGACTCTGGCTGGGTCAGCATTTATTGCCTATCCCTAATTATGCTTAAGCAATCACTGATTGTTAGTACATCCACAGTGCCTTCAGGATGAGACCTCCAGGATTTTGTCCACCAGTGAAAAAAAAATGATACAGTTCCAAGTTAAAATGGTGTGGGGATTAGAGGGCAATTTGCACATAGTAGTGATCTCATGTATCTGCTCCTTTTGCCCTACTACATGGTTGAGATTGTGGGTTTAGAAGATGTTCTTGATGGAGTTTCTGTAGTGCATCTTGTAGATGGTGCACATTGCTGCCACTGCGCATTAATGTTGGAAGTTATGAATATTGAAGGTATTGGACAGGATTCCAATCAAGTTCAAAAACGAAAGTTGCTGGAAAAGCTCAGCAGGTCTGGCAGCATCTGTGAAGAAAAAATCAAAGATAGTGTTTTGGGTCTAGTGACCATTCATCAGTTCAGAGGAAGGGTCACTGGACCCGAAACATTAACTCTGACTTTTTCTTCATGGATGCTGCCAGACGAACTGAGCTTTTAAGCAACTTCTGTTTTTGTTCTGGATTTACAACACCTGCAGTATTTACAGGTTTTTATCCCAATCAAGTTGGCTGCTTTATCCTGGATAGTATCAAGCAACATGAATGTTGTTGGAGCTGCACTCATCCAGGCAAATAATTCAATCACACTCCTCACTTACATCTTATAGATGGTATTCTGGCACTGGGCAGACAGGAGGTGAATTACTTGCTGGAGACTTCCCAGCCTCTGCCATGTTCTTTTACCATGGTATTTTCATGGCCGTTTTATTTGCTGGTCAAAAGTAAATCCTCGTTGTTGCTAGTGACTGAAACAGCAATGCTGATGTCATTGAATGGAAAGAGTAATGATTAGATAATCTCTTGTTAGGGATGGTGATTGCCTGGCACTAATATGACACTTATGTTACTTGCCCCATATCAGTTTCTTCATTATCTGAGAACTCAAAAATGTTGCTGATAATTATGCAATCATCAAAGAATATTCCTACTTCTAACCAGCACCATTCCTGTCTAAAGCTGACCGAACTGCAGAACCAGCCAGCCCTGTCTATTGCATGCTGCTTCCAATGTCTGGCAGACAAGTAGTGTCATGTTGTAGCTTCTCAGTTTTAGATGTGCGAGGTGCTCCCCTTGGTATGCCCTTCTGCACTCTTCAGTGATCTCACAGCTTGGTGGTATTGGGGCAGTGAAGGAAATGCTGGGCCATGAGGTTGCTGATTGCGGTGGATATAATTGTATTGCTTGTGGTGGCCCTCAGTATCTCATTGGATGTCCAGTTTTGAGTTGCTATTTTGTATATTTAAAGTCTATCCCATTTAATATAGTGATAGTGCCACACCATAAAACCATAAGACATCAGAGCAGAATTAGGCCATTCAGCCCATTGAGTCTGCTCCACCATTTGATCATGGCTGATATATTTCTCACTCCCATTCTCCTGCCTTCTCCCCATAATTTTTGATCCTCTTACTAATCGAGAACCTAAAATGTCTCAAATACACTCAATGAGTTGGCCTCCACCACCTTCTGTGGCAATGAGTTCTACAGATTCATCATCCTCTGGCTGAACAAAGTTCTTCTAATCTCAATTCTAAAGGTTTGTCTCTTCACTCTGAAATCCAAATCAATCATGTCCACTGACTCTCCTTTATCTGACTTGTACACTATCTTCTCAGATTTGTCAGACATGACCTCCCCTTGACAAAATCATGCTGACTCAGCCTTATTTTACCATACACTTCCAAGTACTCCTCTATCTCATCCTTAATAACGGACTCTAATAGCTTATCAAAGACTGAGGTCAGGCTAACCGGCCTATAATTTCCAGTCCTCTGCCTTCCTCCCTTCTTAAACAGAAGTGTTATATGAGCCATTTTCCAGTTCTCTGGGATCCTCCCTGATTTCAGTGATTCCTGAACAATCACCATTAATGCCTCTACAATATCCTCAGCTATCTGCTTTGGAACGCTGGGATGTAAACCATCTGGTCTGGGTGATTTATCCACCTTCAAACCTTTCAGTATCTCCATTGTCTTCTCCTTAGTGATGGCCACTACACTCACCTCTGCCCCTTGGCTTTCCAGAAGTTCTGGTATGTTGCTGGTGTCTTCCACCGTGAAGTCTGATGCAAAGTATCTGTTCAATTCCTCCACCATTTCTTTGATTTCCCATTACTACTTCTCTAGCTTCATTTACCAGTGGTCCAACTTTCAATCTTGCCTCTCTCTTACCTTTCATGTATCTGAAGAGAACTCTTGCAATTTTTTTTTATATTGCTAAATAGCTTACCCTCATTCTTCATCTTGTCCCCTCTTATTGTTTTTTTTAAACTTATTCCCTATTTGTTTTCAAATAGTTTGGTTTCTCACTAATCTTCACCATATGGTGTGCTTTTATCTTTTGCTTTTATGCTGTCCCTGACTTCCTTTATCTGCCATGTTTGCCTTGTCCTCCCCTTTGTATGTTTCTTTCTGCTTGGAATGAATTTCTGTCGTGCTTCCCAAATTATCCCCAAAAACTCCTGCCATTGCTGCTCCACTGTATTCCCTGCCAGTCTCCCCTTCCAATCAACTCTGGCCAGTTCCTACCTCACGTCTTTGTAGTTACCTTTACTCAGTTGTAATATTGTTAGATCTAATTTCCAGCTTCTCCCTCTCAAATTACAGGGTGAATTTGATCATATGGTGACCATTGCCCCCTAGGGGTTCCTTCACTTTCAGTTCCCTAACCATGTCTGCCTCATTACTAAATTCAGAATCAATCTCTCCCCAGTGGCCTCTACCACAAGCAGCTCCAAATAAAAACCATCTCATAGACATTCCATGATTTTTTTGGGGGGGATCAACTACCAACCTGATTCTCCTAGACCACCTAGATATTGAAGACCTCCATGATTATTGTAATACTGCCTTTCTTATATGCCTTTTCTTTCTCCTGGTTTATTTTCTGCCCCACATCCTAACTACTACTAGGGGACCTGTACATAACTCCCATCAGGGACTTCTTTCCTTTGTAGTTCTTCGACTCTACCCACATGGATCCTATGACTTCTGACCGTATATCTTTTCTTGCTATAGATTTAATTTTATTTCTTATTAGCAAGGCAACCCCCATGCTTTCTGCTCATCTGCATGTCCTTTTAATAAGACATGTATCCTTGGCTATTTAGTTCGCAGCTCTGATCCCCTTGCAGCTACGTCTCTGTGATGTCCAGAACATTGTACCTGGCAATTCCAAACTGCGCTACCAACTCATTTACTTGGTTGTGTTTATTGAATGCATTTAAGGACAGTCCTACATTGACCACCCCCTTATCTGCTGTACCTGAAGTTAGATTCTTGACTCGTTCCATGCTCACTGTCCTGTTACTTGTTCTGTAAGCTTTAGTATTGTCTCCTGAGTAACACAATGTGATGGAGGGTAACTTCAAATAAAGTTGAGACTTATTCTCCACAAGAACTGTGTGATAGTCTTTTCTAACAGTACTTCCATGGACAGGTAGATCTGTAACAGGTAGATTGATACAGATGAGGTCAAAATAGGTTTTTCCCTCATATTGGTTCCCTCATCAACTGCTATCATCCCAGTCGAGCCATTGTGTCCTTTAGGACTCAGCCAGCTCAGTCAACAGTAGTACTACATAGCTTGGTGATGAACATTGAAGTCCCCCAGTCAGAGTACATTCTACACCCTTGTCACCCTTAGTACTTCCTCCAACTGGTGTTTTTAACAAAACTCTCTTTTTATTTGTCTACAAATTATTCAATACATCTTTATTTTAAAGCACTCTGCCCATTATGTTATTTTTACATATTGTCACAGTGAGAAAAAGAAATACTCAGATATTTCTGAATGCAAAAATACCCTGATTAAGAACGATATTGATACAAACTAGAAACCCTTTGTTTGTTTAAGAAAACCCCATGTGTAAAAAATATATAACAAGGAATGTAGCGTTACTTGTCTGTGTGCAAAACAATCTTAGGATAGGCTAGGAATTGTGGTGGGGGAGCCATGAAATGGTTCAGAAGTTGGTGGAAAGAGGAGGAATTTTGGTGCATCCCTATGCAATACCCTACTGCCAGAAGTGGTGAGCTGTCAGAGGCAGATGAGATGCTTAGCTGGCCTACTAACTCTACTGCCTGCCGCCACTAGAATTTACCATGTGGGGAGACTTTCTGGTGAATCCTGGTGGCATACCATCAGGATTGGGGAGGGAGGATGTCTGACTGGACATTCTTTGGCCTGTGGAGTGGTCCCATGTATCAACAGCAGGACCTGTTATCACCAGGCCGCTGGAGACTGCCTACCTGGCTTCCGTGGTCCCAAACATTATATATCTACTTGTGAGACTGCTGTTAATCCATTGTTCCTTCTTCTTCTTGTTCAAGGTGCAGCCCCAACGGTGGCCACTACACTTGGTTGTACTGCACAGTGTGCAGATCTGAAAATTTGTAAGCCATTTAGCTACCTAGCAGCTGTTGGGGGTAGGCAACTATTGTTGATTGATGCAGCTATCTCAGCAGCAACCAATTAGCTAACTGGTGCTGGCAAGGTGCAACCCCATACACTGCTTACATGGACTAGCCTGTAACACTACACTCCCTTCCTTTTTGGGCATATTGTGACTTACTGTAGTTCATGGATTCAAGCATGAAAGATCATAAATGAACATAAATTTGTGACTACAACAACGTTTAATATGCTTGACTCTTACCTTGATTCTTTTCAGTCATGTTTGAGAAGGTGACTCACCATTAATGCATCAAATGCAGTTTGGGATTGGCAATAATTGTTGGCTTCACTTTTGATTCACATATCGTGTGCTTGAAAAAGAAAGAACAAGTATTTCATATTGAGACCTCATACAGCATTTCTGAATTTTCCAAATAGAAAAATTATTTATAATTGTAATTGATTTTTTAATGTAATTAATAAACATGAAAGATACGGCAGCTAAACTGAACACGATATTGGCGATGACATCAGTACTGTACCAGTTCTCTGCACTGTAATGAGGGACTATTGATAAAATGTTGTACACCTGCAGCAGAAAAATTACAAGTTGGACATGCAAAAGTTAGTAGCTTCCATTAGTTCTGGTAATGGTGTGGCAAAGGACAGTATTTTCATTGTTAAAGATAGATGGAGACAGAATTAATTTGTGTTTAACAGAATATGTGAATTTATTGCATTTTACATAGATTTTAACCTGAGTGAAACCTAAAACGGCTTCTCATCACAGTGCGTCCAATTTGTTTGGCAGTGATCTTTTGCTTTTAACTTTTGCATAGCGTTAATATGTTAATTGTGCTAAGAGACATGAATTAGATGATCTGACTCACTTGTGGATTATTCAACCTGGAAATGGAACTGCCAGAGGAAACATTAAGTCATTAATGTACATTCGAGACATTTCAAAGGCTAATGAAACATTTCAATCTTTAGCCTGACATAGAGGAAGAAAGCAAGAGGAAGCATTAGGTCATAAGAAGCAGGCTGAATATAAGAACATGCAAAAAGTAGTAGGAGTAAGCCATTCAGCTCCTCAAGCCTACTCCACCTTTCTATAAAATCAGGGCTGATCTGCCCCAAATCTCAGCTCCTCCCTCATGCTAATTCATCATAACGCTCAATCGTATGAGATTTCAAAAATCTATTACCCTACCCTTTAAATACTTTCGGTAATCAAGACTCCACACCAGCTAGGGGTAGACAATTCGAGACATTTGCTACTCTCTGACAGAAGAAATTTGTTCATATCTCAGTTTTAAATGGGTGGCCTCTTCTTTTCTAATTATGTTTCCCTATGGCTGGATCTAAATAGAATCAAGTTTCATGGTACTAAATGTCAGAATGGAATCTGTTACAAAGTATGGGTAAGAATATTTTCATTATATAAAGCACAAATGGTAAAAAGATCTAACTTAATCACCAGCTGCCATTTTTATTTTTGTTATTCTGCATTGACTCACTTATAATTTCTGTGAATAAATCTCTCTCAATCATTTGGAATTTGAGCCCAGTTTAACCGCAGCATTCTGATATTGCTGTTGGAGAAACATAGCTCAGTGTCTATTAGTAATCAAAGACATGAGTTGAAAACATCTGTACAGCAAAAAGCTGAAACGTTTGGGTTATTAGGGAATATCAGGGCAATTATGGAAAGTGAAAATGCTTTGTTAAAAGCTCTAAAGTGATAATAGAATGGTGGCAATTGTGTAAGGGTTAAAGCTATATAGCTGATAGTTACGCTACATCACCTGTGATGTTGGACAATGTTGGATCGCAGGAAACTGGAAACCGAGCCAACAAGTTTCTAGTAAATTCCAAACATACCTAGCCTAGTTAGGAAATGTTCATCAGTTTGAATGAGTACCGGGACCAGTCCTCAGAGTCGTAGAGATGTACAGCACAGAAACGGAGCCTTCAGTCCACCTCGTCCATGCTGACCAGACATTCTAGATAAATCTAGTCCCATTTGCCAGCATTTGGCCCATATCCCTCTAAACCCTTCCTATTCATATACCCACCAAGGTGCCTTTTTAAATATTGTAATTGTACCAGCCTCCTCCAGTTCCTCGGGCTGCTCATTCCATACATGTTGAAAGCATCCAGAATCTACTTTTGATAATAATACATGATGTCAGTGGTGATGTGTGCAGTGTGAACAGTTTATGAGGGATCCCAGCCAACGTTGATAAAGGTGGGAAAACGAAAAATTTCAGTCCTGCAGAATACATACCAGGAAAACAGAAACTGGTGTAGCTCGCACTTCTAGAGGCGGATAAGAGCCAACTAGAATTGCACAAACAATGAAAAAGTTTTATTCCTTATGAAGCTCGTAGACCATGCAACAAGCCTTGGCCAAGTTGGATACCTGGATCAGTTGGCATTGCTGCTTCAACAGGTGCCAGCTTTCCAGCAGACTCAATCAGAAGCCAGAAAGGAATCAGGTTAATCTAGTGCCATTGGCATCGTAATGATGAATTAGCATGAGGGAGGAGCTGAGATTTGGGGCAGATCAGCCCTGATTTTATAGAAAGGTGGAGTAGGCTTGAGGAGCTGAATGGCTTACTCCTACTACTTTTTGCATGTTCTTATAATCTTATATCGCTGATGCATATGTCATTCTGATTGCACAGAAGGATGAATAAGGAACCACCAAATATGAAAACATGATTAAGACCCTTGTTTCTATTTTTAATTTATGATGCTTTCTATGATATACTAGGCAAAGTTCAGCACAGACAGGAGCCAGGGGAGACTGTTGATTCCTTCATAAACAACCTATACTGCCTCACTTATAAATGCTAATTTGAACATCGAGGGATGAGCTTATAATGAAGCATTACATGAATTTTGAAATTCAAAAAGGGTTCTAAGTTATCAAAATTAGCACAATTCACCAGGCTGAAGTTCAAGAGAAAAGCAGAATTATTATTCAGGAAGCTTCCTGGGGCCTGACCACTGATTTCAAATCAGTCCATTTCATCAGAGGGGTGCAGAGAGAGAAACAGTCACAAAAGGGCACAGTTACTGCCATTGCTTAATGTCCACATTGTGGTAAGAAAGCTCCAAACTGCCTCAAAGCCCCTCAGCCAATAATGCTGAGTGCTGTGTATACTAGAAGAGAGACCATTTTATGGTGGTTTGCCTTAAATCACTTGAATCTCCAACTGTCTAAGAATTAAATGGTAGTGATACCTGTATTGTTTTTAAGGGGCGTTATGAGCATCTGATGAGTTGTGAATGGTGCTGAACATATTGCAACCATATGTGGACATGATACTTCTGACCTTATGATGGAGGGAAGATCATTGATGAAACAGCTGAAGATGGTTGGGCTTAGGACACTACCCTGAGGAACTCCTGCAGAGATGTCCTGGAGCTGAGATGATTGACATTCAACAACCACGACCATCTTCCTATATGCCAGATATGGCTATAATTAGTGGAGTTCTAGAACAGGAGTTCTTTTGGGTAATGGCAAGAAAACTAATTTTAAATTGGATAGAGCAGTGGGCATATCTATCCTTTCAGATGCCACATAATGTTGAATAATTACTACAATGTATTCCATCAATTTCACAGTGCAGGAGGTATTTCAATAAAATGGAGAGACCAACTGTGGGCTATACTTCATTATAATAGAACAGAGATCACAGAAACTCTGTTTGTAATTCTTCATTAGCATTGTAGATTATTAAACAGAGGCATGTGTGTTGCTTTGAATCTTCTTTATTGACCAGCTTTGAAAATAATTGTAATTGACCTATTATGCTATGAATCAGTCTTCACTAAAGAAATTCTGCCTCTAGGATGACATGAGGGAATTGCAGGCTTGTAATTTCTCTTTGAGCAGAGACTAGAAAAAGCAGGACATTGGTGCACTAACTGTGAATGTGGCAAGCTACAAAATTGCATATACTACCCTTTTACAAAAGATCAAAAGAGATGTTGCTGGTGCTGATTATCACTCCATCTGTCTACTCTCGATCATCAGTAAAGTGGTGGCTGGTCTCATCAATAGTGCTATCAGGCAGCACCTGCTCAGCAATAACCTGCTCAGTGACGCCCAGTTTGGGTTCCACCAGGGCCACTCAACTCCTGACCTCATGTCAGCCTTTGTTCAAACATGGACAAAAAAGCTGAATTCTAGAGGCAAGGTAAGAGTGATATCTCTTGACACCAGATGGACTGTGGCATCAAGGAACCTTCACAAAACTGAAATCAATAGGTATCGGGGCAAACTCTCTACTAGTTGGAGTCATACCTCTCATATAGGAAGAAGGTTGTGGGAGGTCAGTCATCTCAGCTCCAGGACATCTTTGCAGGTGTTTCTCAGCGTAGTGTCCTAGGCCCAACCATCTTCAACTGCTTCATCAATGACCTTCCCTCCATCATAAGGTCAGAAGTTGAGATGTTCACCAATGATTGCACAATGTTCAGCACCATCCACAATCCTCAGACCCGAAAGCAGTCCATGTTCAAGTGCAACAAGATCTGGACAATATCCCCAGGATTGGACTGACAAGTGGCAAGTAACATTTATACCACACAACTGTCAAGCAATGACCATCACCAATAGAAGACAACCGAACTACCATCTCATGACTTTCAATGGTGTTACCATCACTGAATCCCCATTATCAACATCAGATGGTTACCATTGTCTAGAAACTCTGCTGGACTCACCACATAAATACAGTGGCTGCAAGAGCAGTTCAGAAGATAGGAATACTGCAGTAACCGACTCCCAACTCCGCAAAGCCTGTGCTCCATCTACAAGGCACAAGTCAGGAGTGTGATAGAAAACTCCCCACTAGCCTGGATAGGTGCAGCTCCAACAACACTGTTTTTGCTCCTGATTTACAGCATCCACAGTTCTTTCGATTTTTACGAAATTAGGTATTCTGGTATGAAAAATGGAGAAAGACGATATGAACTAAATGGTACAAATTTTAATCGGGGTGCAGGAAAAGAGATACCTGGTGCAGTATATACATAAATCTTCTGAATGTACTGTAACAAGTTGACAAGGCTATTTAAAAAGGCTTACTTGATCTTTGGTTTAATTCGTAGAGAACAGGAGCCTGAGAGAAAAGCAGCTGGATTGAACTTTTACATAACATTGGTTAGGCTTTAGCTTTCACTAGTCTTCAGACCCCAATGTCAGGATCAAAGGTGGGAATGGAGTTCTCATCCATGAATGGCAGTGAGGTCAGAACAGGCATGTCTCCAAAGTGACCACTAATTTGGCTGTCTCCAAACTTACCATTCTACTAAGAATAGTGGACAGAATATAGATTCTGCCAGCCAAATGACAGACCCAGCAACTCTGAAGCCTCAACAATGTTACCAGGAAGAGTGGATGCTCCTGAGGCACATTGGCACTTTAGCATCAAGATCCCCTCAGAGAGGCAAGTTTTTCAGCCACAGGATTGCATTACTCTAACTATGACCTCCACTCTGGGTCACAGAGCCTCCAGCACCTATAACCTTGTGGATAGCTGGAGGGAAACTGCCTCTATAAACCCAGTGGCCTTCCCACACAGTGGGGTGGCTGCTCCGCCTGAGGGCAAACTGATCAAATCAGACTTAATGAGAACTTTAATTGTTTATGTAAGTTGTATGCAGATCTACATCCAATCCAAAAATCCCCCTGGATGCATTCCACATGGCTTTGCACAAAGAAATTGGATCCATACTTAAAAAAAATTACAACTTTTGGGAAAGATAATGGAAATGACATTAATTATTATATCTGGAAGCTGATGTTCTGCATGTTAATGATGTTGTCCAAGAGCATCATGTAGATGGCAAAGAAAAGAAGGACAGATCCCTTTGATCTTCAGAGACAACAGCGTGGGGTCAGGAAGAGAACCCTTCCGGGAGCTTCAGAATGGAGGAAAGGCATTAATGGAAGATTATTTGTCACAGGCATCAGAGGAGGAATAATCACAAAGTCACAGAGCCTATCATTTGTTTGAGATTAAAGAAGTGATCATTTTTCACAAAACATTGGATGGGGCACAGTTTCAGTATTTTGTGGCATTTATACTCCATGAAAAACAAACATTAATTTTAACTTCGGAATTTTAACTTTCAGACTTTAACTTCAGAGCAAACTAATACTCTCAATCTGATGTCTCAGTGATTTCCGGAATGAAGTCAAAGGAGGCTTTTTTTTTGCAGCTCAATGTGCTCAAAACGGCATCATTATGATCTTTGTTGATGTTATCACCAGTCAAGCCAGATCACAGGCATAAACCTGACTTGGAGGATCATCCTCTGTTTTGGGTCTAATAAAGTGGTCTCTCACTGAAACATAGATATACTGTTACAGGCATTTTCTTTAATATCAGAAGTTTATTAACAAAGAAAATGAAGACAAGACAATATAAATCAAAACAAAAAAAACAAAGAACTGCAGATACTGGAAATCTGAAACAAAAACAGAAATTTCTGGAAAACTCATCAGGCCTGCCAGCAGCTGTGAAGAGAAAGCAGACCAGGGGTCCAGAACAGAATAAACCTTTCTGAAGAAGGGTCCAGACCCGAAACGTCAGCTTTCCTGCTCCTCTGATGCTGCTTGGCCTGCTGTGTTCATCCAGCTCTACACCTTGTTATCTGTAATACCATTTTGTTTGCACTATACCAGGGGTCTAATTGTTGGAGAAACTCAGTAGGTCTGGCAGCATCTCTCAAGAGAAATGCTGAGAGTCTCGTTCTTCAGTACCATAAAAAAAAAAGTCACCCCCTAACCTTCACAAATGACAAGTCAGAACATGTTTTTCTGCTTGAATAAAAAACTGAAGGCTGAATCTCACGATATTTTGGCAAAGAGCCAATTTTGTCAAGTTTTACCATAGTTTCTCTCCATGAGGCCTAGTCAGATTTCTCACAAAATTCCCTCAAAAACTACTACCATGCCCCTATGGTGCCCTTCATGCCTCATGATCAAAACTACTACTCATTGTAGCCTGAAAAACTCACCATTGTTTGTATATACTGGAATAGACCAGCATCCCTGGCACCCATGCTATCTTTAAAAGGCCATTTGTGCATCCAGACAAGCACACTTAGTCCAGGGCTGCCCTCACAGTTTGTTACAATTGTCCAGATGGGAAAACAAAGGGAAATTGGTGCCCTGTTTTGTGAACAGGTATGTAGAGGTCCTTCTGGATGGTGTGGTGCAGACCAGAGATGTTTTCTGTCTCCAGAGCCAGGATGGCAAAAACCTTGTCAGTCTGGTGCGTGGTTGCCACGCAGGTCATTTCTGCCTCAGCTATCAGGAGGAGTTGCTAGCAGTGAAAGAAAAGATCAATTACTTTCTCCATCTCAGCAGAGTAAATGCCACCATCTTCTTTCAGCAACATCACACTCATTCCATCTCTGCTACTCCAATCACTTCCCACCAAGGCTCATGTTCTAACCTTCTTATTATATGGAACATCTTCCCACACTCACTCACACTCACTCCAACCCTTCCATCCTAATTGTTCATGACTTCTGCACAGGCTTCTCACTTGGTCAGAGCACCTCACTGCCTTTCCCCCACCGCAGCAGCATAAACAGGCATGTTACCTTGCGCTATCCCCTCACTCACTTACTCCCTCCCTTTTTCTCATTCCAGGCAAAACATGCGAAAATGCAGGGCTGTCTGACAGTTGGCTTCTCACTCTCTATGAGAGAAACCTGACCCTGACTGATCAGAGGCTGCCTTTGACTTATTGTGTTTGGACTCCTGTCTGAAGTCTGTCTCCCTTGACTTGACTGAGGAATAGTTCCATTTGACTTTGAGACATGGTCATATTGGTAAAGTAAATGCTGTGTGTTTGTTGCATGTGCTGCTGGCACATTGTGTGCTGCGCAGATGTGGGGTTGACATAGCACGCTGCCATACAAAAACATGTCCACCCCCTTGACTGAGGGTAGCTGACAGGTATGGCTTTACGTCTGCACTAAAATGATACGGCAAAACAGAAGCGATGGGAGCCTGGCGTCTCTGGCTGGAGGGACAAAGTACCAAAAGGCAAGACCAGGGAGGATTGTCGTGACTCAAGGTGAGTGAGCACTGAAAGGGGAAGTTGAGAAGTAGCCTGATCCAATCCCTGAACAGGGTGACACAGTGTGAATGTGCAAAGTGTTCTTGTTGCAGCATGTCAATGGTAGTTGCAGGTGCAGCCTTAAAATACTAAAGGATCCTGTACCTGGATTGGAAAGGTGCCATGAAGGTCCCAAGTGGCTGGCAGGTGAGTGTGGCAGGTGCCCTGTAATGTTGTTTGTCAGGTATCCTAAATGGGAGTCCAGAGGAGCAAGCAGCTATCTGAAGTGACTATCTATCTGCTTTGAATTTGTGGTATTTACGAGGCATGATTTGCAGTTACCGAAGCCAACAACAATCAATTTCCCTGTTAAAAAGGCACCTCACGGCTCCCTGGTGAGAGTCTCATCTCTCTGCCTGGAACTCTGTTTGAAAAAGCAACAGTTGCTCCAATCTTGAGAAAGGCCCCACCTGACTGTCGCTATTCTCCCAGATTTTTCACCATAGTCCATGTTGATCAGGGCCCCTAGGAGATTCCACTGTGAACAGATATTAAGAAAGCAGTCTTTAAACATACGCTTCCAACTTCATGTTTGGGAATCACCAGCAAATCACTTTTTGGAAAAGGATCATATAATTTCTGACGGCAATATTGGTGTCTATTGATAGAATATTGTAGAACTCTTTGGCAAGTATCAGACAAAATTTGGCTTTTGTTGGAGGCTTGATACAACCCAAAAATCACAAAGCTTTTGAGAAAAACGGGTTTAAAAAGAACTCAAACATTGATTGAAACACCAAACAGATCCTGTTAAAATGGAAACTATGGCAGTATTACAGCAGAGGGGCAAAATTGATTTTGGGCCTTAGCACAAATCAGTGTCCACTGGACACCCTACCATAGGCTATTAAGCAGGTTGCCAAGTCACAGTTGCTTAAATCCAAGTTCACCGCAGAAAATTTCTGCTGTGTATGTAACAACAACAGTAACTCTACCGCAGCATTATGTAACATTGTAAAAGGTCAGCACAGAGTATCAGTGGTGAAACTCAATGTACCACTATTCTGCAGTCTGGTGTTTCCACCACATACTGTTCTCACATGGAACTCTCACTTGTCAACAAATGGTCAGGGTTAACTATCACTTGCCAAACCAAGGTCATTAGAGAATGGGGGGGTGGGGATTAAGCTCTGGGAACAGATCTGGATTACCAATAAGCACTGTAGAAATGCATCCAATCTTTCAGAGAGATAAAAAGGACAAATTAAGTCTCTTTAGTGAGCAGTTCTGCCTCAAATCAGGCTATCTTAAACTCCCTCTGGAAGTTCTGTGTCAGCAGCCCTTTGGGAGGTAATATCTCTACTGGTGATTTCTATTCTGAAACCCACAGCCATTCCTGTGCACGTTTATTGTGAGGAATCAGTCAGCTCTACTCTTAATTGAGCATTTCATTTTTCCACTTAAGTTAGTGTTGCAGCTCTGTGCTGCATTGCAATATTTTGAACATCCATCACTGTTTTAAAATTTATTAGCGTGCTACATGAGCAGTATTTTGTATTCCTAGATAGTGAACCATCCTTGTCTTAACTTCCTGGTAAAATTTATGGGCTTCCTCTAATGTAGCTATTCCCTCTCACTGATTACACACCATTGATTGTGAGTGATCAGCAAATGCACATGTGCATCTCCACAGTTTTGTAAGTTGAATCTCTTCCTCACTGACTCTGCAATTGCCAATATAATCCGCTCTTATACATCAGTAATGCCTTTTTACAAAAACAGACAAATTATTCTACAATTCAAAGTAAACAATAGCACAGGGGCTTGTTAATCTGTTTGTTTAAATTTGAATAAATTAGCAATTCAAATTAAATGGATTTGAATCCGCATTAGGTGATAGAGATTTCAATGGCACACATATAGATGCCTGCCTTTTGACCTGGGCTATGATCCCCGTTGAGGATTCTGCCCTTTCACATGTTATTGTGTGTCTGTGTCTGTGAATGATTTATTGTCACATATATTTAGGGAGATACAGTTAAAAGGGTTTTATCACCACAATCCAGCGCCATTTTAAGTTACAAAAAAAATAAAAAGGAAGTACTTAAATAGAGTCCATCTTCATCAGCCAGGATCTCAAACATGGCTCCAGGGCTTCCACAAGCTGGGCTTCAAGGAATCCCTACTCTGTGTACAGCAACAATAATGCCCCAGGACACCACAGCTCCACATGCCACCACTGTCTCACTGACACGAACAAGAGTCTGGGGTCCAGGCCTACCGAAGCCAGGAGGCCCTGTTTTGGCACGGCAATCCAAGCCCTGCCACCACCTCCAAAATTCCCTGCTCTGGGCATACCAAAGTCTGGAGTCTCTGCTCCGAGATCCACCACCACCACAGCCAAAGCCCTGACACTAAGACCCCTGAGCATCACCACCTCCATGACCTCCCCACTATATCAGGAAGATGAAGAGAAGAGAAAAAGAAAAGAAAAAAGAAGAAGAAAAAGAGAGAGAAAACAACGTGGCTGGCCTGAAGCAAAGGGCTCAGTAACCCGTACTCTACCCTCCATGCCAGTGCCACCATCTCGTGGCTGAAATATTTAGGCTGGTCTTTATTGCTCTCCCACAGCCCCCAGTATATTTAAGTTGGGAGTGGGACCCATTCCTGTAATTTATCTCCTATACTTCAGTGGCCAGAATAGGCATTAGGTAGCCACAGCCCGACCAAGTTTATACCTATTTGAGGCCCTTAAATTGGCAAAAATAGCTCTCTCATAACTCTGTGTTTCACTCCCCTGTTTTAATTTTGGCAGGCAAAAGTCAAGCTTGGCCACTGGCAGATTTCATTGCAAAGGCAAATGTTAGGCAAGAAACCCTAACCATATTGCAAACAAGTTGCCTCCTTCAAGGATTCTTGTGCAAAGGTTTTCTCTCACACCGTCTCCTCCATGCCCTGGTTGTCCACAGCAGACCAGCCATCCCAACTGACCTTACCCCTGCCCTTTCTAACCTAGAATGCCACCCCTGTCCCTGATTTCTGCCAGGCAAAAACTTGTCAAACATATTGGATTTACCTCTGGTTCAGCTCCACAATACTTCTTCCTGAGGAATTGGCTGCAATCCTAGCAATGGCTCATCTGCTTCTCCCACTATAGGGATGACAGAGCTGCTACTGGTCAATCAGAAGGTCCACTCTGAACCTGATTAGGCTGCTCTCAGTGTAATGTTGCTGCAATAACCCAGCTTTTGACTTGACTGACTTGTCCATTCAATGGCAACACAGGGACTAGAGTCTGAACCTCATGATTTTTTTGGCTAAATTCAAGTCACATCAAGTTTGATTCTCACCACAAGGTTAAATGAGTTTTCTCACTGTATCTTACCAAGCTTGTTGCATTAATTGGTTCTTGAACACTCACAACAAGTGTCTCATCCAATTTTTGCCCCATATTACCACACATCATTCTTGGAACAATTTGCCACCTATTGGGTATCCTGAAATTCTCCAGTATCCTTTGCACCCATGGCAACTGCAAAGGACCCTTGTGCATCCAGACAGGCACTGTCAGCTCCTTATCACATTACAGTCTTTGTTCAAACAATTACAAAACTGCTGAATTTAACCGAGTGTGGCATCAAAGAGCCCTAGTAAAACTGGAATCAATGTGAATCGGGGGGAAACTCTCTGATAGTTATTGTTATTGTTGTTGTTGTTGTTGGACAGCCATCTCATCCCCAGGACATTTCTAGAAAGGTTCCTCAGGGTAGTGTCCTATGCCCAACCATTTTCAGCCCCTTCACCAGTGACCTTCTCTCCATTATGAGGTCAGAATTGGGGTGTTCATCAATGATGGCACAATGTCCAGCACCATTCATGACTTCTCAGATACTGAAGCATTCCACGTCCAAATGTAATGTGATCTAGACATTATTCAGGTTTGGGCTTACAAGTGGAAAGTAACATTTGCTCTACACAAATGCCAGGCAATGACTATCTCCAATAAAAGAAAATTTAACCACCACTCCTTAACATTTAATGATCTTGCCATCATTAAATCCCCCACTATCCACATCCTGTGGCATACCACTGTCCAGAAATTCAACTGGAGTAGCCATTAAATATACATTGGCTACATGATCAGATCAGAGGCTAGGAATACTGCAGCAAATAACTCACATCCTGACTCCCCTCAGCCTGTCCACCAACTACAGGTTACAGATCAGGAGTACTTACTTGCCTGGATGGGTGCAGCTCCAACAACACTCAAGAATTTTTTCACCATCCAAGAAAAAGTAGTCTACTTGATCAGCATCATATCCGCAAAAATCCATTCCCTCCATCACAAATGCTTAGTAGCAACAGTGTGTACAAGATGCACTGCAGAAGTTCACAAAAGATCATTAGGATGCATCTTCCAAACCCACAGCCACTTCCAACTAGAAGGACAAGGGCAGCAGATACATGGGAACACCACCACATCCAAGTTCCTGTCCAAGCTACTCACCATTACTGACTTGGAACTATGTTGCCATTTCTTCACTGTTGCTGGGCCATAATCCTGGAATTCCTTCGCTAATGACATTGTGGGTCAACTCACTGCATATAGATAGCAGCAGTTTGACAAGGCAGCTTACTATCACCTAGTCAAGGGCAACTGGAGACAGACAATAAATGCTGGTCAGCCAGTGATGCCCATGACCCACAAGACAACAAAAGAAAACCTGCCTCTTTCATTCTATTAGGAAAATAGTACCTAAAAGGGTAGGAAGACTGAAGACTGGTGCTGTTGTCTGCCATTCAGCTCCTCAAACCTTATGAGGAGCAGGTCCTGAATGGAGCTGCCCCCAGCAAGCACCAGACCAGTATCGAAGGCTGCCCTTGACCTACTGTGGCAGGATCCCTTTTGCACAAGCTAACTCCCTTGACATGTCTGAGGCATGCTGATAGCCGTGGCCAGCTTTGCCTCTGTTGTGTTTACGCTAAACACTGAAAGAGATAGCAATAATATGAGCCTAATATCTCTGGCTGAGCGGAAAAGTTCCAAAAGGCAAGGCGAAGTAATGTAATGCAAGGCAGGAATACCATCAGAATACAAGTGGGCTCAGAGTGAATGAACCCACTATGACAGCAATGGAAGATGCTGAAGATGCAGCCTGGTCCAGACTATGAGCTGAACACATCTCCCAGGCCATACAATGTTCTTGTTGCAGCATTGCAATGAAAGTTGCCAGTGCAGCCTGAGGTACAACATTGAAGTGTGGAAGCATCCTGTAAGTGATTTGGAGATCTTCCATGACGGTGCTTAGGGATTGGCACATGTTGAATGCTAACAGTTGAGAGAGTATGATGCATGTTGTCAGTGCCACGGATCATGTCTTGAGATGTTAGTGCCCTGAGTCGAACAAGGTGATGGTTTGGAGCAAGTGGCGAGAACTCTTCTGGTTTCCATGTCAAGTTTTCTCAAGCCCACCAGTTTATATAGCAGCTTTGGTAAAATTGCAACTCATGGAGAGTTGGGCTGCTAATGAGGTGGCTAACACGTAGTAATGATTGTCAATTGGGAACTCAATACTGCCTGATAAGAATCTCACTAGGCTGCTTGAGAAAGCATGCATGTTGTTGTGAGATGATCCCGATGTCATGAGGATGGGCATCATCAAATATCTTTTCCAATTCTGCTACACATCTGACCATAGCCTTTGTCAATCCAATCCTGGTGAGATTCTGACCTCAATTTCTGCAGAGAAATCATCCTATGGCTTCAAAGGGGCTATTCTCGGTTAACAATATAAACAAATTAAGAAGATCAGTTTTTGATTTGGTTACATAAATGTTTGAATGTTGCACTTCAACTTTGCTAAGCAACAGATAAGCTAGACTACAGATGGAAACTTTGTGCCTTTATGATGTCAGAGGATGCACTTAAAGTGGAATAGATCATAGAACAATACAGCACAGGAACAGGGCCTTTGGCTCATCATGTCTGTGCCATTCTAAACTAATTGCATCTGCTTGCACATATCTGTATTCCTCTATTACCTGCTTGTTCATGTGTCTGTCTAAATGCCTCTTAAACATTGAAGAATAGAATCCCTACACTGGAAACAGGCCCTTCTGTCCAACAAGTCTACACTGACCCTTGCAGCATCCCACCCAGATGATCCCCTTATAACCCACCTAAGTTACACATCCCTGAACACTACAGGCAATATAGCATGGCCAATCCATCTAATCTGCACATCTTTGGGCTGTGGGAGGAAACTGGAGCACCTGGAAGAAACCACACAGATACAGGGAGAATGTGCAAACTCCACACAGTCACCTGAGGGTGGAATTGAACCCAGGACCCTGGCACTGTGAGACAGCAATGCTAACCACTGAGCCACCATGCTGCCCCCTATTATTGCTATCATATCTACTTTTACCAATTCCCCTGGCAGTGCGTTCCAGGCGACTAGCACCTTCTGTGAAAAAAAAACTTGCTTCACACATCTCTTTAAACTTAAACCCTCTCACCTTAAACTTATGCCCTTTACTATTTGACATTTTCACCCTAGGAAAAATACTCCAACTATTTATCCTATCCATGCCTATCATAAATTTTATATCCTTCTGTCAGGTGACTCCTCAGCCTCCAAAAACATTTCACATTTGTTCAACCTCTCCTTATAGCTACTACACTCCAATTCGGGCAACATCCTGTAAATCTTTTTTCCACCTTCTCTACAGCCTCCACATCCTTCCTACAGAAGTCGGAACGGCACACAATACCCAAATTGTGGCCAAACTGAAGTTTTACACAATTGCAACATGACTTGGAGAAGCAGTTCTTGCTATCTCTGCAACATCACTTGCCAACTTTTGTATTGCTCAATGCCCCAACCAATGAAGGCAAGCTTGCCATTTGCCTTCTTTACCACCTTATCCATTGTGTTGCCAATTTCAAGGAGCTATGGATTCCACTCCAATATCCCTCTGTCTACCAATACTGCAAAAGGGTCCTGCCATTTGCTGTATAAGCTGAGATGGAAAAAGACTTGCTACAGCCAAAATCTATGACTGACAAAAACACAATATCAAGGGTATGCACCTTGAATCAAGGACTGAATGCAACGTCTTCAGTCTCCTCAACATTTAGCTGAAGGAAATTGTGACTCATCAAATAGTGGATATCAGATGAGTAGACTAAAATCATAGAAAGCTCCAGGGGACAGCCTGTAAATCATAGTGAGAGCTAAGGCATTCAGTAATATAAAAACAAAAGGCTAATGAAAATTTGGACTGTTCTTCAAGCGATATGGTTTACAAAGAGAAAAGGTTATGCCTGTGTTCTTTAGAGCCTTGGTCAGATCCCACCTGGAGTATTGCTTTGGGAAGTATCTCAGAAGGATATGTTGTCCTTGGAAGAGATACAGCACTAATGCACAAAAATGATGCCAAATGCTTTAGAAACTTAAATAATCAGCACAGTTTGAATCTACTTGGTTTACGTCACTTCATTATAGAATATTGAGGTGTGATTTGGCTGAGGGATTTGAAATGTTACAAGAACATTGGCACAATAGAAACATTGAATTCTCTCTGTTGAAGGCAGAAAATGTGAGTTAAGATTAATTCTAATGTCTCGATCCTGGCTCCATTTCAGGGATGATGGGATAGCTAGGTGGCTGGATATTCACACACGTAACCCAACAATGGCTAGACGGCTTGCCAACTATACTCAATCAGCAGCCTCCTTCAAGTTTGTGTCAGAGCCCACAGAAGCCTAAGGATCGTCAAGAAGGGGATTCAGACTTTCATACAACATGCAGGACCATATCATTCTTGGCTTCCCTGGATCTTCTGACAAAGGGTGCATCTGTGGTGCATTTCCCAGTGATGATAGATGTCCCTGTAGAAGGAGGATCCCATGGAGCCCCTAAACAATGAGGCCATGTTCCTCAGAACTGCATGTCCAAAGATAAAAAGAGAAAGCTGCCTCCAACTCCTTCAAAGCACAAGTGGAGCACAGTGTTAGAATGTCAGAATATGTGACTGACTGCATTGTGTGAATCAATAACCAAGTCTTTGTGGTCACTTGTATATATGGAATGTAAATAGTTTCAAAGACAAGTAAATAAAGTCATGATACATTTACAATGATGATTGTGATATGTATGGTTAGAAGGATATTTCCACACTTTGTCTTTCCTTCGCTGCACCTAAGGACCTATTTGGTTTACAGTGATAGATGAACAAACACTAATGAGATGTGACAAGAAGTCTCTTACCTTAACAAGATGTAATTTACTGCATATTAGCAATTCAGTACAAGTCAGGCATTATCTCAAAGACTATAAGAGACTTGTCTTCATTCCTGAGATCCTGACATGTTCTGCCTTATCTTCATCTGAGTCAGTATGACATCATCAGATCAGGTGAATTTTAACATTAACATTAATCTTCTTCCTTATACAACACCTCCCCATGTTTTTTTTTTCCTGAAGTTAACTATACTTACCAGCAACCCACCGCCTTCACTTGCCCCGTCACTCCATCCTCAAAGAGGTCAGCTGGTCCAGAAATTTCACAATTTTTCCATAATGTGTAATCTTCAGACTGGGAAGATTGGCTTGAGGATTATTAACTTTAATTCTGATCTTGACAATGATCTTTCATAGTTTGCTGACCACCATCGTCATGACATTCCTCTTTGAGCTGGTCCTGATCAATCATTGATGGATGATTGGTCTGCACTGAGACAAAGTTTAAGCGGTTCCTTTGCTCCCTTCATACAATTCCCTCAGCTGTATCAATAAGATACAATTACTGTCTCTTGAATAACCATACTACTCCTGTTAAGCTCCTTTATCTATATGTATTGTTCTAAACTTGTGTGGCAACCACGACAGCCATTGTTGAGCTACCTGTGTGAATAACCAGCCACCAAGTTATCCCACCGTCCCACAAATGGAGTCAGGATTGAGACAATAAGATTAATCTTAACATTTTATATTGGATTGCTTGTTGCACCAAGTAAGATTGCTTATTTTTACAAATAATTTTATAGACCCTGACAAGACAGGGAGTTGAGTCTTCAGTATTCTCCCCATCAGTAATTTTGAAGGCAATCAGTCACATTAGAATGGAGTAGACCAGTGATTTAAAAAGACTGTAGAATAGTCAGCAGTTTTCTTCAAAAGGGATTTAAACATCTAGATCCAACACTTTGCTTCCTGATTTGAATATGGGTATCTCAGCGAGCTTGTTACATATTCAAATCTAGATGTGACTGAAAACAGGCCGAAGACTCATTAGTGAACTGTGGTCTACTGTCTTACACAGCCACATCAGGGATCCCACATATGGTGAAGGTCATGACACTACACTATAACTCTTTCACCTCAATCCACTGAGAAAAATAATTGATATCAATAAAGTAAGATAGTCCTTCAAATATAAATTGGGCTGTTCCATTCACGCTTGTGATTTCATGGAGAAATAATTGGGATCATTGAGTCTCACTGGTCAGGTCTATGAATGGCACAAGTTTCACAGTCAGTTCTCAATCTCCATTGAGATTATTGGCCTCCACATGGATAACTAAAGCTTGGCTCTGCATTTGCTAATCCAATTTTTCTAGGTAATGAAAATGCTGTTAACTTGCAATATATTTTAAGTATTGCAATCGACCACACTTGAGCATCTGTTGGATATTTGTTGAGATATTCCAATAAGAGTGCAAGAGCAGATGTGTGCTATGTATCGGTACAATGAGAAAATGATCACTGGTACTTTATATGTCATTCCAAATTACTCTTGTTCTTTATAAAACAGAAAAGCTTGTGTGCCCTTGAATGGATTTTATTTGCCAGTTGCACAACAAATTGAAGTTGACTCATTATGGTAAATTGGTCTTTGTTGCAAAATGTCCATCCCAATGACCACAGGAGGATACAGAAAATCTTCTATTTCTATTTGAGGAGATGCTAGAAGAAGCAGGAACATGATGCTTTAAAGATGGAGGTGACTAGCCATAAGATGACTTTCTACATTACTCTTTCAGGATACAGTGAAGGATAATAATGATTCTGCTGATTTTGATGATTGTTTTTGGAGGAGGAGGTCCTAAATCTTGTTATACTGTTTTAAGACAATGTATATGTCAAACCTGATCACAGCTCTTTGGACCCTTCGAGGAGAATTGCATTTTGCTAAAGAAGGTGATTGAGATTAATTTGTCTGTTCATTCCATTGAAGTAATCAATGACATGCAGCAGTAACTACAATAATCTATAACCAAAACTCCTTTTTTTTTGAGTAAGTGCTAGAATTCAATGTTCTTCATATTACCAATATAGATCTTGATGATAATGTTAAAACTTCTGACTCATCAGCTAAATCTGTAGATAATAATATAACAGAGGTGCTCCCTACAGATTCCAATTCTGACATGCAGTCCAAAATGCTGTAACTTTTTTTAATGTTCATGTTCATTCTATTATCGGTTTTTTGTGAAATCTGACTTTCTGTGGAGTTTCTGACAGATCATTGTTTGCAGGACGATCAGCCTCAAGCTGAAGGGAACGTGAATGTAGTACTGAGACAACAAGGTGTAGAGCTGGATGAACACAGCAGGCCAAGCAGCATCTGAGGAGCAGGAAGGCTGACGTTTCGGGCCTTGACTCTTTTACTGCTGCTTACAGAAAGAGAAGCTTTTACCCTGGAACGTGGATGGAAATTTTCATTTTGTCTATTTTCTAAACTGTCTTCACAATGATCCTCATTGTCCTTTTAATCTAGATTTGTTTCTGGCTGTGAAGTTGAACAGTTCTTTCATAATCATCACAGCAGTGGTTGGTACAGTGTGAAGTTCTTCACGGGAGTTGAAAGTGCTTCATTTTTTTCAAGCCACTACTTTGACCTTTTCTCTTGTGTACAATCAAGGGGAGGAAAAAGAATGAACATCACACAGTCCAAGTACCAGCACTTTTGAGAAACTGGCATCACAACGTGCCAATGTGCTTGCCATCCAAGGAGAAGGCTATGGAGCACATAATTTGCCCACTTCCTCAAAAAGAGCCAAGAACATGCTTGGAGATTGATATCTTTAGTGAAAAATACTGGCAGGGGTGGAGGAATGCAGAAGTAAAATGAAAATGTAAATAAT
>JAHRHZ010000031.1:2805356-2822268 GCA_024137785.1 Ginglymostoma cirratum
CTCCTATGATGCTGCTTGGCCTGCTGTGTTCATCCAGCTCCACACCTTGTTATCTCGGATTCTCCAGCATCTGCAGTTCCTATTATTTCAGATCAACTATGCCTGTTTTTTCAGGTAGCAGAATTAATGGCTCTGGTATTACCATTTATACTCCTCTGCACTTTCTTTCCCTTTCTTTAACACACATTTTTGACTGGCATAATCATCCTTTTTATCATTGAAACAATCCTACATACTACCTCACCAGAGATCTTCTATTTTGTTCTTTCTTCCTGTTCCCCTATTTCTCTGCCTCTAAAAGCTATTCGATCATTATTCCTTCCCCTTTGGATGGAGGATCATTGAACTGAAATATTAATCATTTTTTCTCTTCACACTTGCTATTTAACATGCCTTCTATTCCCAAAATTGTGAGTTTTTTTTTTAATTTCAGTCTTCCAGCATCTGCAGTATTTTGTTTTTCAATTTTAATGAATCTCATCTATTTCTTTATAAAGAACTTTCACATTATAAAATACATAAGTACAATCTATATTAAAACATTGTTTTCTCTCAACCTTTAGAACAAATTTTCATCATTTGTGTTTTGTGAGATTGTTACAAATGCATTAAATTCACGGATGCGAAGCAAAAGAAGTGTGTTATGTAATTCCATATGTCTAATCTTTTAAGATTTTCTATGTTAAACTGTAGCTTAAGGAATGAGGTTTGTGGCATTTTGAACATAACGTCATTTGAACCAACCCTCTGTTTGTACACGTGCATTTATTTTTGGCTCTGTGTGTTTCAAATGCTAGGGGTAAACATTTCTGACTTCCATCAGGTAATTATGTTTAACTGCATCCTTCAACCATTTTGTATGAGTCAGTCCAGTTCTCAATAAAGACTTATTTTAAAAAGATTAATTCCTGCGAAAGCAATCATATTTCAAGTGCAAACTCTGTCCTCCAAATTGTGTGCTCAAATTCTGGCCTTTGCATTCGAAAATTGCACAGGAGCAAACCAGAAAGAAAATTGGCAAAGAATCTTCTCATCAGAATTCTGCTAATTTGGCTTTGCACAGGAACTCCTTGAGGTCATTGCCTTCAACTAGTGTGAAGAACTCAATTGTAGCTTAAAATGTATAGATAAAAATTACTTTGAGAATTGTTCCTGCCTCTGGAATCTGGAAAATCGTGAGGAATTCCACAGCAGATCTACTTTCGTTGACTACGTTTTGTTTAGGGGGTGAACGGGCAAGAGAGGGGAACATTCTAAATTTGCCTTCTGCAAGCTTCTTTTTGGATTAAGTTGGTTCTGCTTCTGGCTGTGCAAATCACAACTGACTGGAATTATATTGTAATTGTTTCCTTTCAAGTTGCCTTAGGCGTTAACTGTCAGATGGCCATCACTTGAAAGAGCACCAATAGATTCTGGTCTAATAAGATTCCAAATGCCCTGTGTGCCAGGGTGACTGACTTCATCACCGTTCCAACTAAAATTTGCGAGCAGCATTAGGCTGATTCACAATATTTTTTCAGAGTTACCCAATACTCAACGTGACCACCTTCCATCGATACTGTAACTTTTATGACAAGGAAGAAGATTCACAGTTACCATACAGGTTGCTTTAGAGTATCACTCTCATTTCATGCAGCTAAACATGAGATGCCCTGGAAACCACCAGAGTACAGTTACCCTTTGCCAGTCTACACTGCCTCAGCTATTTCATGGAGTACCTCGTCAAAGTGAATAAATCTTGAGACCAGGAAAAGGATCTTGACCCATGGCTTACAACATTAATCTGAACCCAAAACCATTTCTGAAACCAAACATAATGAAGGCTGTGCTTCAATAAGGGTACAGAAGCAATATATCATTGACATACTGAAATAAGTCTCTGCTGACTCTCCAATGACACTTCCTCAGAACTGAACCCAAAACATTAGCTCCGATTTCTGTCCCCAGATGCTGCTAGACCTGCTGCGTTTTTCCAGTAATTTCTGTTTTTGTTTCTGATTTCCAGCATCTGCAGTTCTTTCAGATTTTAACTTTTAAGCAAAGGTTTGGAAGTATCTTTTTTCCCCAGAATGTGTGAAATATATTCTCAGCTTAAACTGTGTTGATTAATTTTCTGGCTGAATAACCTAAAGGCACACCCACTTGTTCCGTATGGTTCCATACCTGATGGCACCAATACCTCACCCAAAGGGCCATCATTTTTATGTGAAGCTTGATCTGAGAGTAACCAGGCTGCACATCACTGGAAGAATTGCACCAGAACCTGATTTTTAGAAATGTATGATTCTAGCTGTGACTCCATGCTAGGTCACAAATTTCACTTCGGATGTTAACTAGTTTACTGTATAATTCCAGCATTTTCTGATGTTATGTTTGATTTTTGCACTTTTTTTTGAAATCTGGAAGTAAATAATCACTGAAAGAATTAATTGCCTGTGGTGGAATGGCCTAAATTTTTAATCCATGTGTTCCTAAGTTTTGGTCACTTTTTTCCCAGATTTGGTAGCTGTAGCCCATGAAGTATATCAGAAATCAAAATCACACAGTTCTAATAATGATCACTCTAAATGGTCTCCGTTTCCCAGTGGTAACTCTCAGACATGATAATTGAAGCCAAAGTAGACAATTTTAAGTTAACACAGCAGATATTTGGCCTGTTTCATGGAACAACATCATCTATGAGAAGTTTAATTGCAAATCAACTGTCATATGCCTATCATAAATCAAACATGAAATTATGAACATTTCAAAAAATGTTTTAGCGGCAAGAATCAGCCAGTTCTGATGAAAAAATACAGCAGAAATCTGTCATTTTACGGAAACAATAACTTGTGCTAATGCAGTGTATTTAACAGTCAAACATTTTCATAGAAGCATTATCAAATTAGATTCTGCACCAAGTCATTATAGGACGTATGTAGGTAAATGGCTAAAATCATAGGGAAAGAGAAAGGGTTTTGGAAAATCTGCGAGGAGAATAAAGATGTTGAAAGGCAGAGAGATTTAGAGAGGAAATACCAAAGCTTGGTGTCTTGAAAGCTGAAGCAGCAACTAATTGTCAATTGTGGCATGACCAAAATCAGCTCTGTGTCCGAGGCCAGAAGTACAGAACACAGAGATCTAAATGGATTGTAGATCCTGAAGAGGCTAGGAAGGGGAAAGGCATGGAGGGATTTGAAAAGGAGGAAGGGAATTGGAAAATTGAGGCAGAGTTAAACATTTAGGTAAAATAGGTAGTGAGCAGAGAGGTTATAGCTGACTAGGAGATTGTGCAACTTGTGAGATGTGAAACAGAGTTTAGGATGATTTCAGGATTATGTAGGGAAGAATTAGAGAGGCTTGCTACAAGAGAACTGAATTAAAAATAGATGCTTGATATTACTGGAATAGTCAAGTTTAGAGATAACAAAGGTATAGGAGATTTCAGGGATTGAGCTGAGGTAGGGCTTGAGTCAATGTATACTAGGGGGGTAAAAGCAGGCAATCTTAGAAAAGGTATCTGGTCAGAAGCTGGAAATATTGAGGTTATGAAAGGTTAAATTTGACCTGAGACAGTTACCATAGAAATCGAATCAGTGTTTAAAGACTAGAAATGTGGTCTTCACAACACTTAGACGAAAATTGTGTTCATTCTGAACTGTATGTCAGACAAGCATTGAAACAAAGCAAATGCAGTTGAGACTTCAAAAGAGGTAAAGCCAAGTGTCATCAAAGTACATGTATTTATGGATGATATTTCTGATGGCAACACGTAATAAGAAATTGTGAGAAAATAATGGAAGTCCAGGGAACCAAGAATGAGGAGTGCTCACTAATTATGATGAAGTTGCAAAAATTGCTAATTACACTAATATGTTATTGACATAATAAAACCTTCCTAGTGGTTCAGTGTACTATAAAGGGAATGTACAATACCAGTAGCAAACACATCTGCTTTTGATGATATTTATACTACAAACCAACCTATCAAATAATCAGCATAATTATAAGTTGTTTAGGGTCACTCTGCATTACAAAAATGGAAGGAGAACAGGTAACACACAGCAAAGGAAATTAGAGAAATCGAAGCAAGATTTATTGTGTGTGGGTAGATGGGAGAAAGGAGTTTGAATGAATTGCAGGCTGTTGTCTCAGAGGTTAGCATGGTTAGTGCTAAATACTTCAAGTAGAATTTGTCTCTCCATGGAAGTGAGAAGAGATATGCTTGAAGGGAGCAAAAAAGGTGGCCCTGGAGAGATATTCACCCACTTCTTACCACCTCATCAATTACGTGCTGGGTGAAAATTTCCATTGTGAATTTTTTCAACTTATAAGTGATTATGGTCCTTACGTGGTTAATTCACAGCCATGTACTGGCCTCAGCTCACCATCTACCTTCCCAAGAAAAGGCTGATTTTCTAACTGAGAAACCAGGGCAACCTGTCTGCTGGCCAGGGGAGGAGGCCTGCATTTGTCCCAGTGTGGGGGCAATTAGAGGGATGGATCGAGATCAAAGAGGTGACTTCTGAAAGATGCACCTTTCCCCTTGTGTCTGACCCCCAATCCCTTTGTCTGTGATCCCCAACATGCGAGAAGCAAAAGAAAACCATTCGCTTTCTCATTTTGAATCCCTCAAAGTGCGTTTCAACCAGTAGTCTGTAGAATCCAAAGCTTCCAGTCTCCAATTGGCCAGCAACTTCTGGTGTGACAGCTCTCCACTGTCAAGGCCTGTGATAAACTGAGAAGTTCACCTATTGGTTAATGTGCAATCCAAGAAGCTTACTTAGTGGTGGCATCATTTTAAACACAGTAATTATGAAAATAAATAATTGAGACAAAGTGAAGATAAAGTTCATAGATATGTTTCTCAACAAGAAGTAAATACTAAAGCTTAGTTGCAGAGATAAAGGTTAGTAGCTACGAAAAAGGATAGTATATGGATTAGAGACAGAGTGAGTTTTGTTTGGCTGGGATTCATTTAAAGAATGTTCCTGAACATCTTTAGTTTGATGTTGGACAATGAATCCAACAGCAAAGTGGTCATAACTAAAATAGCCTTAGGACAATGAAGCGTTGAAACGAACAGGTAAAAACAGTAATTTGAGGCAATTGCGAGAAGCATCACTTCATATGTGAATAATCAACACCTACAATGACCTTCCCAAAGGGATGTGGATGTCTCAAAACCAAGTTTAAGAGACAACAAGCTTGGCAAGGTGCCTTTTCGAATTTGTCCACCCCCAATACCAGAAAAATATAGCATGATATTGTTAAATACGCTACCTATGATTTGGTAATAAATGTACTTGCGTGTGAAAAATATGCATTTATAAAATTGGCCTGTGTCTCAGGAATCAGAGGCCTGACACAATCATGATAAAATGCTAACACTTTATTTTTGAATTCCGTCAGCTGATTTTAATACCTGCGACTTTTATCAGCTGAAAAGTTTTCAAAAGGAAAAAGATGCTGACTTAAAATAGTTACGGTAATCAGCTATCCACATGTCGACCAAGTTATGAAACCAGCATGAAAAAAATATAGATAGTTCGAAACAAAATTAACATTTTATGAAAAGGCAGTAAAACTAGGCAAGACAGTTAGGTATGAAGATACCTTCATTTCCTATTTTTATTTACAAATGTATGATCTGTTTTATATATTGGAGATGTAAGATATCATTTGTAGATGGCAATCTTGGAAAAAATGAACTCAGACATAGAAACATGAGCCAAGAAACTGATTTTGGCAGAACAGTGAAATGGATTTTTGACTGCAACTGGAAATAACCAGAAAAAGTACTGTCTAGGTCTCAGAGGCAATCAGTCCAAAAATTATGATTTTAATCAAAAGGCTCTGAATCTAGGCAACACAGTAAGGCATAAGGAAAATTTTAACTCCTATTTTCATTTACACCTCTCTGAAAAGTTTCACATAGTGGAGATGAAAGAGGTCGCTTGCAATTAACAGTCTTAGAACCAATGAGCTCAGACTGAGGAATACATGAACCAAGTTGTATTTCAAGCAATTGCTTTTGTTAGAGCAGTGAGATAGATTTTTGACTCAACCGGAACCAGCTGATGCCCTTTTGGCATTACAGACCATCTGAATGAAAATTAAAATTTTATCGAAAGGTTCTGAAGCCAGATAGTCTAGCCAGGCATTAAAACATTTTCATCTTCTATTTTGTTTTACATTTGAATGATATTTTCATACATTGTGGATGAAAATTATCAATTGTAATTAATAAACTTGGAAATAATAAACTCAGAAATACATGAACCAGCTTGTCTTTCAACAAATTGTTTTTGGCAGAGGAGTGAGATGGATATTTGACTGCAAATGGACCACCTGAAGAAAGTGCACCCCTGGCGTCTCAAGAAAAAAAGCGTCTGGTGACAGAACAAGTTATAAAAGGAAATATCAGAACAGTGAGAACTCAAAGGACAACTGAAATATTTACTCCTGCTGATGACACAAGATATTAATCAATCAACCATGGTCTCAGGTTAAATATGATACCTCAAGGACACCTAAGGATTTTAAACGGTACACTTTTTGCATCTTTCTTTTGTACTAGATGCTATCTTTTTTTTAAAAAAATTCTACATGTGATTGTACACTTTTGACATTGTGTCTTCACATTGACATGTTTCTTGGAGTTAGTAGATAATGAAATTACTGTTTCTCTCATTAAATAAGATCTTGTAATTGGCTTCTTACTTATTTACTAGACATTAGGTAACAGCAGTCTTATTAGAGATAGGTATAGCCACATGCTAGAAAAGAATTTTAAACATTTGTTGTGGCCAAACAAGGAAATTTAAAAGAAAGAAGCCAATTCACCCCTCCTCATCTGATTATAACATGTCATTTGATAATAAGATGAAATTGAATCATGTTGAAAGATGAGATGAAATCGCCAATGACTTCTGTTATTTGTCCATATATTTGTGACTATACCTGTTTGTTACTTTCCAGTGGGTTTCAATTTTGAGATTAACTTTCTGAATAGCAAATTCAAAAATCAAAAATATCATATAAAAAAAATCACCATTTGTGCTTTTTTATCTATACATCCTTGTAGAATTTAAAATAGATTAATTTAAGAATGTAACATTATTGTAAAATTAAATGCTCAAAAACATTGAACTCATTTAACACTGACGTCAAAAATCTGTATCCAATCAAGCACATTCCAATTGTCCTTCAGACCTGAAGGGCTTAATGCAGATATCTAGTTGATCAAGGGCAAACTAAACTGAGACACAATGAAGGTAAGCGAAGCCTATGCTGTAGCTTTGGCTCCAGACAGTTTTGGACCATTTTTGGACTCATCATAAAGGGAAGAGGGAAGATCATGGCAAAACTAGCATTAGTATTTTGGGATTCTGCCCATCTACGTGCACCCCTATCACCCCCCCAATAAAAGTAACCCAAATCAAGCATCTCCAAACAGGTTCTTAGCTCTTCCTCATTGACAAATTCTTGAGATGTCACCTTAGTGATTATAATAATGAAGCCTTCTCAGACCTTACATCCAGTGGTGTTGCCAGGACAATTTTCAAATATAGTGCCAGAAATATATTTCTGATTATTTCCAATGACAGTTATCTTAAAAGTATACGTAAAGCATGTACAGGGAATTTACAATTTAGGCAAAATGTAAAGTGCAATGTTGACCCTAACCTTTAATATGTACTGAAATGTTCAACAGTTTAATCTTTAAATTGTAATTTTGTCAGAAATTTCAGGATTTTGAGAAGCAATATTGCTCAAAATGTCACTGAATTACCCTGTATTTTTAAAGTACTTTGTCATATTCTTGATTCTGAATAAAATAACTGAACATTTTGAGAAGGCTGAAAAATCTGGTCAAAAGATCTGACAGACAAGCTCAAATTCAAGCTCGATAAGCCAACATACAACAAAACTGCATAATGGCACAAAGAAGACGTCAAGTTGATTTGTTGTATTTCAGTTGGATTTGAAATGCAGCACATAGTTCAACTAAAACAGTACATTATAATTCAGAGATAAACAAAGACAGAGGGGGAGAAAAATGCATATACATATCAGGGTTTGCTGATTCAAATAGCTTTAATTTTTTGAAGTAGTGCTCACCCAGTGCCTGCTTGTAAATTAGAGGTTCAGTTGTTAGTAATTAGAATCTGTCAGCGTGTGCAGAATTGCCTTGCTGGAAGTTGTGTTGTCTCACATTGCCATCTGCAGGAACAACTCATAATGCAGCTGTCTCTCAAATCAGTTTTTAACTCGTCCTGCAAAGCGTTAATGATACTGCCAGGAATTTAGTAATAGAATCAATGTTGTCATGTATTCCTTGTGTAATAATGGTAAGTGTTTTCTTGCAGCAACCGAAGCAGAAAATGTTGGGAATTTAAAAAGATGAATCATAACCTGAAAACTGTCTGAAGATGAGTAGAAACCTAAAACTTTAAACTGCCTTTCTTTTCCAGACATTGATGGTTCTGCTATGAATTTTCAGAAATTTCTCATTTATTTCAGATTACCAGGATTCCACATATTTTCTTGTTATTTTACTATATTTGTGGCAGTATTTTAGCTTCAGAAAAATACAACTACATTGAGGTGAGTAGGGCAGGTAAGCAGCACAGACATGTAATTTAATTTTTCTTACAACTGACCTGTTTTCCATTGTCATTTTTTTAACTCTATTGCCCTTCCTCCGGCATTCAGCTA
This sequence comes from Ginglymostoma cirratum, assembly GCA_024137785.1. Classification (NCBI taxonomy): domain Eukaryota; kingdom Metazoa; phylum Chordata; class Chondrichthyes; order Orectolobiformes; family Ginglymostomatidae; genus Ginglymostoma; species Ginglymostoma cirratum. The sequence goes on from JAHRHZ010000031.1 coordinate 2,814,057, forward strand.
TTCTTCACCAGAGTTCTTGACTGACACTAGGGTTGTGTACAAGTCACAATTTCTCCACAAGAATGAAACTAACGTTTCTGGCCCACCGAAAACATTCTGTGCCATTCCCAAGTTCCAGTGTTCATCCTCTGCTGCCGACATTTGCTTAATTCTACCCATACTTGAGCTTCAATTCAATCAGATCCTGTTCATTTCCAACAACATTCTTCACCCACACTCCGTCCAATACTATGCCTCTCAGCTATTTGTAAAAGAAAAAGAATATATTAGTCTTAGTCCTCTGGAGAGTTAGTCTGAGCAATTTATAATGAAAAATAAGAAAATGACAGACGAATTGAAGATTAAAACATGTCAAGGTTGACAAAACTCCACAAAGTCAATTGAAAAAGAGTTGAATGAAATTCTGATTAGGAATTTGACTCAGCATTATATCAACAAGTATAAATGAAAGTTAACTCTGTTACACTAAATGACATAATAGGTCGGATTTTCTGAAGAGTGGAAATCAGACACAGATTCTCACTCTGCTCCTTTTTTATATTAAGAAAGAACTCTGCATTTCTGACGGGAGATTCCAATCAGGGCTCCTTCAGAAATTCTGGATGTACTTTAAATCTGACAGGTTCCTCATAGTGCAGGATTCTCAGATGAATTAAAACTACACACCCTTTTCCACAATTTGTCATTTTCTGTGATTTAAAAATCCAGTATCAGAGACAGCCACTTTGAGACTTCCTATGAAAGGATAAATACCATGAAGTAAACATGAGATTACAGTGCCAGGAGGGTAGAATATCAGGTGGGTAGGGTACAAAGTGAACAGGCAGTAGCATGGCAGATGAGTAAGAGTCAGGTAATTCCATTTAAGAGATGAAGGGTTTAGAGTAAGTCCAATTTTTGGTGTGGGTGTATAACTTCTAGGGTTGGAGATGTCAAATCCAGCTGGAGTGAAGTCAAGTTTTGAGGTATTCAATGTGCAGGTGGTATGTGAAGTCTGCCAGCATGTGGCAGTGAGGGTGTCGGGTCCCCTGGCGAGAGTTGGCTTGTTCAGCGAGAAGGTTGCATCAGGGCCTGCAGTGAGAGGGTTGATCCCAGGAGAAGAGGTATTTGTCGGGAGGAGAGGGGCTTGTCGGGTGTTGGGGGGAGAGGCGGTGGGGGCAGGGGGATGGTGAAAAAAGGAGGTGACAGGTCCTGGGAATATTGGTGTTGGGGAGTGGTGGGAGTAGAGAGGGACATCAGATCCCAGGCGAAGAGTGGCATTGTCAGGACTGTAAGCTGAGTTGTGCGGGTCTGATAGTGAGAAGTGATGGTAGTCATGGTTCCAGAGAAGATGTAGATGGGGTCTGTAATTTACTTCACCTGAGAATTGGCTCTGAATTGAACTGAATCCCAACATACTCCATAAAGAACACAGGAAATTTCAGCATATGCTCCACTAGTTGACAAAATTGATATTGAAATCATCCGTTTTGACAGCTGCTGCAATTGTGCAGATGCAGGAATTTCTGGGTATTACATGACCACAAGTGGAGGATAGGTATTATCACTGTGGGAAAAATGTCAAGGGACTGAAAATCCAATGTTTCTAGGCTAAAACCCTGGGGTAGTAGGAACTGCAGATGCTGGAAAATCTGAGGTAACAAGGTGTAGACCTGGATGAACACAGCAGGCCAGAAAAAGGGTCTAGGCCCGAAACACCAGCTTTCCTGCTCGTCTGATGCTGCTTGGCCTGCTGTGTTCATCCAGCTCTACGCCTTGTTATCTCTAAAACCCTGGGGATTTGGTTTGCAATTGTACCATGACAGTTATAGAGTCATTGAGTCATACCGCATGGAAACAGACTCTTCAGTGCAACCAGTCCATGCCGAACATGATTCCCAAATAAACAAGTCCCATAGGCCTCCTCCTGGCTAATATTCCTCCAAACCTTTCCTATTCACGTACCTATCCAAATGTGTTTTATACATTGTAATTGTACCCGCATGCACCATTTCCTCAGGAAGTTCATTCCAAGTGCAAACCACCGTCTGTGTAAAAAAGTTGCCTCTCATGTCTTTTTTTTTAAAATCTCTCTCCTCTCACCTTAAAAATATACCCCCTAGTCTTGAAATCCCCCATCTTAGGGAAAAGACTATTACCGTTAATTCTACCTAGACATCTCATTATTTTATGAACGTCTATCAGGTGGCCTCTCAACTTCTTACACTCCAGTGAAAAAGTCCCAGCCTATCCAGCGTATCTTTAATACTCAAACCTTCCATACCTGGCAACATCCTTGCGGATTTTAAATTACATTTGACAACTATTGACAAATGTAGTTAAAAATCCAACTGATTGACTAATGACAGTGATTAGCACTGTTGCATCACAGTGCCAGGCACCCTGGTTCGATTCCAGCCTCAGCCCACTCTCTGTGTGGGGTTTGCACATTTTCCCTGTGTCTGCATGGGTTTTCGTCAGTTTTCTCCCCAAAGATATGCAAGCTGGGTGGATTGGCCATGCTAAATTCTCAAGAGTGTCCAGGGATAAGTAAGGTAAGTGGATTATGGTAAATGCAGGAATAAGGCAGTGGTCTGAGTGGGATGCTCTTTGGTGGGTTGGTGCAGCCCCAATGGGCCAAATGGCCTCTTTCTGCACTATAGGGATTGTAAGACATAGTCTCGCTTACATGTGACTGTAATCCCACAGCAATGTAGGCAAGTCTGAGCTGCTGTCTGCAATAGTCTAGTAAGCCAGTCAATTCAAGGACAATATAATGTTAGCTATCAGCAATGTCCACATTGCATAAAGGAAAAACTAATTACAAAATGTTCAAATAATTATATTGCTGTTAAATTGCTTGTGATCTTATCCACAAACAGTTGGTTAAAATATACATAAAATCACAATGGAGTTGGGGGAGGCACTCTGGGAATACAATTCACAGCACTAATTGGAGGCCAAAATCTGCAATTACATGGTTACAGGCAACTGTTTACTGCAGACTTTTCATCGCAAATGTTTATATAAGCAATTTGAATGTTCAAAACCAGCATAAAAGAAGGCAGAAATTGTAAATGTGAACATACTTAAACTAATGTACATCTATATGACACCCTGACATACTGAGATTTTTATCAGAGCTAAAAGTGCAAAAATAATTAAGATCAAAGTAGACCAAAATTTACAATGCTTGGGACTAGGAATAACACAGGTGATATTCCACAGAAACGTAAATTTCATTTTTAATTTCTTTTTCTTCGCCCTTATGGCAAAATATCATGTAATTTCACAGTTTTCCTAATTTACCGACAATTTTATCTTTCTGTCCTCAAGGTAATAACTCAGAATGTTGCATAATTCCATGACAATTGACACCCCTCTGGTACTTTCTTCTCGTCTGTGCTGTTTCTGTACAATGAATGTCATCAAGCTGTTCAATCTTTGAGAGCAGTCAACAGAGCCAGATCTAAAACTGCCAACAGCAAATATCCACATCTGAAAAGAAAATGTCAGCAGGTAGAATTAGAAACCATTGCCAAATACTTTGTACTGCTACTGGTTGCAGGGAGTGCGGCAGGCGAGTGCACGAAATTATGTGGCAGAAAAATACAATGTTCCCCAAGGCAGGGTGGAAATAAGAATTCCCATTCTTCGCAACACGTACTAATGATTTAGATGAACGGACTAAATGTAATAGTTTCATGTTTGCAGATGATACAAAGCTGGTACACTGCGAGGAGGATGCAGAGGTATGCAAGAGCAATTTGGACAAATTAAGAGAATGGGGACATTCATAGGAGATGAAGTATAATGTGGATTAATGTGAGGTTATCCACATTGGCAGCAAAAATAGGAAGACAAATTATTGTCTGAATGGATAGATAGAGAAAAGTGGTGAATGGGGTGGTAAGGATGCAACAAAACCCTGGTTGTCCTTGTACACCAGCCACTGACAATAAGCATGTAGTTGCAGCAGGCAGTGAAGAAGGCAAATGATGTGCTGGCCTTCATAGTGAGAGGATTCATGTGTAAGAGCAGGGATTTCTTGCTGCAATTATACAGAGCATTGATGAGATCACTCCTAGAGTACTGCATGCAGCTTGTACTCTTTATCTGAGGAAGGATGTTCTGGCTGTGGAGGGAGTGCAGCACAGGTTTACCAGTTTATTCACCAGAGTTTAGAAGAATGGGGTGGGTGGGGGAATCTCGTGGAAACATATAAAATTCTTAGACAGGGTAAATGCAGGAAGGATATTCCTGATGACTGGGGACACCAGAATCAGGGGCCACAGTTTAAGGATATGGAATAGGGCATTTAGGACAGCGATAAAGAAAAATTACTTACCCAGACAACAGTAAGCCTGTAGATTCTCTGCTACAGAAAGCAGTTGAGACCAAACCATTGAGTGCTTTCAAAAAAAGAGACAGATACACTTCTTGAGGCTAAATGAATCGAAGAGTGTGAGGAGAAAGCCGGAACAGGGTGCTGACTTGGATGGTCAACCATGATCATATTGAATAGCAGAGCAATGTCAAAGAACTGAATGGCCTACTCTTTCTCCTAATATGTTACTAGATTTCTAGGTTGGAATGGATTGAAGACTGATCAGACTTCTCAAAGGCAAATAGCTGGGATCTTTTTAATTACTATATCATGCATACCTATTGAAACATCATTTCATCAGATTATATTGTACATTTGGAACTAAATATGAGCAAACAATAAACATATACCTCCCGAATCATGACTGGTTAAAGATGGCATGCGGCAGGTGAGATCTGACTTGCAGATTTGGTCTGAGTCAGAGATGTTCTACTTTCATGGGGAGATTTGTTGGACCATGGGAGAGGAAGTTTTGGTGCATTGGGATTAAATGGCACCAGCATAAGGGGATCAGGGCATGACTGACTAAGGGAGGAAGAATGGAGGCAAGTAGCTAGAAGTACAAGAATGATCAGGGTATGGCTGATGGAATAAAGGAAGGATGGGTCTGGGTACATGAAGACACATAGGAGACAGAGGTAGAAAACTGCATCATAGATGGAGGGTAAATATCTACAGATGGGAGGCCAAGTATGATGATGGAGAGATCCAGGACTGCAGTGAGAAGACTGATACCAAGGGTCCTGTGCTTTTAGGCCAATGGAGGATATGTCAAAACTGATGGAATGAAGTTCAATGATGATATAGAGTAGGTCGAAGGCAATCACAGTGCCAGGGGGCAGATTTTTGTGATGGAATTCAGCTCTAGAGTGAGTGACAGTTGAGAAAAGGTGTTGGAGGGTGGCTCAAGTGTCAAAGAAGGCTATGCAAGGGTGGTGAAGTAAGGACAAACACTGATGGCAAGTAGGTCAAAGGTAACTGAGGGGGATGCAGTGCAATGGCTTCCAGCTCCAGAATCAATGTAGGAGTGTCTACAAACATGACATGACAATATGAAGAGATCTCACCAGGGCCAAGTTGGAATTAAAGTTCTCAGCATCCATCTAAGGAGACTACAGTCTACAGAAAAAAATGTGGACAATCTGTTAAGCTGAACTTAAACATTTGATATGGAGGGGTAATTTCTCCACATAGCATTAAGAAACAGGTTGAAACGTCATTTCACTCTGTGTTTTATCATCTTTCTAATTGCATCTATAAATAAATAGCTTGGTTTCATTTTTTTTTCTTTGATGTAATAAACTTCTTTTCTGCTGCTAGAGAAGCTCTGCAACTTTGTTGACTTTGTTCAGTGAATGACAGTAATGTGAATGAGAAGGCAGATACCAGATCACAAGGAGGGTCATGGAATGATTCTACTTAGATCTTTGACATAGTGGACCTTATCCCAATGAAGTCAGCACAGACCATGCTGTGAAAATGCGGTAGGAGATTGTAAATGCAGTAGAAACACTGAAGTTTTGATCACCCTCCCTCATACACCAAACTTCGTCCAAGAAGGATTGTGGTCCTTGAATGACATTTTTAAAACCACTTGTGACTCCTTCTGCCTCACAGAGATGACTGCAATGAATCTGCAATGACATGGTTAAAATTGCTTGGGGCCAGGATTTGTACCCCACATAGTTGGACACTGCATGTCTTTTACTCGCAGGATACTATGATTACAGATGGCTTTAACCTGCACTGTGAAAACATTTGATTTGTGCCATTGCCTCTTGAAGGGTCTTACATCACTCACAAGTAAATTGCATGTGCTCAGACAGAAAATAAAAGCACACCACCCACTCCAAATATGGGTTACAATCATTTTCCATTTCTATTGCACATTTATGTTTGAGATGTGGGTGGAAGGCAGTACAGGTCATGCTTCACAGAAGGAGTCACAGACTCAGCCTAATAATCTAAGAGGGCCCGAAAGCCTTATGTTACTTTTTTTCTTTGCATTCCATGTTGACTCTTCAATTTTGAGCATCCACACGTTCCCAACCAGCTCTTTCATTTGCAACTTCATCTCTCAATGTTATCCACTGAGCCTTGGTCCTATAGCTTAGCCATGACAACTATTGTACAGAACGATTCACCCATTGAATCAGGGTTTTGGCACCCATCAATTAAACTCACTCCCACAGTAACCTCTGTCCTCCAAAGCATTATCTTCTGCTCCCATGTACAGTTAATTGCTTCCTTTCAGAATTATTGTCTTCTCTGTATTCTAGCATGCTTCTTCCAATTCCCACAATGGACTTCCCCAGCTTCCCTACCACAGCAATGGCCCTTGATAACCATTCCCTTGACTGACCTGGAAGAACACAGAAGAGACAAAAAATTGGAATGCAAGACAAGGAATTTGCAAAACATAAATAAGGATATCTATTAACGAACCAAGTCATGTAGAACATGTCAACTCTACCAATTTCAGAAACCTCTCTTTCTACACATTATTCCTTCCAAGCTAAGCTGTCCTACATTTTCCATGTCTAATGACATGTTTACATTATGGTGACTGACTATTTCACAAGTTCTCTGCTGTATTACAAATCAAAGTGCAATGGTAGTTGATATATTGACAACATATTCAGTATGTTCAGAGGATCTGAAACAATTGTGTCTGTTAGTGCACCCTTCTAAGACATGTGGAGGCAATGGGGTATCCAATATAGCAACTCTTTTCTTCATTTTCCTCAGCCTAATGTCCCCGAGAGTTCACCATTCATCTCATAAAATCTACAATCATTAAATGTAAAGTGACTCACTAAGAATTTTAGATCGCTATGTTAAATCTATGCACTACTCCTAAAAGGCAACACCTTACCCTTACCAGCAGCTCTGATGATCGAAAGACAGAACCGCACAGTTCTTATCTCCCACGCTCTCACCATCTATGTACATAATACAATGTTGGAAAGAATAGAGAACATGGAATATAAGCCTAATCAATGAGCATTTAAACAGTTATCTCAACTTGAAATCGGAAAGAATTTGAGATACTTATATGAATACAAGGGCTTGTGACAAAAAAAAACTACATTAGTTGTGTCCAGCCTAGATCATATGGCATTGCAATGAGTAATGGTAAATTCCATCAAAGAAATAGATGACATATCTGAACTGTATAGCACATCTATAGTTAATTGCCACATAGGGTGATGAATTGAATACTGAAAGTGCTATGTTATTGCCAGATGATAGCTACACACCCATGAAAAATGATATACATCCATTTGACTACAGAGAGCACACCACAGAATTCAGAAATACAGCCAAGTCATAGTAACTGCACAAGAACGAGCTTTGGTTGTGTAATTAACACCGAGTTGTAATCTTATTGTGTAGAGATAAACGTTTCCCCACAATTTAAAGTGAAAAGGGGGGATGGTGTATTATTGCACATGCTCCAGACTAAAGGTGCAGTGTACCTTTAAAGCAGTTAGATGATATACGACATGCCAGTATAAAAGTATACATCACACCTTCAATAACAGGTAGTACAAATGTTATAGCTGTTATCACAGTAACTATGTATTTTCTCTATGTAGCCAGTAAGCACAGAACCCAGTCTGTGCGTAAGTCAAAAATATTATGATAGTATAAATAAAGAGCATTGTTAACAAAATTTAAGACATCTGGCTCAATAAAAACCCAGGCTTTGTGCCATAAGTTATGTGGTTTAAAATGTAAGGAAGTAATCAGATCATACTGACAGTAGTGGGGTTAAACTGAATATGATTTGCTGTTCCTGCAGCCTTCGGGTGGCATCACTGTGGCATTGCAGGAGGCCCAGGA
>JAHRHZ010000031.1:2822668-2904969 GCA_024137785.1 Ginglymostoma cirratum
GATGTAGAGGAAGCCACAACGGGTACAGCGGATGCAGTATACCACATTGGCAGATGAGCAGGCTGCAGGAACAGCAAATCATATTCAGACACCTGCGCTCAGTTCGCAACAAACAACTGCACCTCCCAGTCACGAACCATTTCAACTCCCCCTCCCATTCCTCAGATGACATGTCCATCCTGGGCCTCCTGCAATGCCACAGTGATGCCACCCGAAGGCTGCAGGAACAGAAAATCATATTCAGCCTGGGAACCCTGCAGCCCAATGGCATCAATGTGGTTTTCACAAGCTTCAAAATCTCCCCTCCCCCAACCGCATCCCAAAACCAGCCCAGCTCATCTCCACCTCCCTAAACTGTTTTTCCTCTCATCTCAAGCCACACCCCCATCTCCTATCTACTAACATCATCCCGCCCCCTTGACCTGTCCGTCCTCCCTGGACTGACCTATCTCCTCCCTACCCCCCCACCTACACTCACCTTTACTGGCTCCATCACCGCCTCTTCGACTTGTCTGCCTCCTCTCCACCTATCCTCTCCTCTATCCATCCTCTATCCGCCTCCCCCTCTCTCCCCATTTATTTCAGAACCCTCTTCCCCTCCCCCATTTCTGATGAAAGGTTAAGGCCCGAAACGTCAAGTTTTCCTGCTCCTATGATGCTGCTTGACCTGCTGTGTTCATCCAGCCCCATGCTTGTTATACTGACAGTAGTGTTTGACTCAAGAAATTGCATCAAAATCTTTACTTTGGTGTCTTGAACCTTTATATTGGTACAGGATCAGGCACTGCCCTCCTCTGCCTGTTTCATAGCCTCCTTTTCTACAGGTTCAGGATTCTGATTTTTGGGTAATGATCCCTGTCTTGGCCTGATGCCTTATGTTATGCACTCTTTTGCACTGCAGATGGAGGGGATTACTTTAATTTCAATGCCCTCCTAACTTTTTAATAAGCAGGCAAATGACAGCTACTGTCACCTCCATCCCACAGACGGAATCTCCTTCAACTAGCATAAGTTTCACAGCCTGAACTTGTTTCCAAACATGCTTCATCTGGTTGTGACGCATTGAACTCCATCTCCTCCTTGGCATCTCTATCCACTTGCACATTTTAGTTGATACTCATATCAGGACCACTTTATAATGACTCCGTTGCACTAATTAACATTGCGAACTGCAGGAGATTTTTTTTTTCTTCTGCATTGTGCTCTGTTTTGCTTGTGGACCATAACACTGCTAACCTCTGCTATCACCTCTGCCTTGATCAAGCAGGAGCACATCCTACTGCAGTCACTGGAAACAAATAACTTCTAGCCATTTCCAAATGATCACGATGAGAACCTGCAGGTAGGCATCACTGAACCTCAGAACCACTCATTGTCTGCTCTGAGACATCACTTCAGAATAGCAGATGATAGCAGCTGTTGAAGTTATCTGACATGTAATCTTTGGAGAATATTAATTGTTTAGGGCTATTTTTTGTTTGAAGCAATATTATAGAGTTTTCCTATGGCTGTTTTGTTAGTTTGCTATTTGCCTTTATTATGTATTTCTACAGAACAAAACATCCAAATTTTAAAGAACATCCTGAGTTGCAGCTAGAAAAGTTGTGCTTAATTGCTTTAGTGTTCAAATGAATATTAGATGTTTTGTTTACAATAGTTTGTGTTATTAGTATGATTATATGAATTTTGTTTGTTTAGCTGAAATCTGCATCTAAAAGAATGTGTAATTTATTCATACAATGAAATGCAATGCCTGGACCTTAAGGAACTAGAAATGACACTTGTTTAGCCTACATGACTTCAGTTACAGTGAAGGGACACCAAGTGATTCTTAGCTTAAGCCAATGATTAAAGTTAATTTTGACTTTTTCCTTTAATTAGTAAAAGAAACCTTTGGAATTAGGTCTAACAATTGGAAACTCAGGGTCTTTGTTGGTCCCGTTTACCATGGCTTTTGTAATATAAAACTTCTGTGGTGCTGTTCAATTTAATATTGTCTCAGAGACAGAAGAAAGATATCTCCTGTACTAGCGATATTCTGGGTCTTGAAGTATAAAAAAAACTTCCATATAATCTTCATTGGTTTGGTGTGTAGCTTCATAAATTCTAATGTATTCATACATAGTGGTTGTTCATAGTTTGGTCAAGCACCACTGAAGACCTGATTGTTACAGATTAAAGAATTCAGAATTATTTTAAGCAAAAGGGTTTTATGCCTCAAAATCCCTAAAACCTAAATGGGAGAGGTTCAGAATCAGACGATTCTAGTAGCACCTACAGTCTCCCTGTATCTGAACAAAGTCAGACTGGTGCTGTTGGATTATAGTGAATGATTTCCTGTCCTGGTGCCCGTTAACTATTGTGCCCTGATCTCCACGTATGTCAAAGTTTGCGGATGACAATAACGTAAGTGGTAGACCAAAGTGTGCAGAGGACTCTGAAAGTTTGCAGAAGGATATAGATTGTTTAAATTAGTGGGCAAAGGTCTGGCGGGTGGAATTCGATGTTGAATAATGTGAAGGCATCCACTTTGGCAGGAATAACGCAAAAACAGACTATTACTTGAAAAGTAAAAATTGCAGCATGCTGTTCTGCAGAGGAACCTGGGTGTCCTTGTGCATGAATTGTAGAAGGTCAGTTTGCAGGTACAACAGGTAATTAAGAAGGCAAATGGAATTTTGTCCTTCATTGTTACAAGGATTGAGTTAAAAAGCAGGGAGGTTATGTTGCAGCTGTATAGTGCGCTGGTGAAGCCACACCTGGAGTACTGCAAGCAGTTTTGTTCTCCTTACTTGAGAAAGGATGTACTGGCACTGGAGGTGGTGCAGAGGAGATTCACTAGGTTGTTTCCAGAGCTGAGAGGGTTAGCTTATTAGGAAAGGCTGAATAGACTGCGATTATATTCACTGGAATTTAGAAGAATGAGGGGAGATCCTACAGAAACATATAAAATGATGAAGGGAATAGATAAGATAGAAGCAGGGAGATTGTTTCCACTGGTGGGTGAAACTAGAACTAGAAGGCACAGCCTCAAAATTAGGGGGAGAAGATTTAGGACTGAGTTGAGGAGGAACTTCTTTACCCAAAGCTTGTGAATTGGTGGAATTCCCAATGAAATAGCTGAAGCTTCCTCATTGAATCTTTTTAAAGCTAAGATAGATAACTTTTTGAATAGTAAAGGAATTAAGGGTTATGGTGAGAGGGTGGGTAAGTGGAACTGAGGCCGTAAAAAGATCAGTCATGATCTTATTGAATAGTAGAACGGGATCAAAGGGCTAGGTGGCCTACTCCTGCTCCTGGTTCTTCTGTTCTAAATGGCAGGGCCATTGACTTCCTTCTTCCTTTCACCCCGCGTTTGTCGAACTCCTCGTCTATCAACATCTAATTGGCTAACCGTTATTTCATCGTTCTTCATCACGATTCGACCCGTGTCTAATCTTTGCAAGTTACTATTTCAAGTGCATTGACATTAATTCTTAAAACTCAAGCAGTTCAGTCTGATGTCACCCAAATCAACAAGGCCCTGGAACTGAATTTGCCACTCTCCTGAAATAAATCATAACCAAAGCAAGCAGTTTCTATAACTTTTGAGACATTGGGCAGTCATAGTTAATCATTTCTCATGGCAATACCTAAATTTCACCAAGGCTTTTGGTTCATCATGCAAATCTGAGTGAATGACATCATCAAGTAGATATGCTGTGGACAATTGCTGAATCATTGAATATAGTGCCTTGTTGTGGCCTATCGTGACTGTGTTGGTGACTTATTCATAATGAGTAGACAAGAAGAACATATAGACTTTTTTTCAGTTTAAAGAATAAGTGAATAGTTTACAGAGAAACAACATTTAGGAGAACCCAAAGAAGTTCTTTCCAGGGAGATCCCTGTCAAACCCCCATTGGGAGAAATATTTGCCAGAGCAACTGAAAGAGAAACACTTCACTCCTGCATTTAGTAAGACAACAAAGCAAGTGGTAGAATTTGTTTGCACTAGAACAGCTAGCTTTGAATGGCAATTGAAGTCAGGATGGTTTGAACCTGTAACCTTTTGGGCTTTTACAACTAGATCTGCCAGTCTGTTTTTTAGTATTGATTTGCTGTCTATGAAGAGCAAGAATAGATTTCTGCACCATTTCAATACTACAGTCTTGATAAATTTTGAAACTCAATGGACTTGACCTTTTTCAACATGACTTTACATGAAACATTAAACAAAAGTAGCTTTAAAATGCATTAAAATAATATTACACTGTAAAACCATGTAATAGGAAACAGTCAAGTATGAGATAGTCGAGTGAATCTAGCCCTGACTCAGTAGTGTTTTAAAAGGTCACTGTATTTTTCATTTGTTTGCCTGACGCCACAATCTCTCCAGTTTAATTAGAAGAGAAATGTATGCAGGCAAGCAGGCTCCTAGAGGTAATGTCAGTATAACAACGATTTCAAAAGGAGGAATAGTAAAGCTTGCAAGCACTGATAGGTAACAATGTAACAGAGGGGACTGAGACATGGTTTGCAAATGTCCACATTTGGAAAGGGACATTTATACGAAATCAGCTGCAATCTTAAAATTAAGTGTCTTTGAATGAGGAACAGGTCTGATCTTCTAAGTTAGTTAACTAATTTGGAGAAAAAGAAAAACATTCAGATCCATCTTCAATATGATGCTGCATTACTCTCCCATTCACCATCCATGCCATCTCCCATATGGCCACCAGCACATTAATTGCTTTCAGGTATCAAATGTAGAAGCAAGTCACTGATACCATTATGCAGTTGTGTTGAAAGATAGCAAGGTTATCTCAGTTTAATATCCTATTACCAGTTTCCAATGTGAATTTTAATAGTGCGTGTTGATTTTTCAAAGCAGTTACAGCCAGGTAAGATTTTAACCAATCAACTTTAATATTCAGTTAAAAGTGAAAAATAAAAATGAATTAAAGTTATCATTAAATAATGAATAAAAGGGCTTATTGAAAGGTTAACTTTATTAGACAGGGGGCAGTGGTAGGAAATTGAATAGCCCTGAACATGGAGAATAGCCACGCAAGTAGATAGGGTGATGAAGAAGGTGTATGGCATGCTTGTATTTATTGGTCAGGGAATTGAGTACAAGAGTCAGGATGTCTTGTTGCAGTTTTATAAGATTTTGGTTAGGCCACACTTGCAGTACTGCGTTCACTTCTGGTTGGCACATTACAGGAAGGATATGGGGGTTATGGAGAGGGTGCAGGAGAGGTTTACCAGAATACTGCCTGGATTAGAGGGTATGAACTATAAGGAGACATTAGAAAAACTTGGGTTGTTTTCTCTGGTCTGGCGGAGGCTGAGGGGAGACATGATAAAAGTATGAGATGCATTGGTAGGGTTGACGGTCAGAATCCTTTTCCCGGAATTGAAAAGTCTAAAACTAGGGTGCATGCATTTATGATGCGGGGAAATGTTCAAGGGAGACGTGTGGGGCAAATTTTATTACACAGAAACTGGTAGGACTGTGGAACACTCTACCAAGCGTGGTAGTGGAGGCAGATACGACAGGGGCATTTAAGAGACTTTTAGATAAGTATATGAATATGCAAGGAATGGAGGGATATGGACCAAGGGCACGCAGAAGGGATTAGTTTAATTTGACATGACACTGTGGGGCCAAGGACCCATTCCTGTGCTGTTCTATGGTCTCTGTAATTATGATGTGCAAATAACTTTTTGACAATACTTTATAACACAAGTGACTTTGTGTTTCCTGTTCATTTGTTCCATACTGCATTCATCCAGTATTAACTAAGCTATTTATTGATTATCTTCATCAGCAGGACCCCAAAAGCATAACTTGTTAGCACCAGTTAAAGCTAACTTGGACTGCTTAAAGCTGGTCTACACCACTTAAACAGTCAGGTGCATTGTGGCTGGAGAAGATACAGGAAGTTGTGCAGAAAGTTCATTTGGCCTGGGAAGTATTTTAGATTGGCTAAACATGGAAGAAAGCAAACTCAAGTTTTTGAATGTTGCATTGGAGGCATTGGTGGAGGAGGTAGAAAGTTGAAGTGATTTCTTGGATCCACCGGGTCCAAGAGGCCCTCCAAGCAAACACTCGTCAGGCAGAGCAGAGGTCAATGTCAGGAGTCAAGTTCCAAGGAACTGTTTACTATTCTACTCGTTCATTGGCCTCGTACCAAGTGGTCAAGGTCAATACATTTAAACATTTGATCTTCATCCACTCAAAGTTGTTGCAATTAAAAACAAAAATATTGGAAAAAAAACTCAGCTGGTTGGGCAGGATCAATGGAAGGATCCTTACTGCTCAATGATGTTTCATTAGAAATTGGTCTTACTTGCTCTTATTTCAGCTTTCTAGCATCTGCAGAATTTTGTTTATGTAGCACTGTTGCATGCCTTGCACCCACATCTCACAGGTTGAAAGCACTACTAGCTATTCATCTGAGACAGCCACAAATTGATGAGATTACACTCACTGAAATACTCCCATCTCTTGTAGGAGAAAGTGGACTTAAGACTGCAGGAAAAGGTGAGAGGTTTATGTATGCCTCCAAGTCCCACTGAATACTGGGAAGCCTATTTCTGAGGCAGTCATCAACAGAGCATTGAAGCCATCGTTCTCTTTTCTTGGACTCCAAATATTTCCATAAATGGATTGGGGTGGCGATACTGATGTACGAAGAGAGACTGGATTGGTTAGGGATATATTCACCAAAGTTTAGAAGAATAGGGTATCTCACAGAAAGCTGTAACATTCTAACAGGACTAGACAGGGTAAATTCAGAAAAGGTGTTTCTGATGATGATGGAGTCCAGAACCAATAGCCATAATCTAAGGATATTGGGTCAGCAATTTAGGACTGAGACAAGGAGACATCTCTTTACTCAAAGCATATGGAATTCTTTGCAACAAAAAGTGGTTGATTCCAAAATATTGAATGTTTTCAAGAAGGTGTTAGATATAACTTTTTAGGGCTAAAGGCATAAAAGTGTAGAAGAGAAGGCAGGAACAGGTTACTGAGTTGGGTGATCAGTTATGATCATATTGAATGGCAGACCTGACTCAAACTGCTGAGTGGCTGACCCGTTCTCCTATTTTCAATGTCTCCATGTTAATGGATGCACTATTCTTGGAATTCAAACAATGCGTCTCCAACTCAGCTCATTAAGGGCAGTCATCCTATCTTTCTCTTCAAAAAACATCAAGATTAATTTGTCCTCAATATCCTCCATATGATACGCCAAGATAACTTGCTAAGAGCCCATTAAGAAGCACCAGCATATATGGAATGAGAAAATACTATTAAATCTACTAGATCTCTTTTTTTCTAAGTTTCTTCTATTGTGTTTATCATCCCATATCCACTGCCAGACTCTTTTCGTTATTTATTTTGATATTACCAGTCCAATGAGAGAGAGTCTAACTGAGTGGGCTTCACAAAGATAGGGTGTCCACATAAACCAGAAGAAAAGAAAGAATGCAACTCTGCTGCCCTATATCCAGTGTCTCAAACACTGGCAGATTAGTGCAGATCGGAGGATTTTCGCCTTTCCACCTGACTGACTGACTGACTGCATTGGTTAACTATTTGGTTAGACTGCCTCTTCTTCATCCCGCCTTAATCTGTCTTTTATTGACCATTTAAGGATGTCAATTGACAGCAAGGTAAGAAGATGGATTTTAAGCCTTGTCACTCAGAATTTAGTTTGGATGGAGATGGGAGTGTTTCAGATTTTGGTGTAATCTGGCCAAATTAAATTCCATTTTCATTCCTTGTCCTGGAATATTCTAGTGTTTAAAGCTATGGTAGAAAGAGAAAAGGAAAGGCTGCTGTTGTTCAATGATAATGCCTCTACCTACCAGACAGGAGACCTATGTTCAAGTCTCACCTGCTCCAGAGATGTGTAATAACATCTCTGAACAGGTTGATTAGGAAAATATCTAAAAGTAAGGGGCTTTTAATGTTCATTAGATTTTGTTCTTTCTTATGTTTCATTGAAATTGTATACATTGAGCACAACTGCAAATTTTATGTTTAGAATTAAGTAAAAACCAAAAGAACTGCGGATGTTGTAAATCAGGAACAAAAACAAAGTTGCTGGAGAAGCTCAGCAGGTCTGGCAGCGTCTGTGAAGGAAAGAACAGAATTAATGTTTCGGGGCCGGTGACCTTTCCTCGGAACAGAGTTAACTGAGTTCTGAGGAACGGTCACCGTACCCGAAATGTTAACTCTGTTTTTTCCTTCACAGATGCTGCCAGACCTGCTGAGTTTTTCCAGCAACTTTGTTTTCATTATGTTTAGAATTTATTGGGTAAGCATGATCAACTGCAAATAGGAAAATGGCTTCTGAAAATCTGTGACCAAAGCATTACATCACTTTTATTAAATGTAATTCCATATTTCAGCATAAAGGTAAAGTAAAAAGGCATTAATTCTCTCTAATTTACATTTTGATGCTCAGCATGCTGAATATTTTATTCTGTTACCTAATTTTCCCCAGAGATAACATAACGTTTTAGACATCATGTCTTTCATAGTGTCATAGCTTTCAACAAAGAGTTTGCTTTTATTTTATAATGGTAAAATGTTTGTGCTTTAATTTACACCATCTTGTAAAATAAGTGATGAAATGGATGGGATTTAAAACACTCCAAATTGGTATTTTTAATAAGCTGTCCATCGAAACCCTAGCCTCGGCATAACAATTCTCGACAAAGCATTTAATCAGCCTATCTCATTGTCAAATGTAAAATGAAACTTTTAACAAGTAATGCATAAAACATTGGAATAAATTCCACAGTTACAGGGTGAAAATTGATTTGGACTGAGTTTCTAAAACTGGGGGCAATTACAATAAAAGAACCACAAAAAAATCCCTTTTCAAGGAAGATATTCCAAAATTATATTTCAACTTTTTACCCATCTGTGTTTGTTTTCTGATGGTGTTCAGCAGAGATTTGATTGGGATTCTTTGTTGTTCAAACTGTTCGTAAATTTTATTTATTTTGAATTATTTATCTCTATGCAATTTACACACAATATAATGATTATGATCACAGCATTTCCAATAATTGTGAAATTCAAATATATTAATTCATATGGATTGATATTATATGAGTTTGTCTGGGAGGGAGAGATCATAAGCATTTGCTTGAAGGCTGACTCCCTCGAGAGAGAGAGAGAGAGAGAGAGAGAGACAGAGACAGAGCAAGGGAGAAAGTCAGAAGATATGCAAATCATGACGTTTTGTTAAGGCAAGAAAGCTAGAAAGCTGAATCCTCATGTTGTACACTGACAGTTACAACTAATTACCATACATGAGCTTACATACAACAGGAATTCAGTGCTGATTTAAAAAGCAGAGTAAGGAGGACAACTATTAAGAACAGTATTGGAACATACCTTGAAACATAAAAAAAATTGATACATGAGACAAGTTGTCAGATGTTACTGCTACATTGTCACTAAGAATATTAAGGAGCAATAATTTCTCTCTAGATTTGAACAGAAGCGAAGTTAAGCTGATTGACATGTCCAGGGGCATTGAATTTCAACATCTGGGCCAGCGAGCCTTATTGACATATGCAGTAAAGTAGTTTTTGGATTCACCAGGTGCACATTGCAGGAATTTCTGCGTGGGTAGTTATGAATGGCAGAATTCAACTGAAACATTTTGTGGAAAGCTAATGGCATTTGATTGGACTAAAATCAAAACGTATGGAGGAAATTGTGTGAAAATTGTTAGTTTGGATATTCCAAGATCTAAACAGCTGAAATCTGGATACACGACTATGAATGTGTGACAGAACCCCAAGGAGGTAATGGAGGACATTTTGGCACATTAATTGCCCAGGGAGACTAAACCTCTGAAGGCTGATGTGCTCTGTCTATGCACACGACACAATTCATTATTCATTCATGGGATGACAGCATTGCTGGTTAGGCTGGAATTTGTTACCCATTATTAGTTGCATTGAGCAGGTGGTGGTGAATTGCTTCTGTCACATAAACTGTGTGATTTATATATTCTTAATATCATTTATTTAAGTTTGGGTTTTGGATTTTGGGTTAGTGACAAATGGGGTTTAGTGTGTCTGATATAAATAATTAAATTGTAAGTAGTTCTATAGCCATGTTGAATTCTTTGAAAACATTTTGTGAGAGTGACTTTGGCTGCACTAATGGATTTTCATTTACCTATGCCTGAAGTGAAACGTGTAATTTTATGTCATGTTGGCATGAGTTGAAGCTATTGCAAGTTTTTTTCCAAACATCCTCTTCTCAGAGGAATGGCAGAGGAGACAATGCCACTAGATCCTGGTAGCCTGGTATGAGGTCCTCACCCTGGTCACTGCCACCTCCAGGACCCTGATGAAGAGTCAGCAGTGTTGTTAGAAGAGCAAAGACTTCCTCTGCTTTTCAAGATAAGTACTTCACGCTCAGTCTATCTCTGCTACAGCACCACCTACCACCAAGGCTCATGCTGTCCCTGCAACATCTTCCCTCATTCACTCTCCATCTCTCAATCTCCCACACCAGTAAACCAGTATGGCCTCTATGCTGCCTACTGTCTACCTCAGAACACATCACCACCTTGTGCCACCTGTGAAAGCACAAACAGCATGCCCTCCCTCAGAGAGTTATAGACAGCAAATTAGAGTTCTCATTTCACCACTGTTTGGATTCATTGGCAATGCTGGGTAGATAATCTACAATGTATACCATGGTGAAGGGGGTCCCTCCTACCCATGACAGCAGAGGGATCCAACAATGGCAAGGGCTACCACATAGAAAGACACTGGCGTACCCCTTAAACTGACACTCTCACCCATATTGTCAGGACATCACAACCTGGTCCCAGCAGTTCCGTCTCGCATACCTCCTTCCAGGCTTCAGCGATGATACAGCTTCTACGTGTGTTGCAATACCAGAAGTGGCCGTGGCCAGTGGCACTGCTGACTTTGGAACATTGCTGGAACCTAATTTACTGACGGCCATCAAAGATGGGAAATTGAAAAATGTAAAGCTACCAAAGCAATGAAGATATTGAATATCTTTAAATGGAGCTGATGGGGTTCAGAATTACTGCCACAGGCTGTCTAAACAGTGGATAGGTCCAATACAGTAATTATTTTTCCAACTACAACTTGCCATCATACCTATGGATATACCTCTATGCTTCAACTCAGAGAGACATAGAAAATGAGAGCAGGAGTACACCATTCAGCTGTTTGAGGCTGCTCTGCCTTTCAGTATGATCATGGCCAACTCAGTAACCTGTTCCCACTTTCTCCCCGTATCCTTTGATCCCTTTAGGCCTAAGAACCACATCTAACTCCTTCTTGAAAATATTAAATGTTTTGGGCTCAACCAAATTCTGTGGCACAACAGTAGTCCACATGCTCAGCACTATCTGGATGAAGAAATTTCTCCTTACCTCAATGCTAAATGGCCTAGCCCATGTCCTTAGACCGTAATCCCTGGTTCAGGACACCTCAATCATCAGAAACATCCTTCTTCCATTTTCCTTATCCAGTCCTTTTACAATTTTGTAGGCTTCTATGAGATTTTCCTTCTCAACTCCAGGGAATACAATTCTAACCAATCCATTATCTCTTCAAATGTCAGTCCTGCCAACCCAGGGAATCATCTGGTAAACCTTTGTTGCATTCCCTCCATAGCCAGAACATCTTTGGTCAGACAAGGAAACCAAACCTTCACAATGCTCATTGTACACCCCAGCCAATATTTCACGCCAATGACTTCAATGCAAAGGAAAAGTAGGCAGCTGATCTGATATTCCCCATCTTATCCAATCTTTGAAATTAATGGAGAGCACATTTAGTGATCTGTACACACCATCAGTAAGGGCTATATAGACTGAAAATAGTTCGGTGACCACCAGGAAGATGAGTAAGCTTGGGCAGACAGTGCAGGAGTCTCCTGTGGCCATTCCCTTCTCAAACAGGTATACTATTTTGGTTACTGTTGGTGTTGGCCAGATGACCTCTCAGGAGAAAACAGCAGCAACAGACAGATCAGTGGCACCATGACTGTTTCTGTTGCTCAGTAAGGAGTGTTACAGTGTAGGTGAACGAGAGTGAAAGGGAACTCTATAATCGCAAGTGAGACTCCAGGATGTTATATTGCCTCCCTGGTGTCAGGGCCAAGGATGTCTCTGAGCAGGCACAGGACATTCTGGAGGGGGATGGTGAGCAGACAAAGGTCATGGTCCACATTATTACTAACAACATAAGCAGAAAGAGTGATATGGTCCTGCAAAGGGAATTTGGGGAGTTAGGCAGGATGTTGAAAAGCAGGACCTCCCGGGTTGTAATCTCAGGATAACTCAGTTACAGTTAAATACATGGCTCAGGAGCTGGTGTAGCAGGGAGAACTTCAGAGAGAAGGGCAGGACTGGCAGCTCTATATTCTAGGGTTTAGATATTTTTGGCGAGACAAAGAGGGATATAAAAGGGTGAGGGAGTTACATTACTGATTGATGACCAGCACTAAGAGAGGAACATCTTGGATGGCTCATCTGGTGAGGCCATATAGGGAGAATTTAGGAATAAGAAACATGCAATGGCTATGATGAGGTTGGACTATGTGTCTCCCATTAGCCAGCTGGAAATGGAGGGACAGATGTGTAAGCTGATGATAGAATGATGTAAAAGCAACAGGGTTGTTGTTATGGGTGACTTTAATTTCTCAATATTCACTGGGACTCCCTAAATGCCAGGGACTTAGACAGGGCAAAATTTATTAAGTGTATCCAGGAGGGATTCTTAAAACAATAAAGATCATCCAACTTGTGAAGGGGCCATATTAGACCTTGTACTGGGGAATGATTCTAGCCTGATGATCAAAGTTCCAGTAGGGGATCATTTTGGGAACCATAATTCTGTAAGTTTTAAAATAGTTACGGACAAGGATAAGACTGGTCCTTAGGTGAAAATGCTAAATTATGGAAAGGCTAATTACGACAGTTTTAGGCAGGAACTGGAAAAATGCACTGGGGGCAACTGTTTAAGGATAAATCTAATATGTGAGAGTCTGTTAAAAGCCACTTGACCAGAGTTCAGGACCAGCATATTCCTGTGAGGATGAAAGATAAGAATGGTAAATTCAGAAACCCTGGATAACAAGAGATGTTATAAATTTAATTAAAAAGAAAAATGAAGCATATGTAAGGTATGGAGTGTAACAGAAGCAGAAAAGAACTTAAAGAAGATTTTAGAACGATTATAAGGGGCAATGAAATGTCCTTGGCAAGTATGATTAAGGAGAATCCTAAAGCATTTTATAAGTGGGTAACTAGGGAAAAGGTAGATCCACTCTATGAGTGGCACAGTGGTCAGCACTGTTGCCTCACAGCACAAGGAACCTATGTTCAATTCCAGCCTTGGACAACTATCTGTGTGGAGTTTGCGTATTTTCTCCGTGCCTGCATGGGTTTCCTCTGGATGCTTCAATTTCTGCCGCAGTCCAAAGATGTGCAGGTTCAGTGGATTGGCCATGTTAAATTGTCTATAGTGTGCAGAGATGTGGAAGTTAAGTGTGTTAGGCATGCCCAAGTAGGGTTACAGGGATGGGGTGAGGGATATGAGCTTGATTGGATGATCTTTGGGATGTCAGTGCAAACTCAGTGGACTGAAGGTCCTCTTTCTGCACTGTGGGGATTCTGGGATCTGTGATTCACTCAAGGTTAAAGGAGGGAATTTATGTATAGATCCAGAGGAAGTGGGTAACTACTTTATATCAGTATTCATCAAAGAGAAAGACATGAGTGATTTCAAGTTTATAGAGGGGTTTGTTGATGCTGTGGAGCATATTGATATTATGAAGGAAGAGGTGTTGGGTCTCTTGAAAAACATTAAGGTAGATATATCCCCAGGGCCTGATAGGATCTATCCCAGGATACCGAGGGAAGAAAGATTGCTGGAGCTTTCAGAGAGATCTTTGTATCCTCTTTAGCCACAGGCATGATCCCAGAATATTGGAGAATAGCTAATGTTCCTTTGTTTAAGAAGGGCAATAGGATAATCTAGTAAATTATAGGCCTGTGAGCCTTACTCCATTGATAGGGAAATTACTGGAGAAGATTCTTAGGGACAATATTTACCTACATTTGGAAAATAACGAACTTATTCAAGATAGTCAGCATGTCTTTGTGAAAGGGAGGTCTGGTCTCACAAATTTGATTGAATTTTTTGAGGAAGTGTAGAAGATGATAGATGAGGTTGGATGGATGTTGTCGACATGGACTTTACTAAAGGATTTGATAAGGTCCCTCATAGTAGGCTGGTCCAGAGGATTAATTGGCATGGAATCCATAGTCAATTGGCAGGTTGGATACAGAACTGGCTTGGCCATGAAGACAGAGGGTGTTGCAGAGGGTGATTTTCTGACTGAAGGTCTGTGACCCGTGGTGTTCTGCAGGATCAGTGCTAGGGCCTTTGTTGTTTGTTATATATATGAATGATTTGAATAAAAATGTAGGAGGTCTGATTAGTAAGTTTGTAGATGGCACGTAAATTGGTGGAGTTGTGGATAGTGACGATGAATATCGGTGTAGCAAGAGGGTGTAGTTCAGTTGGGAAGTTGGGCGGAGAAATGGCAGGTGGAGTTTAGTCCAGACAAGTGTGAAGTGCTGCATTTTGGGAGGTCAAATGCAAGATGAAAGTATACAGTAAATAGTCAATCCTTAGGAACATTGATCTACAGAAGAATCTTGGAGTCCAAGTCTATAACTCCTTCAAGGTGGCAACACAGTGGATAAGGCGGTTAAAAAAAGCATACAGCATACCTGCCTTCATCAGTCAGGGCACTGTGTATCAAAGTTGGCCAGTCATGTGCTTTTGTATAAGACTTTGATCAGACCACATTTGAATTACTGTGCACAGTTCTGTTGGCCAGACCATAGGAAGGATATGGAGCTTTGGAGACAGTGCAGAAGACTTTTACCAAGATGTTGTCTAGACTGGAATGTAGTAGCTACAAGGAGAGGTTGGAGAAACCTGGATTATTTTTGTAAGAGCATCGGAGGCTGACCGGTGACCTGCTAGAAGTATATAAAATTATGAGAGGCATGGTTAGGATGGATAGTCACAGTCTCTTTCTCTGGGTGGAAATGTCAAATTGTACGAGGCATAGATTTAAGGTGAGAGTGGGTAAGTTTAAAGGAGATGTGTGAGGAATTTTTTTTTTATACAGAGGGTGGGCATTGCCTGACATGCACTACCAGGGGAGGTGATGAAAGCAGAAATGTTAGCAAAGGTTAAGAGGCATTTAGACATATACATGAACAAGCAGGGAATAGAGGGACATGGACCATGTGCAGGCAAATTGGATTAGTTTAGAATAGTATCATGATCAGCACAAACATCGTGGGTCAAAGGGCCTGTTCTGCCACTGTACTGTTTGGTTTTAAAATTACCTAAACATGTCACAAAATAAAAACTGGGAAAAGAAAGGACTGAGACAGAAAGCAATACAAATCAAATTCTAATATAGAGCTGCATGCAGATGTGAGACAAAAATATTTTGTTACTAATATAAAACTGTTGACAAAAGAGTACAAATTATGTTTGTAAACCTACCACATAATATAAATGCATTTGACTGTTATGATAGTGCAGTTTTATTTAGAAACCTTATAAAATATCAGAAGACATATTATGATATTATGTTGACAGGAGAATGAGATCCGCATGAAGTCACACGTATTAGGCTATTTAATTAGATAAGAGCCCCTCGTGTTGGAGGTCGTATATTAGTATAGATAGAGGATTAGCTCACTGATAGGACACAGAGAATTGGGATAAGGGGTGCATTTTCAAATGGAAACCTGTAACTAGTAGTGTGCCACAGGGATCAGTGCTGGGCCACAATTATTTACAACATATAATGGTGGCTTGGATGAGGGATATAAATATTTTGTGGCTAAGTTTGCAGGTGACACAAATATAGATGAAAAGGCAACTAGTGAAGATGGCATAAAAAGTCGGCAGAGGGATATAGACAGTTTAATCGAGTAGGCAACAACTCGGCAGACGGAATATAATGTGGGAAAATATGAGGTCACGCACTTTGACAGGAAGGATACAGGAGCTGGATATTATTTAAATGGGGAAAGACTGCAGAAAGCTACAGAACAGGGCATTTTATAAGTCCCCATCCATGAATCACAACAACCTAGCATTCAAGTTCAGTGGGTTATTTGAAAGGTAAATGGAATGTTGTTCTTTAGTTCAAACAGAATGAAATATATAAATTAGGAGATTCCGCTAAAACTATATAAGCACGAGTCAGATCTCAGCTGGAATATTGTGAACAGGTTTGGGGGCCCCTTATCTAAGGAAAGATATACTAGCATTGGAGGCAGTCCAGAGAATATTCACTAAGTTGATAACAGGTAATAAGGGAGTATCTTTTTAGGAGAAATTAAGTAGATTGGTCTGTACCCATTGGAACTCAGAAGAATAGGAGACAACCTTCTGGAAATGTAAAAAATTCTTAAAAGGTCTTGGTAGAGTAGACGTGGCAAGTATCTTTCACCTCAAGGGACAGTCCAGGGTCAGATGGTAGAATCTCAGGTTAAACAGTCTCACAGAAATGAGACTATTTCTTCTCTCAAACAGTGTTGAATCTGTGGAATTCTGTACCACAAAGAACTTTCGAAGTTGGGTCATTAAATATATTCAAAGTTGAGAGGGAGGGAGATCGAGGGTTGTGCAAAAGGCCGGAAAGTCTGGTTGAGAATTATCAGATCAGCCATAATCTCATTGACTGGTGGAGCAAATTCAATGGGCTGAATAGCTTACTTCTTCTCCTACATCTTAAGGACACTGAATTGCTCCACTCAGTTATATTTAAACACCAATGGATAGAAACTTGAACTGATAATCTTGATCACAATTGAAAGGTAGTCACTGTTCATAGTAATTGGATCATGGACATACTTTTCAAACGTTTGTGTGTATTAACCTTATTGAGAAGTTTTGCTAATAAAAACTGATTTTAAAACACATCATAGGAATTTAGTATTCTAACAATATGCCTAAATCTGGTCTCTGAGTTTGTATTTAGTACACTTAAATCATAATCACGGGAGATATTTGTTAAAAATAAACCTTTTGATTGGAACTTGAACATTTTGTTTGCTGTTTCTTAACTGGTGTGTTAAGATCTAATCAAGAATTGGTTGCATTTAAACATGTCATTTCATATATAAACAGTGGAGATGTCTTTTCATATTGTCTTTCTCCCCAGTTTAACATTTACCTCTGCTAAATTGTACAATTTTACACCATGTTATTACCTTGCCAGTAGGTGCACATCTGTTCCATGCAATTCCCGCAAAATATATTGGATGAGGAAAGAATAAAATCTTAACTACACAAAACAGGCCAATTTTCATAAGATGTAACAGGCATGTTACAGAATTAAATATTCTAATGATATTACCTTCTATAATGGCCAGAGCGCAATAAATTAATTTCCAACATTTCAGTTATAACTCAGAATATATTGGCTTAATAAAACATTACTGAACTGTTTTAACAGTCGTTAATGTTGAAGAAGTATTCACAATACTTGGTTAATGGCCTTGCATTATGAGGATTTGATAAGTTCCCTTCAATATCACACACAAAATGAAGACAAACATATTAAAAAAAGACACTTGATAAGAAGTATGAGAAGTCAGCATTTCAAGTCCCAGTGACATTTTAAAGGAGATGAATTGCTCAATGATGTCTATTTGTAGTTAAGGTTAACTGAAATTACAAAAAGGCTGGTGTTATAATTTACACTTGTGATCAAATTTGATGAAAGTTTATTTAAGGTGTTTAGTAAAGGCTGGGTAGGCAAAGCCTGTTTAGAAGAGTCAGAGATGACCTGCTTGAAATGTATAAAATCCTGAGGGGACTTGACTGGATAGATTGTGAAAGGATGTTTGCTCTTGTGGGAGAATCTTGAACCGGGGTCATTGTTTTTAAATAGGAGTTGCCCATAAAGACAAAAATTACATTTTTTTTTCCTCTCCGATCAGCATGAATCTTTCAAATTCCTTATCTCAAAAGGCAGTGGATGCAGAGCTTTTAAATATTTTAAAGCAAAGGTAGATAGATTCAAGATTATGTACAGGATGAAGGATTATCAGACATATGCAGGAATGTAGCACTGAGGTAGATCACATGCTGGGGATGTACTTTTGTAATCTTCTCTAATCTACTTCTGGAGTGAGGTGGGGCTTGAGTCCAGGCCTCCTGGTCTGGAGAGGAGGATACTATCATGGTGTCACAAGAGTCCTAGGTGCTAAACAAGTAAAGAAGGATTCTGAATATGAAACACCAAGACACAATCTTTGAATAAAACATGAAGCCAGCATTCAAACTGTTGGCCATTAAACATCTGCTTTCCATTTAAAATGCATACTGCTTCACAGCATTATCGTTGTAGTCACTTTAAAAACTGTCCCCTCCTAACAGAAACAAACTGTTTGTGAATAGAGATGGCTTTGATGTCAATTTCAAGTGATACTTTTAAAAAAATGTTCGCTGTTGGAACTGTAAATATTTTCACTGAAATACATCTTGGAACATTTTGGAGCACTTTTTCAAGACTTTGCCAATATTCAAGCAACATTCATTCCAAAAAATTATCCAAGGACTTCCCCAATTTTTATTTTCATTATTCATTCACGGGATGAGGGCATCACTGGAAAGGCAGCATTTATTGCCCATCGGGAAGTTCAGAGTTAACCACATTACTGTGGGTTTGGAGTCACATGTAAGCTAGACCAGGTAAGGATGGCAGTTTACTTCCCTAAAGGGCATTAGTGACCCAGATGGGTTTTCCCAACAGTCGACAATGGATTCATGGTCATCATAAGATTGTTAATTCCAGATATTTATTGAATTCAAATTCCACCATCTGCCATTGTGTGATTCGAATCCAGGTCCCATAACATTATGTGGGTCTCTAGATTAACAGTCCAGTGCTAATACCACTAGGCCATCGCCTCCCCTAAATTGCTGTGCCCATGTTTTCCAAGTCCCATAATGGACCCTGCTCTTTCCTGTTTTATTCTCTTGCTCTTCAAATTTTAAAGAACCCTTTTAGTTTTCCTCTATTCTACTGGAATCTTTACAGGAGTTTCCAGTAAGAAGTGACATCTTGGTAATGGGTATCTTGCTAAGGATGCACTTTGGTCGATTTGAGGAATGGGAACAGACATAAGTTCATGAAGAGTGGCACCAGCTGCTCCAGTTAAAGAGACAGCGAGGAAGGTGGCCTCCATGCCCCAGCAGGTACAGGAGATCCCCTCTCCCTCTAGATCTTCTCCATTAGTTGCTATTCCCTCGTAGATGATTGGAGCTCACATATACTGCTGCAATATAACCACCTGAGTACTAAATCTGTGTCTGCTTATCACCTCTAGATATATTCAAATTATGGCAACAGCAATTAAGATCAAAATGATATGATAACTTACGAGCTTTCAAACTGATTGACATCAATTTCTCATCACATTCAGTCGCTGGTACACTTGCACAAATTTCTTTCCCAATAGATCCTGTGCACTTTCTGTTAAAAGTGTGCACTTGCATCTTGGATGCAATTTTTAAGAGTTCCTTGACTGCATAATACTAAAGAAATAGTTAACACATCACCCAATTTATCCCCCAGGGCTTACGTTACTGATTTTAGCATCCCACAGTTATGATCATATTCAAATAATAAATGCAACACAAAGTCTAACCAAAATACTTTGTTTCTTGGCAGAATGGAATATCTTTGCATTCAAATACAGAAGTACTTATGAACCTGTGCATAATTTCCAGCACAGAGACTTTTGATTATGAGAGTAGTTAAAGGACATGGAGATATTGAGAGTTACCTTCCAACAACAAAATTAAAAGAATAAACATCAGCGAAGATTATACTGATTGACTGCGCAACCTCAAAGGGCTGAACCTCTTCTTATTTGTAATATCCTTTTCTTACATTCTAACATTCAGGGTTATTTTAACTAACAGACAGAAACAGTGCAAAATGAAGGTACAGTTGTTCAGTCCAGTTTTAGCAAATCTACTTTGAAGTCACCACTGCAGCTCCACACTACAGTCAATGCCTTATTACTCACACAGTCTTATATTCACACAGCACCTAGGAGATTGAAAATGACTGGGAGAAATATGAGAATATTTGCAGTGAATATGACCCTAGAAAATAGAAGAGTAGGGTGGGGAGACAAAGAGCTATCAGCAGGAGACTAAACCTATTAGGTTCTTAAGCGAGAAACTCCCTTACTTTGCCTTCAATAATGATAAATGCTTAAGATGTCTTGCTCATGCAAAGCAACATTCCTGGTATTTTTCAGAGTGACCATACGTTTTAATATATGTGTAATTTTCTTATTTAGGCTGCTGCTGAAACTTTAAGCAATACCTCATAGTTTTCAGTACTAAGAAGGGCACTAAGACTATCTGCACAAAAGGAAACAAATTCATTTCATTCCCACTAGCCAGTGACCAGACAAAGGAGAGCACAGGTTTTCAATAGTATTCAGGCCTCTCCATAGTACAGGATGTCAGTGACTGCCTGTACTTTGTCATATACGTTTCTCATCTAAATTCAGCCATTTCACCAACTGAAAGAAATCGCACTCCCTCAAAGTACAGCAAGTAAGCAGCCACAGCTAGCACGTTATCTGCCCATAACTTTACAGCAGTTACAATTCTTTCAATCTACTGTAGTCCTCTCTTCCACCTGTATTTGAACCTGCAAAGCAGCCCAAAATCTTTCTAGTTGGTGACAAAAGCCTTCACGAAATGGCTCATTGTGCTAGTCAGAAAGCCATGTTATATTGACCAAAGGCAAACAATGACACTGCAAGAAACCACATCAAAAAACATCAGCAGCTTTCTTAAGCAATTCTTCCACTCCCTGGACTGCTCTGGAGGAACCCCACTGTACAATGCTAAACAGGTGTTGAGATTTAAAGTATACATTGCATGCTGTGCAAGAGCATCATCTTGAGAGAATAACCTTTATCAGCACCAATCAGATGAGAAGATAAAATACAAGACAAAGTAAACAGCTCTTTCACGTTAAGATTCGCCATGATCAGATACTTCTGAACTTGAGGTTTTAAGCAAAAGAATAAATATTCATGTTCAGAAGACATGGTAGGAGAAATAATGTACCTGTAAGATTGGATGCTTAGATCAGCCAAACAAAATGTAGAATTTATTGGAGAAAGCAATTCTTAGGATACAGAAATGCTGCAAACTTAAATACTAAATTATAAACTGAATAAGTAACTACATGAATAAAAACAGAAATTGCTGGATAAACTCAGCAGGTCTGGCAGCATTGGTAGAGAAAATGTAAAGTTAATGTTTTGGGTCAATGACCCTTCTTCAGAATTGTTTGTAGCTAAGAAAATGTTAGTACTTCTTCCTTAAGCTTTGGTGGGGAGAGGGGCAGGAGTAAATGATAGGTGGAGATGGAGCACAGAGAGAGAGAACAGAAATTGGGCAGATAAAGGAGTGGGTAAAGGTCATCTTGAGAGAACCAAAAGCTGCTAATGGAGACCATTAGTGGCTGACAATAGATTGTTTATGGTAGCTGCCCATGTGATGACAAGGCCTGGTGTGTGGGGTTGGGGTAAGGACATAGGAGAAGGTGCTCAAATCCTAAAATTCTTGAACTCGATTCTGAGTCCAGAAGGCTGCAGAGTCACAGAGTAGAAAATGAGCTGTTGTTTTTCCAGCTTGAGCTGAGCTTCGCTGGAGCACTGCAGCAAGCCGAGACAGAGATGTTGGCCAGGGAACAAGATGATAGGTTGAAGCGGCAGGCAATGGGAAGGTCAGGGTCTTTTTTGCAGACAGGACATAGGTATTATGCAAAGTGGTCACCCAGATAATGTTTCATCTCACGAATGTACAGCAGACCACATTGTAAGCAGCACAATGCAGCAGGCAGCGCAGGTAAATACACTTGTGTATTTAATAAGACCTACAGCTAATGACAGTATGAATTGGCAAAACATAACAGGCACAGATACTTTTGAAGAAGTTATTCAAGTTTTGACAACTACTTTAACCTGAGATAAATAAATTTCTTGAAGGATCAAGATTTAAAAGAAGAGTTCAGCATCCAGCAGAATCCATAAGTTAATGAATGATCCCTACAGAGGAGCTGAAAACTGTGTCTGTGATGCTTTGAAATCAGAAGTCACATGAAACAGAACAGTTTTGGAATTATTAATAAGTTCTTGTTAGATTGATTGCAATTGAAAGAAAATTTGAATTTGGAAAAAGATATTCTGATTGTGCTGGATGCTGAATACAGAAAAAAAACAAATCTTGAGAGAAGAACAACCTTATTATAAGAGACAAAACAAAACCTATCCAAGGTATAAAAGTCACAATAGTCTTACCAGACCAAAGAGAGAAAAAGTCAGTGGTAGTTTAATCTGAGGGTCACCAAAACTCAGGCAAGGGGAGAGGGTGAGAAGGCAAATCCTTCATGGCAACCTCAGCCAAGCCAAGCTAGCCAAGTACAATGACAAATGAATACTACATCTTTAAAACCTTTAAAAGGTTGCACAGCAGTAGATCACAAGTACAGAGCAGCAAAAAGTCACATGTCTACTGATACAAAGATGTCAATGCAGTAGAACCACCAGCGTTAGAGAAGATATTCAGTGCGTTCCTGTGGAAATATAATGACTCAACTGAGTGAAATTTGACAGAACCAGTTCATGTCAATAGACCTCGCACCGCAAGAGCTGGCTAGAGGCTAGGAATCCTGCAGTAAGTACATGATCTCTTGACTCCCCAAAGACGGTCCACCATCTACAAGGCACAAGTCAGGAGGGTTACTGCACACTCCTCATTTGTCTGAATGAGTGCTGCCGAAAATAGTTATATATATAGTTATAGTTATAGTTAGGCGGCATATAAACTAACAGTGACTTCTTGCCCTTGTTATTTCTTACTTCCACTTAGACTGAGTCTACAGCTTGATCTTCTGAGCCAAATTCATTACTCAGTACTTGTACTGAACTCACACTCTCCCACCTCCATTTCTTTTCTTTCCATCCTTCTAAAATACCAAATACTTTTGAATATTTATGATAGAACCACTATCGGTGTGTGAGTTACAGCAGTACTAAGTATGAGAACAAGATAAATATAGGAACTGATTGATGCAGACCATTGATAGATATATAGCAAATTGGACAGTAAGAATGAGGTTAGTGATGTAGTTAGTATGAAATTCCATTTGAAGTTTAAACTCACTCACATTGATAGGCTGTGTTGGATTATTACATTTCTTCCCACAATGTATTCATGTTTTTGGAGATATACTCCTGATGGTGACCTCTTCTTACTCGTCCTTTCCATTGCCCCCCTCCCTGTATGCCCAGTCTATGCTCCACAATTTACGCTCCACGATAGGCAGAGCACCATCAGAAAAAAAAAGTGTTTTCTTGAATTTTCGACTATTCATCTGTGAAGCACTGATTTAGTTCAGAAAAAACTCCCACAACATTTTTTTTTTAAACCAATTTGTTGGGAAGTGTTATAATACACGTGTATATCCATCACATTCTAAGATGGAGTCTAAACCTGGACCTCTGACTCAGAGTTAAGGACAACACCACTGAGCCACAAAACATCTTGTAGCTGCAATACATCTCCCTTCAAAGAGTTACAGTCTGCAGTTAAGCAGCATGAACCACCCAGCTCATCAAGCCACTTGCAGATGCCTGAAGTCAATGAACAGCATGGGTATCACTGGCTACATGCAGGCATCATTTTTTCAGCAGGCAGTCCAAATTTAATGTGCCGCCTGCATTGTAATGAATTGTCTTGGGTTAATCACACACCACGTTCTGCACTCCCACTTTTCTGAGTTATCCAGTTCAACTCCCTCTGCTGTGATTCTAGGTTAACCTAATACTCAAGCAAAAAAACATGTATTTCAGAATTTAATAACATTCGGCCTTTTTGGACTTTTGTTAACATGTAAATTATAATGTCAGGGAAATGGGTCATGTCATCCGTGATTTCATTGTATTGCTGAAGAATTCCCTCGCTATTTCAACTCAAAAACCAACGTTAATTTCAGAATTCAAACAGATTGGGGTCAATTCTGACTGCTTTCACCTTCTGTTAACTATACACATGCTCTTCTCAGAGGTACAGATTTGTGCAGTCAGTATTTTCCTTCAAGCCAGAGGGTTCTTGGAATGGCTATGAACACTTAACCTAACAATGGCAGATCAATTGCAAATCAGAATATGAGGCTTTGGAAGAACTCATGACTCACCCTGTTCATACCAAAATGACCCTGTCCTTACAATTAAGCTTGGGCACAGCAGTCTATTGTTTTGTCACAAGGGAGCCACACTTCACCACAATTGTGCTGAGAGTAGGAATCTAGTAATTAACTTTAACCGAAATATTTTAAATTTAATGCATTTAAGTGGTTACTTTAATTAATACTATTGATTAATTTTGTTTTGTCTGATCAAATATTCCAAGTGTCCTCTTCAGTCAAAGCACTGCTGTTCCCCATTGGCTATTAGTCAAATGTACTTAAATAAAAATCTGGAAGGAACACATTGATGCCATCTTGAGGAAATGCTTATGTGATGTGAGAAACTTCCCATGACCTGCTTTTTTCTCCTTTTAACAGGGTGATCATAATACGTGGTACCAATAGGGCATACCTGTCCAACTAAAATTACTGTAGCTTGTGAATAGAACATATTTCTGAAAATACGTCGATGTTAATGGAGGCAAACCAATATTTTCCATTAACATAATACAATCCAAAGAAAAAGGGCTGGAATTCTCACCAAAATGTCTGAAAATGTTCAACAGCTCAGAGAGTACCTGCAGAGAGGAAAAAATAATATTCAGCCTGATAACTTCTCACCAGAATTTATGATTTATGCCATTATCTCCCCCAGTCAAACGGGAGAGGTGTTTAGTTGGATGAGGATGGTCTCTTGTCAGTCAGGGTGTACGGCCACAGACAGTCTAGGAACTGACCATTTCTAGTGGAGTTCATGCAGGACACTGGTGAGTGTACTATGTCCAGTACTGGTCACCCTGTTATAGGAAGAATATTTTTAAGCTGGAGAGAGTTCAGAAAAGATTTACCAGGATGTTGCCAGGAATTCGGGTTTCAGTTATGAGGAGAGGCTGAATAGGCTTGGACTTCTTTCTTTGAAGGCTAGGAGGTTGAGGGGCGACCTCATAGAGGTTTATAAAATCATGACGGGTACAGATATGGTGAATGGCAGATGTCTTTTCTCGATGGTGGGGAACTTCAAGGCTAGGGGGTATATTTCTAAGGTGAGAGGAGAAAGATTAAAAAAAGACATGAGGGACAATATTTTACACAGAGAGTGGTTTGTGTGTGGAATGAACTTCCAGAGGAATTGGTGAATGTGGGTACAGTTACAATGTTAAAAAACATTGGGATAAGTACATGACTAAGAAATGTTTGAAGGGACTTGGGCCCAGAGCAGGCAGACGGGACTAATTTAGTTTGGATTATAATTGGCATGGACTGGTTGGTTCGAAGCGTCTAAATCCATGCTGTATGACTGCATAACTCTAGTTTGGGGATTGTGCCACCATCAGT
This sequence comes from Ginglymostoma cirratum, assembly GCA_024137785.1. NCBI lineage: Eukaryota > Metazoa > Chordata > Chondrichthyes > Orectolobiformes > Ginglymostomatidae > Ginglymostoma > Ginglymostoma cirratum. Next base: position 2,848,347 of record JAHRHZ010000031.1, read on the forward strand.
GCTGGAAATCAAGTATAAGCAGTCAGGCCTTGCTTGCTTTCTCATTGGGTGCTATTGCAAATTCAGTCCAGGCATTGGGCTGCCATGGGTCAGGGCTATCTTGCTAAGTCAGACCAGAAGATAGGTCACATCCACAGGGACTGGGGAAGATGATTCACATCTGTTCCAAGAGGTTTCTGGAGTCAATCCAGGATTGATACTGAAACTGGGCATCTCAAGTGTGAGATTGACCTCAATGAACTATGTTTTCTGAGGTAATGTCATAGTGACAGGAAGCAAATGCAGATTGTAGGGTGGATCCTGGTGGTGTTTTAGAGGGGACTGCATTATTTCAAAGGAGTTTAAGGCAAGTTGAAGTCACTTCAGCCTTGGTGAAGGAAAGGTGCAGGGCCAGTAAGATGTAGGAACCTCGAGAGTCATGGGCTCTGTGAGTAATCAGAGCAGGTTAATTGTCATGGACAGGAGCTCAACTGGTCATTAGTGCCACAGGGATAGCAAAGGAAAAGGGGACATGAAGAACTTGGGGTAAATCATTGTTCACAGTCAGAGTCTGAAGATCATTTACGTGAATGCAACATTGGAATATCACAGTATTGATCTGAAAATCGATTGCGTAATAAGGTCTAAAACTGAAATGTGCCCTTCTAATGGACCACAACACGTGTTATTATTCACCCGACGCTAGCCATCTACTTTCAATTCAGAATGAATGCGGAATTCAGTATTCTTCAAATAATCAAACTCAGACATGCAATAATAAGGACTCATTAGGAGTACATTGTGTCCAATGATTGCCTTTGAACTCAACAATATGCAATTTAACCAGGTACTTGTCATCACAGTCTCGTTTCAAATGGCTAAAGGACAGTGTCCTAAGAATTTGAAACCTTTGCGGTACAGCTGCTATTATCCTGACAAACAGTAAGCCTACTATGACTTATTACTGAGATGGAAAGGAGTCAGAGGGGAGGGGCGATTCTGGTAACAACCTCATGCCAAAGGGTAATGGAGAAATTGTTAAGTAACCTTGTCTATGTATAAGATACAAACAAAATGTACAGTAATTCTATTGTTTTGGCTCAACACTACCCTCTGTGACAGCATTACTTTAATGTGAAGGATGTCAGGGCTAAGGTGTTCCTTTTATAATGTTCTGCGGGCTATTTGACTTCCCTCGTAGATCTATGTCCACCCCACACAGAATGGTCAGGGCTATTCCAGCCTTTCTTCTGAGGGTGCTGCTTCTCAGATAAAACAGGCACAGATGGCAGGGGCTGCATGTGCAGGATGTAACAGCAGCTGCCATGAGCTAGCACTAAGCCTCCAGAGGGAGGAGTAGGACAACAAGCACCAGGGTGGTGCAGATACCTGAAGCAGATATGCAACTATAGACTTTGTTGCAGCAAATGATGAAGATGCAGTACCAAAGGAGATCAAGAATGTCCTGAGCCACCATTTGGCACCTCTGCTAGCTGCTAGACGTAGACTTGCTCTCACAAGTAGCAGGTTGCAATCCCATCATGGGAGCTCTCAACATTGCAGCTCCCCTTTTTTTTTGTCAGTGAGTTACTTCAGCGAGAAACTGAGGATTCATGACAATTCACAATCCTACACTCATGAGTGCATCGAGGGTATCACTGCCATGGAGGCAGCCAGGCACCCACATTTTGGAGTCAGATTATATTGACAATCATGGAAGGACTTTCCACCTTTTTGTCCAGCCCACCCACGGCCTGTAGCACACCCACCTGATGTTGCTGTGCCTGTCTCTGCAGACTGACCATGCTACTGACAGCTGAGAACAAAGGCACATCTTCCACTTGAAGCTCAGCTGGTGTGTGATCTCTGGCAGCCCTCTGAGTGTCAGAGAGTCAGGGAATTTCTTCCTCAACCTGCTGTAAAGTTGTGTCAGGGATGTGCTCACCAGACTGAGTCTCCAAGTGTACCTACAGAGAGTAGACACTGTGGTGATCATCTGTGTGTTGGCGGAATGTGCAGGTGAATAGCAAGTTACTACATCCTCTACACTCACATTCTTTTTCCTCAGAGACGGTGCTGGGATGGAGAAATTTAGTCTGTTGTATCTTCTTCACCGAGGTTCCTATATTGTGTTAGTGCCTGCTAAAGACAAGAGAGGGAATTAGTTGGTGAAGGTAGTGAGAAGTTTGTACAGTGAAAAGTGTTGGTGTCAGTACTCATCTGAGAATAACAAAGCACTATTTTGCTCACTGGCTGGTGGAGTTCTGTCTCCCCATTACTACAGGAGCAGACCATATCTTCCCTGGTCAAATCAAACATTTCTCCCTCAAAGTGGGTGAAGAACCTGATGTCCCTTGCCAGTCTTACCCCACTATGCCCAGTTGTGGGCCACTTTTTTCTATAATGAGCTAAGGAGAAAGCTTGAATATGAGATGGGAATATGTACAGCTCAGTTTGCATAGACATGAGAGGTGATGAGATATTCCCAGGGAGTGACTGGGATGTGCAGGAAGAGTGAGTCTTTCAAGAAGATTGGCGAAAGTGAACCCTTGAGCGGACATGACACATGTAATGCTGAAGCTTGTTCGTCATTACACTTAGAGAGATGTGTTGGCAGAGAGAAAATGGTGATACTTCCTTTTGCAGTGTCCGGCAGATCATTCATGTTCTTGTGACCTATTCTGACCCAAGCTGTGATCTTTGCCAGCCTGGGCAGGTCTGGTGGTGGGGTGGGGGCAGGGGTGCAAGGTAGGCATTCATCTCCAGGTGCTGTAAGGTGGAAAGTGGGCTGAGCCAATCTTGGTGATCCAAAAGTGCCTGCAAGACACTATCTGGAAACACTGGGGACAGTTTGGCCTTCATCAGCCTCATCAGTAAGGTTGACAAACACAGAATGAGAGGCAGTTTGTGACTTTCAGCATCTGAAGTGGCATCCAGCTGGCATTTAAGTATGGTTTCAGTGCCATTGAATTCAGAAGGTCCTGTCAGTGGTGTAAAAATCTGAATTGCTCACTATCTGAGTCACTATACAACTCTTGCAATGTCCTACTTGACAGATAATGGGATGAGAATTGCATGATCGCATGAAATAATTCACCCAAACCACTGGTACATATCACACCATCCAGAAACTTGCCAAAATTCTTCAACTTCAAATGGGAGAGTTCCACTCTAACTTCTTAAAAAGGATTCACATGACAAATTATTGTAACCCAGCCTAACTACTCAATATTGCACTGTAACTAATGTAAAGATGGGCTTCAAGTTATACACGTACATGTTCCTTTAATTTGAACATCTCAGTCTGAGAAATTCAAGAAGGTCTAATTTTAATGCTGTGTACATTAGTTAAAATTGGGCGCAGGCTCACCTGGCAGAGCAGGACTTTCTATAACTCTGCCTGATCAAAAATTCAGGGCTCAGCTTATTTTAAACATTACAGGCACGATCACAAACATGCATGAACTGGTGAATGTGAGGGAGCAGATGAATTATAATGTGCATGAATATTTGCTTCCTGTCCATATTAGCAGGATTCATGCTGTGAGTCACTTGTTCACTGTTTTATCTCAAAGAGAAAAAGAAATCAGACATTAGACATAGTTCCTGCTTTCCACTATTTGTGCTGTTCATGTTAGTGTTTCTTACATGGTGAGGCTTACAAAGTAACAGTGAGTGAGTGAGTGAGTCCACCACTTCCAAGGGGTTCAGGTGATGTAGACTTAACTGCATTTTACCTGTCCTCTGCTGCTCTCTCTCCTGTCATGCATGACATAGTTCTGCAAGAGAGTGGGAAGAGCGTCAGCAAATGTGTTACAGTGTGAGTTTGATGCAATTGGAAAGTAGGTGGGGGTAAGGTGGAACACTTGAATGTTAAAAGTAATGAATTGCTGAATAATGAGGTGTGGTGCATTGAACAGCATATAAGGTTGGCGATGCAGTGGTCAATTTTATTTGAAAATGCATTCACTGACCTTGACCACTTGTGTGAGGTCATTTTACTGCACTGCAACCAGAATCTTTGGAGCCAACTCCTGGAATTTTGCAGCTGTTTGTTTCTGTTCCTTTCTGCGGAACTCAATAAGAGTCCATGTGCAAATATAACCTCTCCCACTATGTTAATTTGCTGAAATGCTGCCTTCAGAGCGTCATCAGAGATCCTGGGAGACCTCTAGCATATTGCTCCACTCTCAGACTTCCTCTTTCCCTCAAAGACTTCCATAAACAATCCCACCAGCTTCTGCAGTATAAATGTACCTCACTTATAAGAGAAGCCAGCTGCATTTAAGAAGTGCAAGTTAGCAGTTGTTATTATCTTTGCACAAAACTTTTAGAACCCATGCTGAGTATGCAATAAGTCAACAGTATGTTTCACACTGGGCTGCACAACACAACCAGATTCCATGAAATAATAAAAATAGACAAACGTATTGATAAGCAGGCAACATAAAGTTTAGGAGCAATCCGCATCACCTTGGCAGGTAATTAGATATAGTAATCCTAAAACCACTAAGGACATAAACAAATCTATAGTACTCTGTTTTTCACTCACGTTCTTACAGTCAATTCTCCAATATTCAAGACTTCAGAGAGCTAAAACTTTTCATAAAGCTTTTTACTATGTAATTGACACATGACAAATGAATGCAAAAATTATAATTTAACTGTGTTAGTTAAAGTCAGACCTTTCCATTTGACCAAGGAAATAACTTTTAAAAATGACCAAATTTTGCCTTCAGGAGGTTCATTTAATACTTTCTTGATGAATTTGGTTTCCTCTGGAGCTGGGTTCTCTCCCTAGATTTAATCTGTATGACTAATGTTCACAGTTAGCCCTTTCTCTTTTTATCACTATGTTTGTAGGATATGGGATAGTTTTCCCTGTGCAATCTTCCTTCTTCCTCGATATGCCAGGAGATCGAAGTATGAAATAGCTAACTTTTTTCCAAGGAGTATGTTATCAGCAGAAACAGAACATTGAGCTCAAAACACACACAAGGGGGTAGAATTACAACTTGTTTCATTAGCAAACTGGCAAGTGAAGGAAAATAAATGATTTAAGCGAGAGACAAATTCAGAAGGGGCAAAAATCAACCTTTTAAATATATATTCTTGCAAAGCATGTGGGCATCACTGGCTGGGCCAGCATTTATTAGCCATCACAAATTGCCCTTGAGAAGATGGTAGTCAGTTGCCTTCTTGAACTGTTCCAGTCTATATGATATAGGTAAACCCACCAGTGCTGTTAGCAAGAGAGTTCCAGGACTTTGACCCAGTAACATGGAGGAACAGCTTTATAATTCTAAGTCAGTCTTGAATGCGTTGTGGAGGGACACTTGAGATGGTTTCTTATATCTGTTGCATTTCTCCTTCTATTTGGTAGATTTCATGGGTTTGAAGGTGCTGTCAAAGGAATTTTGATGAGTTGCTACAGTGAATATTGTAGATAGTACACATTGCCATTACTGTGCATCAGTGGTGGAGTAAGTGATGTTGAGGGTGATTAATAGTTGCTAATCAAACAGGCTGCACTGTTGTAGATGGTTTCAAGTTTCTTGAATGTGATTGGAACTGCATCAAGTGGAGAATATTTTGTTACAATCCTGACTTGTGCCTTGTAGACAGTGAACAAAATTTGAAGAATCAAGAGGTGAATTACTTGCCGCCAAATTCCTGGCTTCTGGACTGATCTTGTAGCCACGATGTCGATAGGATTATTTCCTGGTCAATGGTAATCCCCAGGATATTGTTAGCAAGGATTCAGCAATGATAATGTTATTGAATGACAAAGGAAGATGGCTAGATTCTTTCTTGTTGGAGACTGTCATTGCCTGGCACTTAGGTGGCACAAATATTATTTGCCACTTATCAGCAGAAGCCTGGATTTTTTAAAACAGTACTTCCACTATATTGAAGTAAAAGCGAAACACTGCACATGCTGGACATTTTAAATAAAAACATAAAATGCTGGAGAAACTCAGTAGATCTGACAGCATCTGAGAAGGGAGAAACAATTCCCAGTTCATTAATCTGGGGCTTTCAGATTATGTCCAGTGATATCACCATCAGATGCAGTGGAAGAACAGAGGGATGATGCAGGATAGTATGATCTTTTTGAGTTTAAGGAGATAACTGCCTGTCCTGACTGCTGAAGCAAGGAGCAGCTGATTTGCCAGGCATAGCTAATCTCGATTCCAAAACCAAAAACAAATAAACAGCTGATTTAGTGGTAGAAAATCAGGTTATCTACTGACTCCGCTGCTGCAGCTCTCGGATATATAGTAACAGCCCTGCCTTGTCATCAGAATAGCTACCAACAACACTCTCTCGATCCTCAAATGCATTACAACAATTTCCCCTTCATCACCTTCAGCATCTGGGCTCCACTTTACTCCTGCTCGAAATCTGAATTTCTATTTTACACTTTATCAAGTCTCATTCCATGGCCCTTGATGCTGTCCATAATTACGGCTACTGGTTGACTGTCATCCATTTACTGAGTTGTTCTGGAGTGCATTAGTATCGAACTGACTTGTGATTTGTGACTCATTTAACATCAACGGCTGGTTCAGTTAAAATTACACTTCCGCTTCCTCAACGACCCCCCTCCACACGCGCACGTGCTCCTGAATTTACAAACTCTGGACTGTTGATTTTATACAGTCATAAAAATTTTGGCTGCAGACACCAAGTGAAAATTTTGCAAAGATCCGTCTTGATTACTCGCATTAAAGAGATAAAAGGTCCCATTACTAATACACTTAATTAGGCTGTCCTTCAGAAGTAATGGATTTCTTGAGTACAGAGGAGTCTTTCGGGTGGATGAGTTGTCACTGTCAAGATCTTAAGGCATCAATTATCAAAGAAATATAGAATACATTTTCAACCAGAAAGAAAGCTTCTCAAATCCCATCTCATTTTAATAGCTCATTTCATTTGCATCATTTTGTAATCTAATTGCAGTGTCAGATCTTTTACAATTAACCCTTAATCATATACCACACTTGCTGTGGAAAATCAAACAGATTAAAAGGATACGCAATGACATGCCTGTCATCAGCAGAGCTGGAAGGATCAGAAATTAAATCTGCATGTCATACTTTCTACTCAATTCTAGTTCACTCAGAAGTAGACTTTCAATCTCACATTACATGGTAATCAGTTTAGCAGAATTATTAATTAGTGATCTCAGGTTAAAATTCTTGTCCGTCATCTGAAATTCTCTGCACTTCTCCTGTGGAATAAGTTAATCAATTTGAGCAAATTTGTTTGGGAATGGGCATAAAGAAAACCTACCAAGAGAATAGTTCCCTTCTCGGGATTATATGGAGATTATATAGAAACCTAAATTGAATGCAGCAGGAATCTCAAAAAACAAGAAAATGGATCAGCATTTTCAAAAATCAGTGAGGGCAAGGTCAGGTGTGAATGTGCATTTAAAGTCATTTTCACAGATGGCACTGTTGGATCCTGACTCCTTTGCAACACAGTGCAATTTTCAAGGGAATGGTGAAGGGAGTAACCAGCCTCCCACATACCTCCAATTACCAGGTTGTTAAGCTTATTGTGGATCTCATTAACTGTCTTTTGAACAGCAGTGTGCTCAACTGGGAGGTCTGGAACCTGCTTGGTTGTAATCAGTGGCACAGAATGTGATCTCTGGAGTTGAAGAGACTTGTGTTTGTGAATAGTGAGTGATTGGACTCGAGAGAGACATCAGGTTGCTGGTATCACTTGAGTGTCAGGTGCCCTGGTAAATCAATGAATGTTAAATGAGGGAATTCAAATAAGAACAGGCTATTCTGACATTGGAAATAGTGGTGAGGTGAACCTTAGCAGGTGCAGATGCTGGTCAGGAGACGGCAAAAGAAGCACAGAGAAAGCCAACAAGAGTAAGATAATGTTATCTAAGATATCAGGTGTACTGCCTTCAAATGCCAAAGCACCAATACTAACAGAGATTGAATTTATTCTAACAGTTGGTCTTGGCTATTTTGACACTGATCCATGATTTTATGATATATTGTAGCTCCTATGGTAGTCCCCTATCTGTAATGATCAAAATTTGTATAGCACAGATGATTTTTATGAGTTAAATTCATTCCCAGGGACATACCTGGGAAATTTTCCACATTGTTGGCTAAACGTCAATGTTGTAGCTGTACGGGAACAGCCTTTCTAGGAGAACAGCAAGTTCTGGAGCACAAGACTTCAGTACAATTGTCGGAATGTTGTCTGGACTCATAGCCTTCAGTAACCAGTGCCTCCAAATGTTTCTCGATACAGAGTCATAGAGATCTACAAAATGGAAACAGGCCTTGTTGTCCAACTTGCACACATTACCCAGTTTTCACAATTCAAACTAGTCCCATTTGTCTGTGTTTGGTCCATATCCTTCCACACCTATCCCATCCATGTACTTGTCTAAGGGTTTCTTAAATGATGAAGTTATATTCACTTCCACCACTACCTCTGGCAGCCCATCCCAGACACTCACTACCCTATGTGTGGAAAAAAAAAATTACCCCTCTGGCCCCTTTTGTATCTCTCCCCTCTCATCTTAAACCTATGCCCTCTAGTTTTAGACTCCCTACCTTATCTATGCCTCTATGTTCACTCCTCAGTCTCCTGCATTCCACGGAAAAGTGTCCCAGCTTATCCAACCTCTGCTTATAACCCAGACCTTCCAGTTCAGGTAGCATCCTAATAAATCTTTTCTGAATTCTTTCTAGTTTAATAGTATCTTTCCTACAGTCAGACAACCAGAACTGCACGCAGTACTCCAAATGTGGCCTCAGAATGTCTTGTACAGCTGCAACAAAATATATATTTATTGTCCATCCCTAAGTTGCTTGGTGAAAGTGATGTGGAGCAGCCATGTGAACCATTGCAGTCCTTTCCATGTAGGGGCAGGTGGTGCTGTTAAGAAGGATGTTTATCAAATTTAACCCAGCAAGATGGAAAGAATAGTGATGCAATTTGAAGTCAGGATGGTGTGTGGCTTGGAGGGGACTTGCAGGTGGTGATATTCCAATTTATCTGTTTCTCTTATCATTCTAGATGGTATATGTAACTCCTCTGACTTTCTTCAGATCAATGGAGTGGCTAGGGGTATTGGTACCTGCATGGGCCCCAGGTATGCCTGTCTCTTTGTGAGGTACATGGAACATTCCTTGTTCCAGTCCTAGTCTGGCACCCACCCACAACTCTTTCTCCAGTACATCAATGATACCATTGGAGTTGCTTCTCTCTGTCATCCAGAATTGGGAAAAATTAAATCAACTTTGCTTCCAATTTCCAACCCGCTCTCACTTTCAACTGCCCTATCTCTGACTTCTGCCTTCCCTTCCTAGACATCCATGTTTCCATTTCCGGGGATAGGCTGGCTACCAATACAAACCCACTGACCCCCAGAGTTATGTTGATTATACATCTCACACCCTGCCTACTGTAAAGACTCTATTCAATTCCAGTTCTTCCATTTCCATGGCAATCTCTCAGCCTAGCGTGGTCTCAGCATGGATTTCTGGTCTTGAGGTGATTCCAGAATGATCTCCCAACCTCCTGAACCCTGAGGTGAAGCATTGTGCTGTCTCGAGGTTAGACAGACTGTTGGTAGACCATTGTACTGAACTTATTTTTTTCTCCATTTTATAAGTAATTCCTAAAATCTGCAATGCTCAACTTTTCACTTCTCTATTTTTCTAAGAACTATAACTGAAGAAGCTGTACCTAAGGGCCTTGTATCTTAGATGACATCATAAGTGGTGTATTATACATTTTTCACTGTACTCACGAGTACATGTGACAATAAAGCTAATTCTATTCTATTCTGTCTATTCCAATGATGCCAACTTCAACAAGGTGGCCTCTTAAATGTTCACCTTCTTCGTCAACCAAGGATTCCCGATCACCATAGTTGACAGGGCCCTCGGCTGTATCTGATCCATCTCCTTCAGTTCATCCCTGACCCCTCTCTTTCCTCATGCAACAGCCTTTTCCTTACTTATCATCCCACCAGCATCCACATCCAAAGGATTATTATCCACCATTCCATCACCTCCAGTGGGATGCCACCACCAAACACATATTCCCCTCCCCTCTCTTATCCTCCTTCTGCAGGGACCGTTCCCTCTGGGACACCTTTGCCCACGCCTCCTTCACTTCCAACACCTCCCCATAGCCCCACATTACCTCCCCATGCCATCACAAAAGGTGTAACACCTACTCATTTACTTCTCCCTACTCAAAATATAAGATCCCAAAAACACTTTTCAGGTGAAGCAGTGCTTTATCTGCACTTCACTCAATCTAGTCTACTGTAACTGCTGCTCACAATGTGGCATCCTTGAGAAGGGGGAGACAAAGCGCAGACTGGGTGACCGCTTTACAGAACACCTATGTTGTGTCCACAGAAATGATCACAAATTTCCTGTGGCTTGCCACTTCAGAACACCACTCTGTTCCCTAGCCAACATCTCTGACTTGGGCTTGCTACAGTGCTCCAGCAAAGCTCAGTACACACTAAAAAAAAAGCCTCATTTTCCACCTAGGAATTCTGCAGCCTTCTAGACTCAATATTGAATTCAACAACAATTTTACGGCTTGAACACCTTCTCCCATGTCCTTGCCTCAACACCCACACACCAGGCCTTGTCATCACATGGGCTGCTACCACAAATAACCCTTTGTCTTCTCCCAGGCTGACTTTTAACTATTTCTGCCCATCTCTTTTTCCTTCTTTCTGGGCTCCATCTCGACCTATCATTTACTCCAATCCCCTCCCCCAACCCATCCTATAGCATGTACCAATGTTTTCTGAGCTACAATCAGTTCTGAAGAAGGGTTATTAGACCTTCGAGGTTAACTCTGCTTTCTCTCCACAGATGATGCCAGATCTGCTGAGTTTCTCCAGCAATTTCTGACTTTGTCTCTGATTTCCAGCATCCGCTGTTTTTTTGTTTAACCTAATTTGCAAGTTCACTTCTGCTTTTGTGCCCTCATAATTGCCCTTTTGTAAATTTAAAATGCTAGACTTGGGCACACTCTTCTCTCCCTCAAACTGAATATACAGTTGAATCATATCATAATCACTGTTACTTAGAGTGTACTTTCACTATGAGAACATTAATCTCACCTTGTTTCATAATACCAGGGCTAGTACAGCCTGCTCTCTGGTTGGTTCCAAAGGAATTCTTCATCCTTTGAATATTGCAGGATTTTCCTCTTCAGGCCTAGATAAAGACACTGTGAGTGGCTGCTGGAGAAATGGGAGACAAAGGGGGTGGCCATGGGTTCCTGCATGGCCCCAAGAAATGCCTGCCTCTTTGTAGGTTACGTGGAACAATCCCTCTTCCGTACCTACACTGGCCTTATCCCCCACCTCTTCCTCCGTTACATTGATGACTGTATCGCCGTCACCTCGTGCTCCCACGAGGAGCTCGAACAGTTCATCCACTTCACCAACACCTTCCATCCCAACCTTTTGTTCACCTGGACCATCTCTAATACCCCTCTCTCCTTCCTGGACCTCTTTGTCTCCATCTCTGGCAACCACCTAGAAACCGATATCCATTTCAAGCCCACTGACTCCCACAGCTACCTAAAAGACACCTCCTCCTACCCACCTTCCTGCAAAAATGCCATCCCCTATTCCCAATTCCTTCGCCTCTGCCACATCTGCTCCTAGGATGAGGCATTCCACTCCTGTACATCTCAGATAGCCTCGTTTTTCAAGAACCGCAACTTTCCCCACTCAATGGTCGAGAACACCCTCGACCATGTCTTCCGCATTTCCCACAACTCATCCCTCACACCCCTCCCCACAATAACAACCAAAACAGAATTCCCCTCGTCCGCACGTACCATCCCACCAACCTCCGGAGCCAACGCATCATCCTCCGACACTTCCGCCATCTGCAATCCGACCCCACCACCAAAGACGTTTTTCCCTCTCCACCCTTATCTGCCTTCCAGAGGGACCACTCTCTCCGTGACTCCCTTGTCCGCTCCACACTCCCCTCCAACCCCACTGCACCCGGCACTTTTCCCTGCAACCACAGGAAGTGCTACACCTGCCCCTATACCTTCACCCTCATCCCCATCCCAGGGCCCAAGAAGACATTCCACATCAAGCAGATGTTCACCTGCACATCTGCTAATGAGGTATACTGCATCTGCTGTTCTCATAGTGGCCTCCTCTACATCGGCGACACCAAGCGGAGGCTTGGGGACTGCTTTGCAGAACACCTACGCTTGGTTCGCACTAAACAACTGCACCTCCCAGTCGCAAACCATTTCAACTGCCCCTCCCATTCCTCAGACGACATGTCCATCCTGGGCCTCCTGCAGTGCCACAACGATGCTACCCGAAGGTTGCAGGAACAGCACCTCATATTTCTCTTGGAAACCCTGCAGCCCAATGGTATCAATGTGGACTTCACAAGATTCAAAATCTCCCCTCCCCCTACCACATCCAAAACCAGCCCAGCTCATCCCTGCATCCCTAACCTGTCCTTTCTCCCACCTATCCCCTCCTCCCAACTCAAGCGCCACCCCCATCTCCTACCTACCAACCTCATCCCGCCCCCTTGACCTGTCTGTCCTCCCTGGACTGATCTATCTCCTCCTTACCTCCCCACGTACACTCACCTTTACTGGCTCCATTCCCACCCCCCCCTCCTTTGACCTGTCTGTCTCCTCTCCACCTATCTTCTCCTCTATCCATCTGTTATCCGCCTCCCCCTCTCTCCCTATTTATTTCAGAACCCCCTTCCCCTCCCCCATTTCTGAAGAAGGGTCTAGGCCCGAAACGGCAGCCTTCCTGCTCCTCTGATGCTGCTTGGCCTGCTGTGTTCATCCAGCTCTACACCTTGTTAACCACAGCAGAGATTGCTCTTGATGCCAATCCAATACCCAGACACTGGTGCAGACATGTGCTACAGTCAAGGCCATCTACCACTACATAACTGCATTGAATAGGGCAATGGCATCTTGAAAGTATCTTTGACCATTTGGGTGGTGCTCTCCAATATGAATCACCAAGGATGTCTCAGCTTGTGGTAATTGGCTGAACACCACATAACTTGACCATGATCAAGCTGAAGCTGGATGATGAGGAGGAACAGGAAATTCATTCTTTCCCAGAGGAGAACAGGTAGCACAAAGAAGGGGTTCCCAAACTAAAATTTGGTATTTAAAAGGAATTAAAAGAAACAGCTGCGTTAAACCTATAGATGTGAAAAAGGTAACTCTCTTTGGTGTTTGATTACTATAAAGTGAAACTGTTATGATTATATTTTTATTGTGTTTTAAAATCTTTTCAAATTACATTACATGTAAACAGCTTGATTTATTCTATCTTCTTCTCTTTTGCATTGTAAACATTTGTTTTATTGTTAAAGTCATCTCTGCAGCATTACATGCTTGTGTTTCAGTGAAAGACCACCTTGTTACATAAACAATAACAAAATATTATCTATCAAGTCAGATTTTAGTCTGGATTCTGATTTCTCCAGTAATAACTTCAGCTGAAATCATTACATCTGCCACAATCATAAAATGTTACTTCAAACCAATATAGTACGCTAAAACTAACTAGTATTAGAATAGAATCCTTACAGTGTGGAAGCAGGGCATTTGGTCCATTGAGTCCACAACAACTCTCCAAACAGCATCCCACCCCCTAGTCTATCCCTGTAACACTGCAATCCTCATGGCTAATCCACTTAATCTACACGTTCCTAAACACTATGGGCAATTTACAATCCACATAACCTGCACAGCTTTGGACTGTGGAAGGAAACCAGAGCAAATCCATACAGACACGGGGAGAATGCGCAAGCTCCGCACAGACAATCACCCAAGGCTGGAATCAAACCCGGGTCCTAGGTTCTGTGAGGCAGCAGTGCTAACCACTGAGCCGCCATGCCACCACATTATTGTTATTATTATTACTGTATTATCATATGATCAAAATCTTGCAGCTAAACAAAAATGCAGGTCATAGAATGTATTATACATTCCATCTTTTTTGAAGCCTTTGCAGGAGTTTAAATCACCACTGTGCTGTTTTTATTGTCAAACCCTTCTTGTCACTATTCTTATTTGACTCAGTTTCCACTGTCACTCTTTTCTATTGTGTTTTTGCTAATGTAGGAAATATGAATTTTTCTTTTACTTTTTGTACTTTTTACACTTTTAATATGTTACGAATTCTCTTTTATCTGTGTTTTGTACGTTGCTTGAGCTCCTAGTATATAGAGGTTTAATTCTAAATGCATGCTTAAGACATTTGGTCTGTGTCACTTGGGCCAAATCAAAGTCACACATTAACAGGAATTGACAGTATAGTGCAAATAACAAAACAGAAGTAGAACCAATGTCCAAACTCGTAAGAAGTGTAATCAAAGGTTATAGTTTGAAATGTATAGAGTTTCGAGCTGTATCTTATTGAGTTTTGGGTTTTTAAGTCTGGCAAATGATTATTCAGGATAAGGTAATGACAGACTCTTTAGAAGTTGATGATGTCCAATAATCCTATAATCACAAAATTAAAAGGATTTTTGTCCATGTCAAATAAAATAATAAGATTAAAACACAAGTGTAACACCAGAAAACAGCATGACCCCCGATTAAGGAAGACAAGCAAGGCAAGTGAAAAGAGGTTCAATAAGAAGATTTGAAAATGATTCAGGGAGAGACAAGAGAGAAGATATCATGAGCTTTCTTTGCCAGTAGAGTCATTGGAAAGCAAGAACCATTTAAATTTTAGAGTATTGACAGCATCAACTTCTATTAAGCAAGGCATTTGTTGCTTAATAAATTATCCTGATACCTCTGCATTAAGTGTTCTCATCATCTGAAATGTATTGTATGACCTCAAAACCTCTTACAATTTATTTGTCATATTCTCACATTTTTAGTTTGCTGACATTAATATTCAGATAAACCAAATGTCTGAGCAAATTATAAATCTTACTAGAAAAAGACACAACATATTCAAATGACCCTTTTATTAATGTTGGGAAGCTAGTGATGTTTCATGAGTCACTTAAATGAACTTAAGTCTCTACGCATACCTAACTTTTATTTCTATTTTCTTTTGTTTTCATTTTCACTTTTCTCTGAAATACTTACTTTACTTGCAGAAAGCTTTGCCCAGTTGTTGGCTGCAAATTATTTCCTATGTGATATTCCCAGTGGACACCTTCATTCTCTTTTCCAGTGACTTGCTTTGCACTTGTTCGTAAAGCTTGAACAGAATTATTTCAACCGCACTGACGGTCTGACTTTATTCATTTCACTGACAAGCTCAATATGACAGGGGTCTTCAAAGGAACTAAATTCAGTGAATTGGTCTCAGCATCGCACCTAATTAGCATCCCTTGGTATTGAATCCATTAGCTTGATGAGTGAAAACCACATGCGAATACTAATTTGGATTCATTCCCTCAGGATAATAATTGGAGGTGACATTATTAAAGACATGACTCTTCAAAGCTGATAGAAGAAGCATTGGGAATAGTGACCTTAATCCACCAACATCAAAACTCAGGCATAAACATAGCAAACAAATTTTAAATTTATTTCTTCTCTTCTTCAGAGCAAAATGCCAATATTGTTCTAAAATGGAGTAATGTTCAGTATTTTTTGACTGACAATAGAGTTTGGCATGTCTGAATTACAAACACTATCAGTGCAAATGCAACACTTTACAGCATTCCTTTATGAAAGAGAGATCGAGAAAGGAGGAGGGGAGGTGATGGCATAATGATGATGTTAACGAGTAACCCTGAGACCTAGTTGATGGCATAATGATGACGTTAACTAGTAATCCTGAGACCTAGGCTTTGAGGACCACAGTTTGATTCCCACCATTTGCAGAGGGTGGAATTTGAATTTTAAAAACCTTCAATTAGAAGTTTCTTAAAGATTATGAACCATTGTCGTAAAAACCACTTGGTACTAAAACCCTTTAGGCCTACATTTGCCAGCAATGTGGTTCACTCTTAAGTGCCTAGTTGACTATAAAATGGCCTAGCAAACTACTCATTTGTATCAAACTGCTAATGAGTCTCAAAGGAAAGAAACGTTGAAGGAAACATCAGCCTAGCCATGGGAAATGACAACAGCAAACCCAGCCCTGTCGACATTATAAAAATTTTCAGTACTTTGGGGACTTAGTGCCAAAATTGTGAGAGCTATCTAACAGAAGAGCCTGAAATAGCCATACTCATGATTGGTAACTTGCAGACAGTGTCGCTGACACTGCCATTACCATCCCTGTTTATGTCCCTTCCCAGTTGGTCAGGCCAGGCAGCAGTGGTGAAACAGTGATATACAATTGAGAAGGAATTGCCCTGGAATGCCATCACATTGACTTAGGACTCTACAATGTCTTATGACATTAGTTCAAACATAGACAAGGAAACATCCTGCTGGTTACTACCCCACTTCAGTTGATGAGTCAGTACTCTTCCATGTAGAGCACCACTTGGAGGAAGCACTGAGGTTAGTGAGGATACAGAATGTACTCTGGGTGGGAATCTTCAAGATCCATCATTAAGACCAGTTTGGCTAGAGCCACTACCGACTGAGCTGCTCATGTCCTAAAGGACATTGCTGCTAGACTGGGTCTGCAGCAGAGAGTGAAGGAACCAACAGGGAAAAACATGCTTGACCTTATCCTCATGAATTTGCCTGTTGCAGCTTCATCCATCTATGACAGTGTCATAACTAGTGGCCACTGCACAGACCTTGACAAAGATCTATCTTTGAATTGAGGACAACCCTTGACATCTAGGCCACATCTGACCGAATATGGCATCAAGCAGTTCTACCAAGACTGGAGTCAATACAAACCAGCATAAACTCTCCATTGGTTAGAGTCATCCGTGGCACAAAGGAAGAGGTTGTGGTTCTGGAGATTGGTCATCTCAGCTCCAGGACATCACTGCAGGAGTTCCTCAGGGTAGTGTCCTAGCCCTAGCCATCTTCAACTGCTTCATCAATGACCTGCCCTCCACTGTAAGGACAGAACTGAGGATGTTCATTGATGATTGTTCAGCACCATTCAAAACTGCTCAGATATTGAAGCAGTCCATTGTCCAAATGCTACAAGATCTGGAGAATATCCAGGCTTGGGCTACAAGTGGCAAGCAGCATTTGTGACACACAAGTGCCAGGCAGCGACCATTCCAAACAGGGGAGAATCTAACAATCACCCCTTGACAGTTATTGCAGTTACCTCACTGAATTCCCCATTATCAACATCCTGGGTGTTACCATTGACAAGAAACTGAACTGGACCAGCCATATAAATACTGTGACTACAACACCAGGTTAGAGGCTGGTAATCGTGCAGCAAGTAACTCACCTCTTGACTCTGCAAAGCGTGTCCACATGTCATGAATGTGATGGAATTCTCCCCACTGATCTGCCTGGATGGGTGCAACTCCAACAATCAAGAAGCCTGATACCACCCAGGACAAAGCAGCTCATTTGATTGGCACCACATCTACAAGCATCCACTCCCTCCACCACTGATGCTCAGTAGCCACAGTGTGTACTATCTACAGGATGCACTGCAGAAATACACCAATATTTTTGGATAGCACTCCACAACAACTACCATCTGAAAGGAGAAGGGGGCAGGAGATACATCGGGACCTGCAAGTTCCTCTCCAAATTACATAGATCCTGACTTAGAAATAATCACTGTTCCTTCACTGTCACTGGGTCAAAATTGTGAAACTCCCTCCCTGACAGCTTTGTGTGTGTACTTACACAAACTCTATTGCAATGGTTCAAGAAGACAGCTCAGCACAAACAACTGAACAACAGTTAAGGATGAGCAATAAATGCTGACCCGGCCAGTGAAGCTCAAATCCCTTGAATGAAAAAAAAGAGAGACGTGTGCAGTCTTACATATGATCGTAGTTAGCACTAATGTTGTTCAAGAGTCCGTGAGAGGCAAGCAGCAGCGTAACCTGATATTCCATTTAGTGAAGACTTCGTACACTTCTGTTGGAAGGTTATCAACCTGAAATGTTGACCCTGTTTCTGTCTCCCTCTGAAGATGAAGTCGGTATGGAGTTTTTTTTCCTGATTATTGTGTTGAGATTTTTAATATCCACAGTGTTTCGTTCTTCATCCTGCAAGAGTCTTATGCAGACATTCTAGTTACTGAAGTATCAGTGGGCATGAAAATGAAGAGTTCCCAGTTAGTGAAGGATCAGTGGGAGTGCTGTACAGAGCTCCCAGTTAGTGAAGGATCAGTGGGAGTCCTGTACAGAGCTCCCAGTTAGTGAAGGATCAGTGGGAGTGCTGTACAGAGCTCCCGGTTAGTGAAGGATCAGTCGGGGTGCTGTACAGAGCTCCCGGTTAGTGAAGGATCAGTCGGGGTGCTGTACAGAGCTCCCGGTTAGTGAAGGATCAGTCGGGGTGCTGTACAGAGCTCCCGGTTAGTGAAGGATCAATGAGAGTGCTGTACAGAGCTCCCAGTTAGTGAAGGATCAATGAGAGTGCTGTACAGAGCTCCCAGTTAGTGAAGGATCAATGGGAGTGCCATGCACAGCTCACAGTTAGAGACGTATTAGTCAGCACACTGGCCTGTTGTTCACTGTGGAGCTAGTATGAATGCTGTGATGTTCTGCCATTTGATTATAATAAATGGAACAATTTCTAGTTCCGCCATTCAGTGTTTTGGCAGGTGTGCTTAGCAGGCCATTGCTGACCTATAAGGGGGTTACTTGGAAGCAGGAAGACTGGTGTGCACAAATATAATTATCAATAGTACATTCTTTGACTGTGGAATACGCAATGACAGCAGGTTTGCAACAACGGTCAAACCTAAGAAGTGATCTGAAGCTGCCTGGCTCCAAGGAGAGTTAAGAAATGACAAAATGTACAGAACTCCTAGCTTTTACATGCTTACGTAGGATTGATTTGGCACCAGATCCCCTCCAAACTGATTGCACCATTAAAGGATGCAGATTAGACTTTATATTATTTTGTAAATATCCGCCAGTTGACATTCTGTATGCATTTTGATCCAAAACGAATCTCTGTTTCTAGTCATTCTTCGAATGTGCCATCTTAGTCAAGTTAGAATATGATTCCTATTCAAATAAGTATTAAATACCTTGTGAGGAGAGTGACAGGACCATAATGATACATTCATTTCCTCTTTTAAAATAGCAAGGTAGTACATTTAAGGAGCATACGCGGCACAGTATTGAGAGAGCATGTTAAAAAGACACCAAGGAAGAAGTCATCCTTCATCTGGTGTTTAATCGTGAGCTGGAAGTGCTGTGAAATACATTGATTCAAGAATGTTTGAGTAACGGGTCGTTAGAGTCCATCCCTTGGCACAGGTTGGAGCAAAGAATGGGCAAAGCTATATCTGATGTATTTTGAAATGAAACGGTGGAAATTAATGTTAACTAAGAATGATTAAAAATTGAAGGAATCTTAGTTTTTAATATCTCTATTGTAAGTAAAGGTACAAATAGGAGGAAGAAAAGAGACATGAATCAGACAAGATGACCAATCAATACATAATGGAATATAATGGACAAGGTTGTAAATTAAATTTACACTATGCAGAAACAGGAGAATAATGTTAAAAGCTGGACTTAAATATTTAAATACCTGGTTAAAAGTCACCACAGAGAGAAAGTTAATTTAAACAACTGGAGAAATGTTAAGATTGGAAAATTTAATGAGAATTACTAAAACGATCATGAGCTGGGAAAAAAAGGAAATTGAAAAAGCAAATCACATTGACACAAAATAAATTGAAGTAGATTATTTAACTATTTGATGAGTAAATGCAAAGGATTTTCTGATCACTGCCATGTTAGCACAGGGAATAAGTGATATCCTTTAAAATGATTAACACCAGCATTAACATAATATAATTTTGAAAATCTGGTCTACTGAATACTAATGGGTAAATATTTTCATGTTTGCTTTCTGGCTCGTGCTAAGTTATTTGATATTAAGACGAGAAGCCATAATGGGCCACAGTCCTTCGGCCTGAGGAGTAGAATTGTTGTAGCTGAATGAAATATGTGCTGACATTCATCCTGTTGTTTGTGCAGTCAAGTCAAATCCACAACATTGCTGAGCATGTTGTATGTGCTGAGTCAGTATCTCATTATTTAGTAAGTTTGCTGCCGCATTCTTTGCTAAAATTAGGGATACACAGGATCTGCTTGGTCAAGTGAAGAAGAAGTGAAGCCAGTCTAATGAGAAGAGGCTCTTGTAATTTATTGCATGTTCACAGCTAGTTGCAGTTCCCATGATACGATAGTTGTTGATACAGAGACTGCAAGGAGGACCTGATCAGCCCACAAGGCCATAAGACATTATCGTAGTGTGTTGTGCTTAAGGCATTCCTCTGTATTAACCATTTCAGACTCTTACATCCCTGTCCAATAAAAAGTGACTATAATCTTGTAATTTTGGTCACCATCCCGTCATACCTCCCATGATAAAAACATAGGTGGCCACACCCGGATTTGGGTAAACTTCCTTTGGTCCAAGTGTATGAAAAACAATGAAAACAAGGCAAAATTTTCCAAGTTCATTTTTGTTAGCGAAGACATAAAAGTATCTGAAAACGAAACATTTATAAATTCATGAGAAGCAGTGATTCGAGGAAGTTTAAATTGTTATATATAATACATAATGGCCTGGAAGCTCTGATTGGTTACAATGGTATATTTTACATAAACTATCCGTCATGCAATTATAGAACAGATTGCATCCAGTTTTTTTCCATTCTTTTGCACTAGCCTCAAAAGCATTGTGCTAGAAGCTACCTACCTCCCTACAATTGTTTGATCTTTTCAACAAGCCTGCAAACCCCTGTCTGAAAAAAATGTCCTCCTGAATATCCAGCACTCCCCTCTCCCCAGTGCTTGTCAGCCTGCTTCCAAGAGCCCAAGTAGATGTAGTCCTCTCTTCATTTGTGAATGACAATCTGATTGTGGTCCTAAAACTGGGATGGACACTGGAATATTGTACTTGGAAACAGAAAGGACTGCAGGTGCTAGAAGCTAGAGTCAAAAAAATGTGAGGCTGGAAAAGCACAGCAGGTCAGACAGCATCCAAGGAGCAGGGAAGTCAACGTTTCAGGTCAGAACTCTTCTTCAGTCAGCTCTACATTTTTGGGTACTGGAATATTGTACACTATATCCTCATTATCAGAGGGGGTTACGGGCACAGACATCCTGTTGATAGTGCCAATACTTTCCCCAAGTACCAAAAAGGACTGCACAACTAGAGTCAATGGGAGAAATGATTTGGATGAGAAATTAAGAGGCATGGTTAGTACATTTGTGGATGACACCAAATTTGGTGATTATAGTCGATAGTAAAGAAGGTTCTCTACGATTACAAAGGAATCTTGACGAATTGGGCCAATGAGCTGAGGGAGTGGCAGACAATTTGGATCAATGCAAGTTGTTGCATTTTGGTAAAACAAACAAAGGCAGGACTTATACAGTTAATTGTAGGGCTCTGGGAGTGTTGTCAAACAGACAGACCTAAGGGTTCAGGTACATAGCTCTTTGAAAGTTGTATCAGTTAGACAGGGTGGTAAAGAAAGCCTTTGTCACACTTGCCTTCATTGCTCAGTAGTACATCCCTGAATATAGGAGTTAAGACATCACATTCCGGTTGTACAGAACATTGGTGAGACCACTTTTGGAGTACTGTGTGCAGTTCTGGTCACCCTGCTATAGGAAGGATATTATTAAATTGAACAGGGTGCAGAAAAGATTTACAAGGATGTTACTGGGACTGGAGGGTTTGAGCTATAAGGAGAGGCTGGATAGGCTGGGACTTTTTTCACTGGAGTGTAGGAGGTTGAGGGGTAGCTTTCGAGAGGTTTGTAAAATCATGAGGGGCATACATAAGGTGAATAGCAAAGGTATTCAGAAGTTTGAAGTGCAAAGGGACTTGGGAGTTCTAGTCCAGGATTCTCTCAAGGTAAACTTGCAGGTTGAGTCAGTCGTCAGGAAGGCAAGTGCAACGTTGGTAGTTATTTTGAGAGGACTTGAATATAAAATCAGGGCTGTACTACTGAGACTTTATAAGGCTCCAGTCAGGCCACATTTGGAGTATTGTGTGCAGTTCTGGGCCCCATATCTCAGGAAGGATGTACTGAACCTGGAGCAGGTTCAGAGGAGGTTCACGAGAATGGTCCCAGGAATGGAAAGCTTAACGTATGAGGAAGGTTTGAGGACTCTGGGACTATACTCATTGGAGTTTAGAAGGATGAGGGGGGATCTAATTGAAGCTTTCGGAATACTGAATGGCCTGGAAAAAGTGGACGTTGGGAAGAAGCTTCCATTGGTAGGAGAGTCTAGGACCCTTAGAGTAAAGGGAAGACCTTTTAGAACCGAGATATGGAAAAACTTCTTCAGTCAGAGTGTGGTGAATCTATGGAATTCACTGCCACAGAAGGCTGTGGAGGCCAGGTCATTGAGTACATTTAAGACTGAGATAGATAGGTTCTTGGTTATAAAGGGGATCAAGGGTTATGGGGAGAAAGCAGGAGAATGGGGTTGAGGAACTTATCAGCCATGATTCAATGGCAGAGCAGACTCAATGGGCTGAGTAGCCTAATTTCTGTTCCTATGCCTTATGGTCTTATGGTCTTTTCCTAGGGTGGGGGAGTTCAAAACTAGGGAACATATTTTTAAAATGAGATGGGGTAAGATTTAAAAGGGACCTGAAGGGCAACTTTTTAACATGGAGGATGGATCGATGAGGAATGAACTGACAGAGGAAGTGGTAATTGCAGGCACAGTTGTAATATTTAAAAGACATTTGGACAGGTACATGAAAATGAAAGGTTTAGAAGGATATGAGCCGAGCCCAGGCAAAAAGGGACTTGTTTAGTTTGGAAAACTTAATCAGCATGGACAGGTTGGACCAAAGGGTTTGTTTCTGGACTCTATGACTCTATGAGGTCTCGGACCGATCTTGCAAGTTCTTGGATCCCGGGTAGTGAATCATGAAATAACAAGGAGTGAGTGTATTTAAATAGCATCCTACCTGAAAATTTACAAAGATTGCAACATCTACTTGCAAGTTTATAACACTTTTCATAAGATGTACACACAACCTACCTCTTATCTTTCAGGTGGCCAACAAAGAGACAGAACTTGAAAATTGACCAATACCTTCAGGGGAGAATCGGTAAAGCATTAGAGGAAGAAACAAACATCAGATGCAGTGTTAAAGCGTATTTTGGCTCTGGACAGTTAAGGCAATCAGAATGATTAATAGTTTGACCTTCGGCATGTTCACTGTACAATTCCCCAACTTGTAACAAAAATGACAAGAGACTGGTCTATCAAAAAATAATAGTTAGCAATGAAATGAAACACTGAAAGCTGAAAGAGTGCCTTACTCAGATTGAATGTATTGAAAAATGGTTCTGCCAAATGAAAGAATTAAGAGGTGCAACAATTAATAGATGTTAAATCACTGGCCCATATATTGATAGGGCCATCACATTGTGCATTGACAATCACAAAAGCAAATAGAATAAAAAATTAACTTTGTGCAAAGACACTGTTCAAGTTGCAGTAAGATGAGGTCTGAATTCTTCTGAGTGAATACAAACAAGCTTTGTTAAATATAACTGCTCATAAGGCAAGGTAAAAAAAGAACGTCTCCTGGAACACTACAGACTCAGGTTCCAATTTCATGCAATCTGACATCACTGTGACATTTTTCCTTTCACACATGCTTAGCAGCTATTTTTAAGGGTATAATTGCTCCTTTATTCCACATCTTCCTCCGAGTTATTTGTGGTACTCCCTTTTGCCATTAAATTTTGACCAGTTAAATTTAATTGTCCAAGCCTGAAGCTTTAATACTTGTGAGTCCACATTGGAGATGTGAGATTTCTTTCATGCAGGGCAGAAGGTTTCTATCCAATGTCATAATGCATGTCTTCACAGATGTTGTGGTCAGTAGACTAGCTGTATCTTTTTTCTGGAAGTTTCAGTTCTTTCCATTGATAATTGATCTGGTATAAAATTCCTTGTTCCTGTTTTATCACGATGGCCCATCCTTCTGCGTATTACAGGCAGGAATTTCTTTAACTAACCGTGGTTGCAGTTACTATTGTTACATCTACTTGGTAGGTTTTTTGAAATGAGTAGACACTAACATCCCACTTTACCTTCTTTAATAAATGGATAATACTTCTCAAAAAAGATGTCAGACGTTGGAGAAACCAAAATGCAGACTGGGTGAAAACGAGATAACAAGGTGTACAGCTGGATGAACACAGCAGGCCAAGCAGCATCATAGGAGCAGGAAGGTTGACGTTTCGGGACTAGACCCTTCATCAGAGATAACCTTGTTATCTCCAGCATCTGCAGTTCCTATTATCTCTGCAGACTGGGCGACCGTTTTGTAGTCTGTGCGCAAACACGACCCCAACTTCCCGTAGCTGGTCATTTTAAAACAGCATCTTGCTCACGTGCCCACTTGTCTGTCCTCGGCATGTTGCAATGTTCCAGTGAATCACAGAGCAAAATGGAGGAGCAACATTTCATCTTCTGACTAGGTAGTTTTCTGTGCTCAATATTGAGTTCAATACTTTCAAATTCCCTTTTGTTTAGCGTTGCCTGTTGTTTCCTCCGTCACCCTCTCTCCCCTCCCGCCACCACAGTGGGACTGTCTGTATATTCCAATCTGGCAGTTAGACACACCATTGTTCTGCCATTCTCACAAACTAATCACTTAATCTGAACTATCAACATCCTTTCTCCTTCAACACTCCAACCCCACCCCTGCCACTATTGTGTAAATGCTGTCCCTTGCAAACTTCACATCAGCTCTGAAGATGGATCATCTAGACTTGAAATATTAGTTTGCTTTCTCTCCATGGATGCTGCCTCACCTGCTGTGATTTCTACTACTTGCTTTTACTTCAAGAACTGAGTTATCTGAGTACAAATGTACAGAAAAGTCTCTGTAACGCCTTATCGTAAGGCCTCTGTACATCTATATGGAAAACAGTAGTAGATGCCTTCCCTATCTCTGGAAAGGTAAAAGTAAAGTTACCATAGTCCTAGTGGATGATAGGGCTGCTGTCTCATTGAGAGAAATAATTGGTAATAGGTTAAACTGATTGTCACCACAAAATGCAAAGTCTAGAATGCCCTCATGTGACCAGAAATGTTCATCTTTGGTGTCCTTTATTTCCCACTCTTTGTAGCTTCTTTTTTCCGAGAAATGTTTTCCTTTCATTTTTACCATTTAATTTATTAATTGAAGAAGAATAAGGAATATTTTCAATATACAGAGGAGGATGCAAGTTCAAAGCAATTTTAGAAGGACAGAAACTGAATCCATTCTGAGGGAGAGTAGAGTCACTCAACTTGAAATGATAATGCTGATTTCTCTCCACAGATGCTACCAGATCTGCTGAGCTTTTCCAACAATTTCTATTTGAGTCTGTAACGTCAACATCTGTGATGTAAAATCGACTAATGCCTTCACAACTAACTGCAGTACCCATTGAGTTGAAGCTGTACTTTCAGATTAAAGTATTAGATGAGAAAGAGAGAGAGAGAGACCCATCAATGTGAACAGCAGACCTTTGTGTGGTGTTGTCTGTGGTTTCAGATCAACCTCTTAAATTTGTGTTATTGGCTGGGATTTTTAATTGCCAACTGGATCACGAACAGGAGTGACATACATTTGAAAATGACACCCCAGGATAATAGGCTAACATCCCACAGCTTCCAAAACTTGCTGGAATCTTTATAGTAAGTGCAAAGATCAGGGACCCACTCGCCACCAATTTATGGTTTTTAAGCTCTTTGTAAAGGAACTTGTTCATAAGTTGTTCAATTTGCTAATCACCAAATTCGAGAAATCTGATGCACATTGGTGTGTGGCCATTGGATTGACTTCCAACAGAATTTTTTAAAAAAATTATAGTGGAAAGATTTGGGGCCCAGGGGTTCATACATCCAGTTATACGGCTAATCGAGCATTTGGACAATATAAATAGATTATCATGTCCATGCACAATTACATATTCAGTACTGTGAGCAAGCTGACCTTTTTGACAGTCATGGCTGTCTGTTGGATGTGAGAAAATTACATAAAATATTGGTCTGGATCCATCTAACAATCTTTAGACTCAGATACCCTTTAACGTACTGAAAATGAAAAGCTTCTGAGCTGGTTTACAGTAAATTCCAGTTTCCTTCAAAGCTCACACCAGAAATAAGAAAGGAAGGCAAGAAAAAATGACAGAAACTTTAAGGAGAAATCGTTAGAGAAAGATTAAATTAGTCACATTTAATTCAAATAAGGTTAAAAAATAATAAATTAATAAGAGACAGAGAAAAGCAGTAGAAATTTTAAAAGCTTACATTTTTAATGAATTATTTTTAGATTTGTATTTATGTTCTGATTCTTTAATTTCAGGGTATAGAGTTATAAAGCTATTTCTAACATTTCAATAGCTTTAGCGCTGTGATATCAATGTTACATTCCACAAAATTCTGTGCATCAAAGACAAATCAGCCAGAAATTGGAAATTCTGTGAACCTGCTGTTCTTCTAAAATTTAATCATAAATCCATTAACACATCAAAGAACTCTGTACCTCTAGTGAAAGTAACATATCAACTAATATCTAGCTAATATACCCTAGTCACAAAACTCCACAATGCTAGTAGTTGAGCAGTCTGAGCCAGGGCAACACAGGGCGAGTCATAAAGCAAGTAAATACCTCAGACTTGTTCTAGAGGTGAATCATGTTTTATACCAATCATGTTTTAAGTAAAAGAATAGCGCTAAATTGCAGTCTTTAAAAAGCCAAATGTGGCTGAAGGCTGCAGTATGTGATCAGTAGGCAAGGGTGCAGCTTAGTAAGTTAATTGTCAGGTAGCCACATAGGATAGTACATGGATGAGGTGTGCCACCTTTAAACTATGCCTTTCAAAGGAGGTCTTGTTAAGAATGCCAAGGGAGGGTTGAACACATTGCACATAAGGGAAGAACAAATGTTTTCAATGAGACACAGTGCCATAGTATCTTCTCCATCAAAGTCACACGAAGATCTTTAATCCTGATTAGTTATCTTAGTTCGAGTTGGAATAACTGTCTGCACACCTGTTGATCATATTATTTCATATTATCACATTTCTTGTATCTTTTGAACAAAGCATCATGTACATGTGGTTTAGTGGTAAGTGTGTGCGATGGACTAGGTGGATCTGTCTTCCAAACATGACAGCTGCTGGTGAGGGCAAACTATTGCCTTGAAGAGCAGCACATAGATTTACCATGACTATCTGAAGACCTTGGGTATTAGCTTTGTATTTTTTTTGAATTTATTCTTTTGCATTTAATGATCATGGACTCTACTATATTGACAATTCATCCTGCGAGACCACTAAATTGATGACAGTGAGGGGAGGAGGTAATGCTCTGAATACCCCACCTCCTGCACATGTCTTGGAAGGTGGTATGAGAGTACTGTTGACCATTATTGAACATAATTTGTTGAGGAATACCAAGTATATTAAATATGATGGTCAAGGTGTCAACAACTGTTGCATTAGTGGCATCTTTGAGTTGGGTCACAATAGTAAATTTGATGGAATAGTCACCAGGATGCAGTCATATCCTTGGATATAGAAAATATCAGCTGCTATATTGGACTGGAAGAAAATTTGTATGGAAGGGTAAATTCCCTTGATTGATACAGTTGACATGTCTCTAATGATATGATCAATTGATCAATGTTCTTAATGATGTTGGGCCAATAGATGGATCATGTGTCAACCTCTTATTTCTTTTTTGCACCCATGCGACCTAAGTAAATATGGTCAAGCATATCTCAATGTAGAGGTTGTGGAATAATCACTTGTTTGACTTTGAAAATTAACATTCCCGGAGAATCCAAGCTCATCTCTGAACAACAAAAAAAAATTCTTGTTTAGGGATTTGTTGAATGTGTTTGAGGCACCCGCTAGTGATAATCTTCTTGAGTTGTTGCAGTTGAACATCATAAGATGCTGTATCTACTCTACTTGGCTATGACCAAAATGAATAAGATCAATGTGGAGCCAATCCTCCAACTCAGATTCAACAATATCCGTAGAACATAGAACATAGAACAATACAGCGCAGAACAGGCCCTTCGGCCCTTGATGTTGTGCCGACCTGTGAACTAATCCAAGCCCATCCCCCTGCACTATCCCATCATCATTCATATGCTTATCCAAGGACTGTTTAAATGCCCCTAATGTGGCTGAGTTAACTACATTGGCAGGCAGGGCATTCCACGCCCTTACCACTCTCTGAATAAAGAACCTTCCTCTGACATCTGTCTTAAATCTATCACCCTTCAATTTGCAGCTATGCCCCCTCGTACTAACCGACGTCATCATCCTAGGAAAAAGACTCTCACTGTCCACCCTATCTAATCCTCTGATCATCTTGTATGTCTCTATTAAATCCCCTCTTAGCCTTCTTCTCTCCAATGAGAACAGACCCAAGTCCCTCAGCCTTTCCTCATAAGACCTTTGCTCCAGACCAGGCAACATCCTGGTAAATCTCCTCTGCACCTTTTCCAATGCTTCCATATCCTTCCTGTAATGGGGCGACCAGAACTGTACACAATATTCCAAGTGAGGCCGCACTAGTGTTTTGTACAGTTGCAGCATGACATCACGGCTTGGGAACTCAATCCCTCTACCAATGAAACCTAACACACCGTATCCCTTCTTAACAGCACTATCAACCTGGGTGGCAACTTTCAGGAATCTATGTACTTGGACACCAAGATCCCTCTGCACATCCACCCTACCAAGAATCTTTCCATTGACCCAGTATTCTGCCTTCCTATTATTCTTCCCAAAGTGTATGTAAACATCCACTTGTATGTTTACAGGAAAGTCTTTGTTCTTAGTGAGATTTAGAAGTCAGCTAACAGCATTGGGAATATCATGGTATTGCATGATTTGTATTGTATTTCCAAACCACAGCAAAATTTTCTCTTTTATTATCAGGGTACTTTGCCTGAGTTATCGTCAGGACTTTAGGAGCAAACATAATAGGCTTCTCATTCTGTAATAGACATGCTCTGAGGCATCTCTGGGATGTATCTTCTTCCAACATGGTAAGCTTGGATGAATCTTAATATTGAAGAGCCAATTTTGAGAGATTTTAAAATATTTAGTTGCTATCCTGAGAAAAGCATGTTACATGTAAGTTGCATACTTTCCACATGTGAAATATCAAACCTGTTATTAGTACTTAGATAATAATGTGAGATCATTCCACACCGTGTCAGTTTCTTAAGTGCATCTTGTGTGAGATGTGAAAAGGTATGAGATTTTAACTTGCATCAGTGTTAATGTTGGCATGAAGCGCAGGTTATCCACTTTTTTTGAAGTGTATCACTTAGATGGAGGTAAAGGCTTCAGCTCTTCTGACCATGTGGTGTGTCAGATTGATCACAGGTATTGTCGGACTGGAGTTTCAAGCCTTAAAATTGCAGTAACCTTTGACATGCATTGACATGCTGCACACCATACTCGAGAGTTTAGAAATATCTTTGACTTTGGTCCTTGGTTATCTATTCTTCACTTGGCGTTGGACTTTGGGTTTATCCAAGCACTTGGACATTTTGCAGTTTGACCTAATGTTCTCTTACAAAACATAGCTTGTGTATGTCATTGTACAGTACTAGCATTGTATTGGCAGATGAGACAGTGCAAAATTTACACACAATTTGGAAACTTTATGGACTCTGTTGACAACCGCAATAGTTGTTGTAGTCAAACACCTTCTGCAAAAGCTTTGAACTTTCATTCTCCTTCAAGCAGTTTGTTGAAGGTATAAGGTTTAGATTTGTTCAGAAGTGCCTTTAAGAGAGATTTGACAAGTGTAGTTCCATAATCCTTTCAAGTAAAGGTAGCAAAGGTGAAATCATATTCTGTTTCTTTGCATTGACATCTGCCTTTGAATAGTCAATATTTTCACCTGGCTGTTACATATGACACGACCTCAAACCTATGAATCCTGAAACTGACACAGGCCTTCAGCTAATCTTCTAAAAATTTGAAAACTTTGTCAGGATCTTTGTGGTCATCGCTAGAAATGCAATCCTTCATTTTCTAAAGTGATAAGAGATTCTACTATCGTTTTCAGTTATCTGTTTATCTATGAAGTGAAGATTCATTCCTTTTAGAATAGTTGGAATTCTGACAGAATGTCATTGGAGTGATAACTAATGTTCAGATATTTTCCTTTGCAGCTTATTGTGCAGCTACAAGCTCTTTAAAAATTGCCAGCATGCAAATGATCAGTGTTGCACAGTGCAATGCCTTTGTGTTCATTTCTCTCCTTACTCCTGATTTAAGTGTTACTGTTTTCTTTTTTCATAATTGGTTTTAAAAAATGAATAGTTGATCAGTGGAATTGCCTTTATGAATTGGAGTTGTCCTTAGCTTTTTGTAAATACACAAATGTATTATGGATGACTTTTGGAAAAAAGCCTTTTCATGACTGCCACTGATGTTATCATCTTTCAGCTTTCGGAAACAATTTGCTGCAACTCGACTTTAGTGCGCACTTTCTGTAATCATACTCTTGCGCACAAATGCTACCACCATGACGTGATGTAGATTTTTGTATGTTAGCCCATGTTACACATACCACAAACATTTATTGAGACAGATGCCTGAAAGTATATGAACAATTAACTTCACACACTAAAACGGTAACTCAGACTTATATATAGTCTGGGTTCAATGATTACTTGGATTACTATTATGTTACATAGAAAGTTTACTGGGTAACTAAAGATTGACTGCCTGTCCAACTTTCATACTAGAGGGTCATATGGCATGATGTCATGTAGCCTTCTTAAAGATATAATGCCTTTCTAAGATCTATGGAAGGACCACTTGTCTGCAGTTCTAATAATCCTTCCTTTCTTCTTTTGGGACAGTTTTCTTGACTCTCACCTCAGAAATGCTGGTGGTCGTCTAAGAGGTTTTGTTAGCATCATACTATTTTGGTAATGTCTCATTGGACTTTCTGCCCACAAGAAATGTCAACTTTTTGGTATGATCCATATTGATACAGTGATGCAATCCTTGATATATTTTCTATCGTTATACAATCATTGCTGTATTTTCTACCATTACAAATTTCGCCTTTAATCATCAAAGAATGATCTGTCAAAAGACAAAAAAAATGTTTTATCTATGTTTAAAATGCCTCTTAGTTTGCACTCATATAAAAGCGAGTGATATAATTGTAGAGCAAAGTATCTGTCACTGCTGCTGTAGCTGCCGTACCCAATTCGCCCTGACCTTTTACAGAACTAAAGAAGATGCCATGCCTGGTCTCGAATTGGTCCGGCCATCCATCACTGTCAGTAAACTCTATGCAGCCCAGCCTCTTTGTCAGAGAACTCCACTTCCCTTCAAATCCATCCTTGGTCTCAAACCACGTTAACAGAGCATCTTCGAAGCTGTTTTGGGCAGCTATGATCACCCTTTTTCTTGCTGTAGAAGATGCTGCATGTCAAGCTGTTCCAGTGTTATATTTCAGGATAGTTGATGAACACCACGGTGGAATAAAGTCATAGAATATTACAGCAAAGCAAGAGGCTCTTGACCACCCTACTCATTTGTGATGTCCACTTCTTGTCTCATACCACTGTTTCCTCGTAACTGTCTAAATCTTACCTTCTAAAGTTTTGCCATACTCAAAAATTTTGTACGTTCTTTCACAAAGAGATCTCAATGTCAAATAATGTCTTGACCAGCACTCCCTGATTTCAAACTGCTGTGTGGTTTAACTCTGCTCTGAATGCAGTTAAAAAACAGCTTATGTAATTTCAGCTAATTCAGAGTTACCAGTTCAGAATTTCTGGTTGTCACAGGTATCAACCTATTGGATTTGCTGTTCTGCCAGCAAGGACGGCTGATTATTCTCTCACAACTGGATTTTTGTGTCATCTAAATTTTACTTGTCACAATTTCATTGTATAATATTACATGCTTATTTCTAATAGCTAATTAATAGATGCTATGTACGATATGTGGAACAGTTTTAGCAAAGCAGAGTGAGGCAAATGCTCATCAATAACTGCGTATTCTATTTATTCTTCAAATGTAAAAGTATGCTTAACTATAGCTCATGAGTTCAAACAAAATAACTTCAATGTAATGCTGTTGGGAAGAACATATTAGAAGCATGATGATTCCCATCTAATATCCTTATGTATGCTCAACTTTAGCTGTTTTAGTGAATTTCTGAATGTGATATCCTGTCATTACATTTTCCCTTTTTTACCTTGAACACAAACTACAGACTAGCCTCATATTTAATGCTATGCTGAGCTCCCTTGACAAACAATCCACTCATACCACATGATGAGTATAAACTAATGAGGTAATTTCTCCAAGTAAACCATTAAATTTATACAATCAAAGAATTATGCACAAGTATTTGTATAATTGGAAGAAAGTGGCCAAGAAATTGGATAGTTTCTCAGGCTGAAAATAGGTGCTGACGTATCTGACAGAGCATGTAAAGTAAAGATGCTGCCTTTTCTGAGAAATCATTAAAAGCCAAATTGGATCAGGCAATGCAGAGTTACCAGAGCACCAGTGTGAAACTAGCTGATTCATTTGAAGGATCCAGTGGTTCAATGCCTATTCTGTGGAAAACTGGGCCATGGTGTGGTCACTTTTCTCAGGCCAAAACTGATAAACAAGTAGTCGATGCTGCTTGGCCTGCTGTGTTCATCCAGCCCCATACCTTGTTATCTCGGATTCTCCAGCATCTGCAGTACCTTTTATCTCTAGTCCTTAAAAGATCTGTTGCATGCTGCCACCAAAAAGACTCCATGGTGTAACTGAGGGCTGTTGATGATTTCAACTTCATTGCTCCCTCCAGGTTTAGTTTCTCATCCACTTCCATCTCAGAATTAATGCAAGTAAATTGCTGGAATCCCTACTGGCCATCATTAGTTCTCTTCATAGTCATTTGCATGGCCTTTTCAGGGATAGTACTCCCAGCAGTCCCCATCTTGATGACGTCAGTAGCACAATTTTGTGTGATCATCTCACATATGATGTTCTCAGTGTGTATCTCAATTCAAGCTTTAACTAATCTCTAGATAAATATCTCTGAAGATATCAGAATATAATATTGTAAACTTTTTGCTATTTTAATCCATGGTAGAAAATAAATATGGAACAAGAACAGTGAGCTACTCTATTATTCCCATTTGTGATTAAGTCCTTTCCTTTATAATTTTACTTACTTTGTGTTGATTAACTGTTCCATCATATATGCAGAGAGGTCTAAGTGTAAGTCTGTCAAAGTTGATCCGAGAAATTTTGTGACAAGTGAAATACTGCAACATTTTAAAATAATATAGAGCCTGACTGCCTGAGGCTCCTCTGGTACTATGTGAAATATTTTCTGCATAAATTGGTTTTCAAAAGATGGATTAGTTATTAAAGGCTATGGAAGAAAAAACTGAGTTTTACCTACAGAAAATATATTTTCAAAAATCATGTTATATGGCCTTGGTTTTCAAATTAAGAATAGTTCTGTGATGGAAAATTCATTGAGGGTAGATCACCATTTCTCTTCTGTATTTTGTAAGCTTAATCTAGAAGACATTTGTTCTCTCTAAGTGCTTTATAGATGATGCTGGTGGTCTACTAAAGTAAACGAGCCTCACAGACTGAATTTCACCTACTTGACTGAACAAACTGAGCTCTATCATAATTGCAATTAAAATATTGTTTTTTTTTCCAATATATTTGCAAGGAAAATAAATGAACTAAAAATGAGCTAAAACATTTCCTTCTTACTAGCCATAGTATGTATTTGAATTTTCTCTTCATGATTTGAGTTTGTTTCTAATGAGAATAGAATATTTGGGGGTTTAATTATTCACATGATCATAGAATCTACAGATATTGATAACACTTTTTTTTAAATGAAGCCAGCAGATCCTTCTGCTTTTCTTTTTAGAACTTAAATCTTTTGTTTACAGATTGCAGCTTGAAGGTAATCTCATTTCTTCAACAATTCTTCTGGAGTAACTTCAATTGAATAAAGAATAAGCATAA
Source organism: Ginglymostoma cirratum (assembly GCA_024137785.1). Taxonomy (NCBI): domain Eukaryota; kingdom Metazoa; phylum Chordata; class Chondrichthyes; order Orectolobiformes; family Ginglymostomatidae; genus Ginglymostoma; species Ginglymostoma cirratum. The sequence continues at coordinate 2,882,491 of JAHRHZ010000031.1, forward strand.
AGTAACTACTTTATGCCATGTTTGATCACTGTTTTATCAAAATCTAAAGCAAGTCCCCTGACCTCCATCCCTGAAAAGATAGTTTGCGCCTTGACGGTCAACTCTGTGTTATCTTCAGGCATGATCCAGGATCCCCCAGTGTGCCCTGACAGTAGTTTTTGCAGCGTTCGCTGCAGGTGGAAGCAGTGAAATGATAAGGTAAATGATTTTCTGTCCTCTGGTCTCTTCTTAAGCAACTGAGTTTTCCATTTTTCTTGTTCTTCCAAATATCCTTTGAATCACTAGTCCATAGATCACAGTCATTGTCAGCTCTCTCCCAGCTGTTTGTGTCAATGTCCACTGCCTTCATGTCTCTTCTGTAAGTGTCCTTGTAATGGAGATGTGAGCATTCAGCACGTTGCAACCCAGGGACCAATTCACCGCACAGAAAGTCTTTTGATATACAGCCATCATCCAGTTGATGAACATAGCTGAGTCATTACAGATGTCATTGGCCTCGCAATGAATGAATGCTGATGGAATTAACTTGGATACATGAAATTTGCACTGATGAAATTGCCCCATCAAGAAATGTCAAGGATGCATCTGAAGAAAAGACACTGAATGCAGAAGATGGTTCTGTACAAATTTGGTTACTAATTCAGGTTGGAAAACAATGACAAGTAATTGGCACAATCATTATGCCATCCTAGAAAACAAATTGTCTTTTTAATGTGAATTGTGGAACATGCGGCTTTTTCACTAAAGTAGTAAATTGTGGTTGGTTGCAAGTACTATGTTAAAAAGTCTATTTATGCCTATGTTTCCTGTAAGTTAATTTGTCCTCCAATTATAAATTCTGATCTCCACATTTATAGTGGAAGTAACGCATGGAAACATGCCCATTGTAATCACATGCTCCTACAATTGGATATCCTGCAGCATCACTGCTATCAGGAGGATGGAATTACGAGTTATTTCCATTATAGTAGAGAATACAAGGATCTATAATGGGAATATAAATATAGGTATAGAATTTATGGCTTTTAAAGAGGTATTATATGTACACACTCTCTGGTTGAATTATATTTGTCCTCTAACACAGCTTTACCTGATTTCTACATTTAAATTTGACTGTCTGAACGTATTGACACAGAAAATTGATTTGTTTGCTCATAATCTCAAAATCTGATTGTTCACGCAAGGATCAAAAGATTTTTCAGACTGCTAATTCGCTGGGCAAGCATTAACCTCTTAACAAAATTTTGAAGAATAGTGTTTCAGAAAGATAACCTTTGACTGAATTAAAAGTCATTGCAATTATTGCATATCCAAGTATTTTTTTATTCAGTCTTGTAATTTTTGTTTTCTTTTTGCTCAGGGGTGTGTCAAAGGAAAACAACCTCAAAAGTCAATTTGTTGAGATGTTGAAATAAAAAGGACTTAAAACCATATCATTTTATACTGTATATATAAACATTAAAAGTGCAAATAGATTAGATTGATATCTGCTTTTCTCAAAAGATTTTTCTGGAAGAACAGATTCCATAGGTAAAGGCCATTCCGGATAAATGATAGAATTATAGATCATAAATGTTTCCATTTGCTTACCAGGGCAAAACTATACTGTTAAATGAATCACTGTACAAAGAGAGTGAAACAACACATATTTAACAGCCATATTGTATATTAAAGGTCATTTGGTAGAAGTTTTAAAGAGAAACCTTATTCCACTGTTTTAGTCAATACTGCCACAAAAAAACTATTTTAACCTGCATTCACATTTCTCCATTGTGGTGTAAAAGAGATTCTAACTTGTCATTCAGCTACACAGTTTTTTTCCAGCATTTCTGTCAAAATTATGGTAATGAAATAATTTTTAAACATAGAGTTATGGTATTCCAAATGCACTAAGGAAGTTGTTATATTAGGAGGCAGGAAATATGATTCAAAATTGGATATCCTTTGGGTCATGAAATGTAACAGGCAATAAATAATCTATTAGTCAGACACAATTCCAATGGATAACAAAGTTCCCAGCTTCCCTGATGACAATTGCTATGTCGGTGACCCACAGCAATGTGAAAGATATTTGATAGGCTCCACATCAAAGATTCTTGTATAAGCTGCAAGCACATGGTGTAGGAAGTTTCATATTAGCATGGATAAAGGATTAGTTAGATAACAGAAAGCAAAGCATAGGGGATAAGGGGATCAGTTTTGGGGTGGCAAGCTATAACTAGTGAAGTGCCACAGAGATGAGTGCTGTGACTCAACAATTTACAACCTAGATCAATGATTTGGGTGATGGAACCAAATGTAATAGTTACATTGCAATTACATCAAAGTGGATTGGAAAGTAAGTTGTCAAAAGGGGATAGAAAGTCTGAAAAGGTTTATAAGTAGGCTAAGTGAGTGAACAAAAAATTGTCAGATGCACTATTATGTGAGTATGTATGAATTTTCTCATTTTAACTGGAAGATTAGAAAAATAGTACCCTATTTAAATGGAGAGACAGTACAGGACAGAGACAATGATACCGAGAGATCTGGGTGTCCTGGTACGTGAGTCACAAAAAAGTTAGTATCCAGGTAGAGCAAGAGATCAGGGAGGCAAATGAAATGTTGTTAATTGCCAGGAAATGGCATATAAAAGTAGAGGCATTTTGCTACAGCTGCATAGGGCATTGGTTTCTGTATTTGAAAGGTAAATATATAATTGCTTTAGATGCAGTTCAGAGAAGGTTCACTTGACACATCTCTGGGACAATGGGCTCATCTTCTGAAGAAAGACTAAACAGATTACAACTACATGCAATGGAACTTAGAAGAATGAGAGATGATCTTATTGGAATTTATGGTCTTAAGTGAACTGAAGAGGGTAGATTGCCTGAGACTAAAATTGGGGGACATATTTATTGAATAGAGATTTACCTTCAATGACAGAGAAGACGAAAATTTATTTTTTTATTAGAGGGTCATTAATGTGCAGAATTTTCTTCCCCATGAAGTAGCCAATATTCAAGTCTGAGCTAGATTTTTGGTAGCCCACAAACCAATAGCCACACTGCAACAGCTACTGATCAACGTAAGGGACCCCATACCCACAACCAATAAAACTAATGTAATATATAAAATACCATGCAAGAACTGTGAGAAACACTACATAGGCCAAACTTGAAGAAAACTGGCAATAAGGATACACAACACCAACTAGCCACCAAGAGACACGATCAATTCTCACTGGTCTCAATGCACATGGACAAAGAAGGACACAAATTCGACTGGGACAACACACCTTTAATAGCATGAGCCAAACAGAGACATGCCAAGGAATTCCTGGAGTTCTGGCATTCCAAAAAAAAAACATTGACCCGGCTCCGACATACAAACCACTGAAAAACAGAACAAAGTTTGCTAACCACCCCAGAAAACTGAGGCATATAAATAACAAGTGGGACGGAACACCAACGCTTCACCGGAGATGCACTGACGATGTTACCTAGCAGGCTGACGAAATATCTGCAATCAAACAGACCAGCTCAGCAAGCAAGTCTACAACCTCATCCACATCCTGAGCCACAAATCTTCTCAAAAACTTTAGGCTTCTCCTTACCTGTATTTTTGATTGTGAACTGAAAAAGGCAAAAGAACTATTTTAATTACCAAGGATTGTGGAAGGGATTGTTGCATTTTTTAAAAGCAGGCAGCAAACACTTGCAGCAAATGCTGTTCACACTGTTTCTTGTTCAAAAGTGACAGATGACTGCAGAAGGACTGATACCAGGGGAGATGTATCCAAAGTGAGATTCGGACAGCAACACATAGCTGACGGGTCCATGGAGTGGTGACTAGTGGTCAATGACAAAGACCTTCTGCCTACTAACAGCAATGTGATTGGCTTCCAGGTACCTAAAGAGTTTATGGCTATGAACAACATAATTAGATCTCTGGAAGATAATGTGGTGTCCTTTTTCCCACTGCAGTAAAATATACCAAAAGTCTGAAGAAAGCCAGTTTATTTCCCCTCACAAGTTGCTATAAGCTGTGGCTTTTAACCAACAAGTCAGAGACTTCTACAAATACTTTTGTCAATCATTTGTTCTAGGCATCCTGCCCGGAAGTAAGAGACACCTGAAGAGAAAGAGAGATCATGAAACAGAAGACCTGACAAATAAAAGGACCATCTCAGAGAACCCTGTGGGCAGAGGCCATTGAAATGTCATTCCACTATTCCCTCCACCTATAACATCAATTTTCCTTTTGCCTGTGTCTCATCATATGTCTGAATAGGGGGAGTTTTTAAGGTGGTTAGAGTTTTATCTAGTAAATGTTGAGCATTCATAATTGTTTACAAGTATCTAGAAACTAATAACTTGTGATAAGTAGTAATTCTTGCGAAGTAAAGAAATCTGGTCTGTTCTTTGTGTTACCAGGAGTTCCGTTATCTCAGAAAACCAATAAATTCTGGAATTTTGCATACTCTGTTAAAATCTTTAACTTTTATGATGATTCTGGGAACAGTGGGATTTGAATTCCATCACACAACCTCAGTGAGGTGTGGGGTTCACTTGGAATTGATCTTGAAACAAGGACTATTCATTAATAATGCAGGTGAAGGAAAACACCAGATTCTGTACTGCATTTCAGACCTGGAACGAGACGCAGCTAAGCATTTCCTACAGGTGACAGAGTTATCCGTAGCCTTAAGGGAACTTTGGAAACCCAAGTCAAGTGAATTGGCAGGTAATGTGAGGGTAGGATTGCCTTTTTTTAATTCCTGTACAGGATGTGACATTGCTGACTGGGCCAGCACTTATTGCCCATCCTAGTTGCCCTTAACAAGGTAGTGGCAAGATACCTTATTGAACTGCCTTATTGACCAAGCCTTACTTTTCAACATGGACTGTTTCAGTATCTCAGAAAGCGTGAATGGTTCTGAATGTTATGCAGTCAACGGTGAACGTTCCCATTTCTGACTTTATGATTCGGGAAGGTCATCAATAAAGAAGCTCAAGATGGTTGGGCCAAGGTCACTACCCTGAGGCAATTTTCCAAGTTGTCAGAGGGATGCCAGTGTTGTAGCTGTACTGAAGCAGTTTGTGAAGGGACAAAAACATGCCCTAGCATGTTCTGGAGCATATGCAGAATGTTGTCACTGCCTATAGCCTTTGTACAATCCAATAGCTTCAACTGTTTCTTAGTATCATGCAGAGTGAATCAAATTAGCTGAAGACAGGCTTGTGAGTTGATGGGGATCTCTAGAGGAGACCAAAATGGGTCATCCCCTTGGAACTTTTGGCTGAAGATTCTTGCGAATACTTCAGTCTTATCTTTTGCACAAATGTGCTGGGATCGCCCATTATTGAGGATTGAGATGTTTCTGGAGCCACCTCCTCCAGTGATTTGTTTAATTGTGCAACACTATTCATGGTGGAATGTGATTGGACTCCAGAGCTTAGATCTGATCCATTGGATCCATTGACAGAGCTAAGAAGGCAGATATAATTAAGATTCCAGCACGGCAGTTGGGTTTAGAAGAAATACAAGAGATACCAGGTACTCCAGGTAGCGAAGTATTGGAATCAAGTGATAATCAGTCATGGTTGAAGCAGCTTAAGCATGACAAGAAAATCAAGGAACAACAGATGGATGATAAAGACAAAGGAAAAGCAGAAAAAGAAAAGGAAAGAGCAGAGAAAGATAAGGAAAGGGAGATGGCAATGGAAACAAATAGAAAGGTAATGAATATTAGAAAAGTGGAATTAGAATTTCAAAGAAGAGAGAAAGACGGGGAAAGATGATTCAGTTGAAACAGGGGACATCAGATACAGATGTAGGCCCCAGTGGGAAGATGCTGAGGAATAATTTAAAGTCCAGTAAAAGAATATTTAACTTTATGCAAAAAATGAGGAAAATTATATAGAGACATTTTTCATGTCACTTGAGAAAATGGTGAAGCAAATGAATTGGAAAAAAGAAGACTTGACATTGCTCATGCAGAGTAAGTTGATTGGATGTGTGCCATAAATTTATGCTTCACTATCAGAGGAGGTTTCTCAGAAATATGATGGCATAAAAAATATCTATATCAGCTGTATAGAAGTTAGTGCTTGAGGCAAATAGACAAAAGTTCTGGAATTTGAGGAAACAGCCTGGGTAAACCTATATCTAGATGTATGGGGAAACCACATCTGGAGGTCTTTGAGAGATTATTCTTTTAAAAAGCTCAACAACTTCTGTAATAAGAACCCATGTTAAAGACCAAAGGATTGCAACTGTTAGACAGCCAGCAATAATGAGCTGATCCACAAAAACTAAACTTTTAACCTGTCACCCTCAAAAATTCAAAAGGGATACAAAATTAGGAAAGCAGCCAAGGTCAAGAATAGAGAGCTGGAAATACTCCCACTCTAATCAGAAGCAATAGTTCTGAGGGTGGACATGAAAATCAGAAGCCAGGACTTTTCAATTGTAATGGGGTGGGACACATTCATTCAGAATGCTGGAAGTTACAAGGGAAAACCATGGAACTTATTGGAGTTCGTAAGAATAAGTGCCAAAAGGAAACTCAAAAGGAAAGGGTCACGTATCAAATTGCAACTTTAGCTACAACTAAGAGATCAGGCATAAACTTTGCTGAGTGCAGCAGAAACACATGGGTTAGCTGAGAGATATGAAGGGAATTTTTTTACAAGAGATACAAAGATATTCCCCCATTCCTAAAATGAGGCATCCAGGCCTGTAATAATACTAAGGAATACAGGATTCACTCAAACTCTCATACTCTAGAAGGATTTATTTTTACATCCAGAGAGGTAAATGAAAGCCAAGATGTCGATAAGTGGGATAGGTGGACACAAAAAAAACCCAGTTTCATTGTACAAAGTTCAATGCCTGAACTAGTGATAGTTGGAGTAGTTAGGAAATTATCAGTGAATGGAAAAAAAAAACTGCAGATACTGGAAAACAGAAACAAAAAAAAAACAGAAATTGCTGGGAAAACTTAGCAGGTCTGGCAGCATCTATGGAGAAAAAGCAGAGTTAACATTTCGGGCTCACTGTTTTCTCTTCTGAAGAAGGATCACTGGGCCTGAAATGTTAAGTCTCTCCACAGATGCTGCCAGACCCGTTGACCTGGCTATTCCCAGCAATTTCTATTTTGGTTGATTTACTTCTGGGAAGATTTGACATGAGTGGAGGTCATGTTTTGCCTATTATCATGGAAAATCCCATTGAGGCTAAAGAGAATCAGTAGGTAATTCTCCATCCCGCGTGTGATGACACAATTACTAAACAAAGTCCTCACTACAGCTCACAGCAATCACACAATTGGGCGTTGGGTATTGGAAACTCTGTCTAAGAATGCGGATAACTCAAATGAAGTGTTTGGCATGTTAATTGAAGCTCAAGAAGCAGATCCAAAGTGAAGTAAGTTAACACAGACAGTTCACACTAAGGTGGAGACTGGAGGAGTGCCAGAATGCTATTACATTAAAAAACAATTCTTCATTTCCTCATCAGTATGTCCTTACAGATCAGCAGATAAAGAATGAATGGTTGAACATCAAATATTTTACTGTCCAAATATTGCAATGAAATATTGCAAGTAATACATGAAATTTCTATGGCAAGACAGATAGGAATACAGAAAATACAAGCATTGATGTACATTTACATTGTCAAGAGTTCATAAGAAGCAGTGCTATTCTGTAGTATATGTCATTTATGTCAGGTGATAGGAAAACCCCAATGCGTAGTCAAACCAGTACCTTCAATATAAATAATATTTCTTAAAGAAACATTCAGTAAATCATCAGTAGAGTGTGGGACCATTACCTCAAACGAAAGCAGGTAAAAGTATTTTACCCTCAGACCCATTGTCTCACTAATAGGCATGTTAACATACAGACTAGCCAAAGTGCTACAGTGCAAACTGAAATACTTAGTTGACAACACTACCCACTCCATCCGCTCCTCCCAAGAATTCCTCAACATCATCAAGGACACCAGAATAGAAGAGGACAAGATAATGGTATCCTTTGATGTAACAGCACTTATTTACATCCATAAACATCAACCTAGCCAAGGAGACAATTGCCACACTGCTGGATGAATCAGGAAGGCCGGCAACCCATGACACCAAAAGTATCAACAAGGACAGCACCCTGAAACTGCTGGATCTGTGCTTCACAACCCACTTCACCTTCAACGACCGTATATTCAAACAAATCAACAGAACATCAATGGGATGCCCAATATCAGGACTGATTGCAGAAGGCATAATGCAAAGATTGGAATGGACAGCGCTCTCCACTATACATCCCAAACTCTGGGTCTGCTATGTAGACGACACCTCCATGATTATCAAATGCACAAGACGAGAAGAAACCCACCGACACATAAGCAACATCTTCACAGGAATAAAATTCAAAAAGAAGAAGAGAACAATAACCGACTACCCTTCCTAGACACAATGGTAGAACATACGAACAACAGGCTGATGTATATAGGAAGATCACACATACCGATCAGATACTTAATTACACCAGCAACCACCGCAACAACCCATAAATGGAGCTGCATCAGGACATCATTCAAATGAGCCACAACACACTGCAGCGACCTGGAATTGTACAAAGCAGAACAGGAGCACTCATACGGAGTTTTTAAATGGAATGGATACCCAAGAAGCTTAATCCGCCCTTTACCTTCGCAACAGACCACAACAAGAAGACACAACATGGCCAGACACACTAATCACCCTCCCGTACATCAGAGACATATCAGAGATGACCACACGACTACTCAGCCCCCTAGGTAACAGGGTAGCCCACAAACCAACAACCACCCTGCGACAGCTACTGACGAACATAAAGGATCCCATACCCACAAATAATAAAACAATTGTAATATATAAAATACCATGCAAGGACTGTGAGTACCATTACATAGGCCAAATTGGAAGAAAACTGATAATTAAAATACACAAACACCAACTAGCCACCAAGGGACATGACCAATTCTCACTGGTCTCAATATACACGATCAAAGAAGGACACAAATTCGACTGGGACAACACATCCATAATAGCACAAGCCAAACAGAGACATGCCAGTAAATTGCTGGAGGTCTGGCATTCCAACCAGAACTCCATCAACAAACACGTTGAACTCACGCCAATATACAAACCACTGAAAAACAGAACCAGAAGTAATGCCAACCATCCCAGCAAACTGAGGCATATAAATAACAAGTGGGACGGAACACCAACGCTTCACCGGAGGCGTACTGGCAATGTTACCTAGCAGGGTGACGAAACATCTACAATCAAAAAGACCGGCTCAGCGAGCAAGACTACAACCTCATCCTCATATCCTGTCAATTATGGATGTAACAATCTATTTCCCAGAAGATACTCATTTACAGACCATAACAGCTACAGTAATAGAAATTACAACTTATTTTTCTCCTCATTGTGGAATACCAACTAAGATTCCAGCTGATCAGGGTTTAACTTCATATCCAAAATATTCCAGGAGATCATTACAGTTTGAGTTTAAAACAACTGAAGTCTACTGCACATAGTCCATAAACACCAGATGCTTTGGAGAGATATCTTCAGACTCTCAAAACCATGATTAGTGTCAAGAATACCCCTCGGATTAGGTCAAAGGTACACCTTGTTGTCTCAGGTTCCTTATTACTTCCTTTCAGAGTTTCCCCAAATGAAACTATTGGATTTAGTCCTACGAATTAGTTCATGATGATAAGCTTGATCCATTAAAATTGATTAAGAAGTGCTTGAAGCAAAAAGATGAACCCTCAATTTTGGAAAACATCTTCATGTTTCTAGAAAGTCTCACAGGAACATATAAGGCAGCATAAGATCCTTTGAAAAGTTTCACAAGTAAAAGTGAAAGAATATAGAGATAAATATTCAGCAATTAGAACATTTCTGTTTTTCCTAGGTGAGCCTCTGAAAGCAACATTATCAAAAATACAGAAAGGTAACGAGGTTAGTAAAACGATTATCTAATAAATACTCCTGATTGTTGAAAGAATCAGTAATGTCATGTAAACATGTGAAAAAGTATCCACGTAGAGAACAAGGAGGAATTAGGTTGTCAGGTGGTAAGATGACAGAGACAGTAACCGTGAGATAGAAGAAGTAGACAGTCTGAAAGTGACAGTTAGGCACTGTGTTCTCAATTTAGGAGAAGGACAATGGGAGGATCTTGAAAAATTACTTATGTGTAGAGACAGACCTAGGTGTACTACATTAGCTAGCTATGATGGGGGCATAGGGGATGCAGGACCAATGAAACAGCATCCTTACTGGTTGAGCCTTCAAAACAAGAAAGAATGGCATGGTCAGCAGGACGCCAGGCTTTGAGAAGTTGAAGGCAATCCCAATAAATGAACCAGTATTTGCCACCCACGGTTTTTCCAGCCTTTTCCTGAAGGTAGCAGGATGGATTAATAGGGTAGTTAAGAGGGCACATGGGAATTTACCTTTATCAGTCATGGGATAGATTATAACATCAGGGCCACAGCTGGACTATGGTGAGCACTATAGGAAGCCTTGATGTGAAGGTGCTGGTGTTGGGCTGGGGTGGAAAAAGTCAGAAGTCACACAACACCAGGTTATAGTCCAACAGGTTTACTTGAAATCACAAGCTTTCAGAGAGCTGCTCCTTCATCAGATGGGGAAAAAGCAGGGAACGTCATAACCTTTAAAAAACATTTGGATGAACACTTGGCAAGTCATAACATTCAAGGCTATGGGCCAAGTGTTGGAAATGAAACTAATGTAGATTTAGAGTAGGTTTCTTCAGGGCAGACTTGATGGGCCGAAGGGAGTATTCTTTGCTGTATGATTCTATGATTTTCCAAATGGTAATTGTTGCTCATGATTTGGGGTAGATGCAGTTATGATGCAGGATGATGAGTTGCATGTAGAACAAATGAATGGGCTATTTCTCCAAGAAACTAAACCAGTATTAGAAGTGCTCTACTGTGTAAAAAGAGATTTTGGGATTATTATTAGCTCTTCAACAATAGACAAGGGAGTAAACGATAATGGGGGTACAGATAGGAAAGTGGAGCTGAGATCACGACCAGATCTTACTGAAAGGTGGAACAAACTCAAAAGCCCAAATGGCATTCTCCTGCTCCTAAGTTCTATATTCCTATGTTTCCAAAGGACCCAGGCTGAATTCCTCATGTATAATGAGCTAGCTGCTCTTAGTTAGAGTTAGCAGGATATAATTTGTTAGAACCCTGAAGATAGCAAGAGAAAAATCAAGCAGAATATCTGTTACTGAATGTTATTGTCTTGAAATCGGGCCTCGCTAGGTATTGAATGCAAATATTACAGTAAATTCCATGTGAAATCATCACGATCCAAAACACATGTGCTAAAATGACCCCATTGACTTTGAGTCATCGTCCTTGCAGCCTGCAGTGAAAATCTTGACATGTCACCTCCCAATGGATCTAAGACAAGTAAATAATGTGAACAATTTAACTGCCCATCTGCTGGGTTTCTTGTGGCTGCAAAATGCAAAATGCAAACCTGTTGAACAATTTGAGAGGAATTTTGTTAAATAGAAATTCATAATGATTCTACTTTCAAATATGTTAACCATAGTTTATAGTGAATGCTGAACATTCTGGTGTAACCCAACATTCATCTATAAAGTTCCCTGATGGAGTTGAACGTCCTACTCATGTTTGTAACCACAGAAAATAAAGTTCCCACTCATTTGGACATTTCAAAATTTTAATTGAGATGAGGCAATACTGAGTTAGCATCGACTCTTGAACATGCAAAGCACAAATTGCAAATAGTGAATGTAGTTCTTTTGATGGAGATTGGGAATTTGGGGCCAGTTTCTCATCTCTACTCCCCAAAGGCTGCATTTATAACTTCAAACGTTGCTACTAGCCTCTTCATTCTTCCAGTCACCCTGCAATGAAAACCAGGTTCAGTCCAAATATCTTCTTAAACAGGGAGATTCATTTGTTAGAATCATTACTTCTGAGAACATGTGTAAAATTGTGAGCTCGTTTGGATAGATTTTAGACAGGGACAGACATTTTTGTCAAAGCAGTGGATAAATAAGTTCTGCCCTGCAGCATTGATTGGACTCAAGGCTGAAGTCGGAAGTTGAGAATTGTTACATATGGTTTTGACATGAGATTTGATAAGATGCTTTTTTGGGCACACATGCCAAATGTGGGCATTTAACAGAGCTACATAGTCAGTTGGGGTCAGTTAGCTGGACGACTGGTTTATAATGTAGCATGATACCAAAAGCATGGGTTCAATTCCCACAGCAGCTGAGATTACCGTGTAGGACTCTCCTTCTCAGCCTCTCCCTTTACCTGAGGTATGGTGACCCTGAAGTTAAATCACCACCACTTGTCTTTATCTCTAATGAGAGAGCAGGATTATGGTGACTCTACCTTTACATAATCTACTATATGTGACTACCCAGTATACTGTAAGACAATTTCAATACTTCAAGTAAACAACATGAAAATGTTCACTGCAATAAGTTAAACATCTGAACAATCAGATGAGTGAGATCTGGATTTGAACCGTCTGTTTATATCCAACCCTGAAATGTCTGTTTATGTTCTGACATACAGGACATGCAACATTCATTTTTGTTGTGCACCCCCATATGCCAGAAACGTCCCTCTGTCCAAACTCACGGTGGAGTTTTGACACGTAATATTGTATGGAGAAAAATAACTGAGAAACTGATTACTAACACAGGAAAAGAAATGCTATGATATGGAAGTAAAATCCCAAGATAGAATCAGATATCTGTAGAATCCTGAAGCACAAATCAATTTGTATGCTGGTTCAAATATATTTCCTTCCAATCATGGTTTCTTAAGTGTCGGTCACTGCCCATAATCCTAAAGAGCCCAGTGTAATGGTGCATGCTCACAGGATGAAATATGCAACAGAAAGTCTGACTGTGTTGATGTCTTTATTCCCAGGAGGTTGATGTTCAGGCACACAGACCACAGCTATGAAATTAGATCCTTCTATGCAAATGCAGATTGACTTGTTTGGGCATCATGCAGAGCTAAAGTGAAATATGGAGGATTTGCTCCAAGTTGTCCATGCAAATGTGCAATTTATTGCTTCTGCAGATGTATAGCACGCCAGAAGTAGAACACTAAAAGGGCAAATCCAATATTTCAATGCTCCATCTTTCACTTATTTAACTTCCATTTTAGGTCTTTTCTATTAACCTGTTAACAAATGGTTTGCCTTCATTTTGCACAAAGCTGGTCTCCAGCTCACTGCCATGTAGTCTTATATTTCACCGCTGCCATCTAGAGGAATTATAAAGTATATCAACTCATGGCATGCATAATTTAATGTTAAGCTGATAGAAGACGACACTTAATATTGTTATTTGTACACTATATATTTAGATTGTCACTTTTGGTAATGATAGATTTTAATGTAATTTTCATTATATTTTAATGATTCCTACATATATTATAATAATTTGCAAACTCTGCACTGTCCAAAATGCATCCACAACATTGGGAGCCTTCTGTGTGAGAATGACCTTTATTGGCAATTCAATCTAATTTTTCATATTATTTTCCAATAAAAATCCTATTATACAGCATTCCTCAGATGAAAAAAAATTTACATATTTCAGGCATACAGTTCTGTCAAACATTCCATTTAGCTCTTCTTTAGCTTGTTCTATAATACCCATTTCACTAATGGAGTGAGGCAGTCTTGTGGTGCAATGAGTAGATCTCTGCCCCTGAGACAGAGGATTCAAGTTCAAGTCCCAACTCAGGACTTGATGTCTCAAAGATGTTGCATTCGTAAAGTGGCTAAACACGTTGATTATCAACCTGCAATTGGCAGGAAGAGCAGGAGAAATTCCTTGTTCATCATCTGATTGGAAGAAAATTGGATGCGCTAACATCATTCTGCATAGTTCCAGGCTACAACGTGCAATTAAAAATGCCAGTTGTCACAGTAGCCTAGACTCCTTGAGTGATTTAAGCTGACAACACCTATGGGAATCTAGAAATTCTCTTCTTCCACTAGCTTAGTTACCACTTCTGAGCACTACTGCCAGCTTCAACTGATGGTCATAGATTTTCTAAGTAGCTCTTAGCAATTTCCCCTCATGAGTGCCAACATTTTTCTTTTTACATACAATACATATTTAATGGATGAACCTTTAGAAAAGTGCATACCAGTTATATTTTCAGCTTTCAGTGGCAGAAAACTAGTGCAGTTTGTGGAGTTGAATGTTGTACTGGTAAATTTGACCTACTTTCAGTCTAAGACAGCATTAAAGCATAGTACAGCCACCCACTGCCCTACAAGAGATGGCACATTATAAACAAAAATCTGCTGATCAACATTTGTAACTGGGTTTAGAGAAAGTTATTGAATTGATAATGGACACAATGAAAAATCAAAAATGCTGAAGAAGTGAATTGAAACTTCTTGAAATTGGAATTAGTTTGTCAGTACCAAGGAGGGCAAAAGTCATGGACTCAGTTTGATGTTTCCAGGCAGTTCCCTGTCCAAAACTGGTGGGACAAGCCAACTGGCTACAGGGAGCTGGAGATTGCAGTGGGGACCAATGGTATGACCCTTTCATTGAATGGAGGAGGGCTTTATTTTATACGGTAAATACAAAGTCATATCAAATGTGGATAGTATTTGGAGATGTTCCTTTATCAGCACTAATATTGTAATGTTGCAATTAAGCAGAAGGTTAGAGTCTAGAGATATTATTCAGTATACATCATTCAATTAGAAATATAACAGTGAATTACAGAGGCGTGACTGTAATAAACTCAGCAGCTCTTCCTTTTTAATTCACTGTCGGAGTAGTTGGAACAGTACAAAACAGTAGCTTGAAATTATACAAGGTGTCCTCTGATCTGTTGCTGTAACCCCAGCAATAGTCATCTCGACATGTCCCTTGGTTATAAGTGGTTCCTAGATTTATGAGAGGAAATTAATGAAAGCCACAGAATCTTAGCCCCAGCATAGCATATAAGTAATACATGAGCTGAGTAAGAGGAGGGTCCACCTCTGCAAAGCTCCAGGCCTGTTTCCATTGAATAAATATTCAAATGAAGGTCTTGGTTCAAGTGAACAAAAGGTTCTGTGGGATTAAGGGGTGTCTCAAATTAAGTGATGCACTATTACACTTGCAGCAAAGGCGGCACAGGCAAACATAAGTCATGAGTTTGAGATACACACAATACTTGCAGATAAAATCCTTTCTCTCAACAAAACTGCAGCAAAGGTGGAGGGTAATATCTACATAGGCACACAAATACATTAAAATACTGCCGTTATCAAACTTTTGAATGGACCTCTTTAATATTAATGTTGATCTCTCTCCTCACCTTCTTGGTTGCTGTAACACTGTATATTCACTCTGTTCAGTTACCCTGATGCACGAGCATGGTACGATCTGCCTGTAAAGCACATAAGACCACACTTTTCACTGTACCTCGGTACATGACAGTAATAAATCAAAGCAAATCAAAATACTGTTCACTAAATCAATCCAGCAATCAGAAACAATGTTACAATGAAATGTCCTTGCACCAGGATGGTTGCCAACTGGTTACGGGGCTGACATTTATAACACCTTGTATTCTTGGGGAACCGTGTGGAAAAAGTTCAATGCCCTCATCCAGCTGCTAGCTGCTTTCCACAGAGAAAAGTATGTGATTCCTCTGGTAAATCTGGCCTCTGTCACATGTTGTATACATCTACAGGTAACAAACTGGATGACTTGGCAGATGCCTCCTGTGGGAACCTGGAAGGATCCTGTGGCATAGAAGCTTAATGCAGTGATGACCTTCACAATTACAGAAGGAGCTGTCCCAGTTCTTGAAACTGTTTCCAGGTCAGCCTGGAGCAGATGGTACATCACTGTCAAATCCTCTCTAGTGAGGCAGAGATGGCAAGAAGACTTCCTTCAGACATGCCAAAGTACAGCTGTCAGGAGATAAATTGTACTGTAAAAGTATTGACAAGTGTACACAAATCTCCTGAGGTATCATGCACCTGCAGGCCCCTTAATCAAATTGTCTTGTGTGTCTCAATCATGCCAAGTTTGCATTTTATGTTCCCAGTGCAGAAGCTGTTGTAATAGAAGAACCTAACAGGAATTTTGATTGAAGTCAAAAATATTTGAATTCTATATGTGCAGTTCGTAAACATTGTTCAGCACCAGCAGGGCTAATTCATAAAATTTACAGGTCAGTATTCGACACACAGTACTTTAATTGCAGGATATTGCAGACTTCACAGGAATGCTAAGCAATGTGTTAAATGTAGCACAATACTCTGTCTCAATCATGCTCTCCAGTGCTTAGGGATTTTTTACGTAATTGATGGAAGATTACTTTCTTCTCTTACTGGCAATCATGTTCAGCATGAGATGAACCGTCATTACAGCTGTAATACCTTATTGAGTGATAGTTTTGTACCTTCATAGCAACACAAATTAAAAACAAAAATGTTAGTGTGTAATACAGTTATGAGATAGCATAATGCACTTGTTCAGTCTGATTAGAAGTGCTGTATAACAAGTGATAAATAAATGACCAGACTGATACTCCATGGTTTCTCCTGTAGATTGGATAACTTATAAAGAGAAACAAATCCACGCTGACAGAACTTCAAGCAAAGTGAAAGATTATTAATCAGCTTTGGGGTATCTGTACAGTTACCATCTGAGCAATTGAATTGGGAATTGATCAAACCAACCTGATGGCTCAGTTACCATCACCACAATTTTTAATGCCTTTTACTTATTTCAAAGGAGCTTCTGTTTCCACAGTTCCTGATTTAAACGCTGTGTTCCTATTCCCAGAGTCTTGCTGTTAGCTGAATGCAAATCTCTTCTGGCACCAGCTATACCATCTCTACACTAAGTCCAGTTTATTGGCAAATGCACATTTGCAGCTATAGAAACATGAAGTATATTTATAACAGTATATAGCTAGATAGTATCTTTTAAAGTAGTAGCATGTGATAGACAGAGCAAAGCAACAACACAACCCCAACACTTCTGATCAAATCTCTATAGCTCTGCCATACTGGTCCTAAATGGTGGTGGACAACAAATAACGTCAATTCCATTGATATGGAAGCCCAGCACATCAGTGCCAAAAAAAACAAAGCTGGAGCACTGCAACAGTTCAACAGTCAGACGTTCCAAGTGGCTGATGAATATCATTTCAGCCTCCTCTTGAGGTCCCCAGTATTGTATATCAATGTAAAGGCCTGAAAGAGTTGATACTGAGGAAATCCTTAAGCATCTATCCACTTTGATGAAGTCACTCATACCTGGAGGTAGAACAGCTTAGGACCTAAAAGGAGTAAGACCCAGCATCCAGGTCTTCTTCATAATCTCAGCAACTATGTCCATCACATCGGTGTAACCTCACATTGTTGTTAAATGCAAAAGCATCATCTTATCTATGACAAGAGCCTCTTCTTGTTAGATTAGCAAATGAACTTCCTCTCTCCCAATCGACCATACAAGTCCTGTAGATTCCAATCTTAAAAACGGATGGTGGCAGCAAACCAATCGCACAGCGAATATTAACAAAAACAGTATTCAAAGTGGTCTGTGGTGACTATTGTCATGACACCAATGGCACCCAGAAGAATAGATACCAGTCTTCACCCAATTTGATTCACTTGTTGTGATATTAAGAAACAAATGAAGATCCCGTACATGTGAGCCTTGGTAACATGTTGGTTATGATGCTGAAGAATTATGCACCAAAACCAGCAATGGCCCTTGCCACCCTGTTCTAGTTTAGCCAAAACTCTGGCTTCTATGCAACAATTGCAAAATTGCATGTGTTCTTCCTATTCACAAGAAGCAGGCCAAATCCAAGCCAGTCAATTATCACCCTATCAGTCTGCTCTCAATCATCAAAATGATGGAAGATTTGTTCACAGTGGTCTTTTCTCTTACTCTGAACCCACCATTACCTTACTCAAGTAACTAACAGTCTCTTGCAATGTTCTTTATGCCTTGATATCCCTCTCTAATATTACCTCTTTGTTCTGACATCTTAGCTAACTTCATTTAAACCCTCCTGAATTGCACTGGTAAATCACCCTTAAAAGAAATTGGTCCTGTCTCTGTTTAGGTCATAGAATCATAGTGTCATGCAGTACAGAAACAGACCCTCCAGTTCAACCAGTCCACACCAATTATCTTCCCAAACTAAACTAGTCCCACCTGCCTGCATTTCATCATATCCCTCCAAACCTTTCCTATTTGTGTATTTATCCAAATGTCTTTTAAATGTTGTAACTGTACCTACATTCACCATTTCTTCTGGCTGTTCATTCCACATATGAACCACACTCTGTGTAAATAAGTTACCACTCACGTCCTTTTTAAATCCTTCTCCTCTCACCATAAAATGTATCCCTTTGTTTTGAACTCCCCCACGCAAGGGAAAAGACCTATGCTATTCACCTTACGTATGCCCTTCATAATTTTATAAACCTTTGTAAGGTCACCCCTCAACCTCCTACGCTCCAGTGGAAAAAAAGAAGTCCCAGCCTGTCTTTATAACTTACACCCTCCATTCTTGGCGAAATCCAGGTAAATCTTTTCTGAAACCTCTCCAGTTCATTAATATCCTTCCTATAACAGGGCAGCCAGTACACACACTACTCCAGAAGAGACCTCACCAACATCCTGTACAACCTCAACATGGTGTCCCAACTTCTACACCTAAAGGTCTGAGCAACGCAGGCAAGCGTACTAAATGCCTTCTTAATCACCCTGTGACACCAATTTCAAAGAATAATGTACATGAACCTTTAGGTCTCTCTGTTCTACAACACTACCATTAATTGTATAAGTCTTGCCCTTGTTTGTTTTAATGAAATGCCATACCTCACATTATCCAAATTAAACTCCATCTGCCACTCCTTAGCTCATTAACGCAACTGATCAAGGTCTCTTTGTAATCTTAGATAGCCTTCTTCACTGTCCACTATACCATCAAATTTATTGTTATCCACAAACTTACTACTATGCCTCCTATATTCTCATCTAAATCACTTATATAAATGACAATCAAAAATGTACCCAGTACCAATCCCTATGGAACATTGCTGGTCACAGGCCTCCAGCCCAAAAATCAACCTTCCACTACCACACTCTGTCTCCTACCATAAAGCCAATTTTATATCCAATTGGCAAGCTCACACTGAATCCCATTAATCTAATTTTACTAATAAGTCTACCATGCAAAATCTTATCAAAGGCTTTACTAAAGTCCAAGTAAACAATGTCTACTGCTCTACCCTCATCAATATTTTTGGTTACTCCCTCAAAAAATTCAATCAAGTTTATGAGACATGACTTCCAATGCACAAAACCATGCTGACGATCCCTAATCTTTTCTTGCCTCTCCGAATACATGTAAATCCTATCTTTCAGAATCACCTCCAACAACGTACCCAACACCAATGTCGGACTCACAGGTCTAGAATTCCCAAGCTTCTCCTTACACCCCTTCTTAAATAAAGGGACAACATTAGCCACTCTCCAGTCCTCCAGCACCTCACCATTATGTTTTCTAAGACCTCCAGCCCTTCCTCTTCAGTAATGGGAACTGTTTTCAAAACATCAATATTTATTCCCCAGAGTTCTCTAGCCTCTGTTTCTTTCTCCACCGTAAAAACTGATGCACCTTGTTAATTTAATATTTAACACAAAGACAACTTCAATGATCTTTGAGGGGCCCTAGATTTGAGGGATTTTGCTCTTTTGTACATACCCTATCACCCACAGAACTGATCCCAATATCTCAAGAATCTAAAACACTCCCTCTTGCACATGTCTCCAGTCACGCATCCTTCTGCTTTTGTTGTGGTTGTGTTAGTATCACAAATGAATACCCCTATTCTGCCAAAGTTTATTTAATTGCAAATGTGCTTAATAATATAATAATGACTAGATTATCTGCTTTTGTAATGTTGATCACTTATCTGTGCTATTCTTCTGTACCTTCTGGCATAGGTCCATGACTATTCCAGGGATTACCATTTTTAATTTTTTTTTGTTCATTTCTTTCGTAGTTCTCTAACTTCTATCTATAGATCAAATTCCTCTTTCTACCATATCATTGGTACCAATGTGGACCATAAGCATTAGCTGTTCATCTCTCATTTCAGCATTTTCTAAAGCCATTCAGTGTCATTCTCAATCTTGGCACCAGTGAGGAAACATCATTCTGGATTCACATCTGCAGCCACAGAAATGGTCTGTTCCTTCACTATCGAAGTATCCAGTGCAATTGTTCCTCCAATTCTATTTGTGTATCCTTATATGTCTGAGCCAGCCACTGGATGCAGCCTGCAGATGAACTATCACTTCCAGTGTTTAGGACTGAACACCAGTTAGAGATCGACTTGCGTGCGGAGGTCCCTGCACAAAATTATTATTTCTGACTGTTGGGTGGTTACCGTTCCTGCTCTCCCTGCATATACTTAGATGAGCTCTCCACCAAACTCTCAATCTCCCAGATGTGTTGTGGTGATGCCAGCTGCTATTCAGTCTCAAATTTGGAGCTTGAGTTGCTGTAATGTAGCAATGCACACAGGTAGTAATCCAAGACATTGATCATGTCCTGAAATTCACAGATGGGACGCAATGTGCACTATAGGAATCACAGCTGCCACACTGTTCCTCTCTTTACTAGATAACAAAACATACTAACTCAAAAATTGAATATTAAAACTAAAAAGAAAGCAGAACAAATCTAATTTGATAACTGCTGTTCAGTTTGCTCTCAATCATCAAAGTGATGTAAACTGTTATTGGCAGTGCTATCCTGGGGCATTTGCTCAGCAATATCCGACTCACCAATGTTCAGTTTGTATCAGAGATAAAAGGTACTGCAGATGCTGGAGAATCTGAGATAACAAGCATAGGGCTGGATGAACACAGCAGGTCAAGCAGCATCATAGGAGCAGGAAAACTTGACGTTTTTCTGATGAAGAGTTTAGGCCCGAAACGTCAAGTTTTCCTGCTCCTATGATACTGCTTGACCTGCAGTGTTCATCCAGCCCCATGCTTGTTATCCCAATGTTCAGTTTGTGTTTTGTTAAGACCACTCAGCTCCAGACCTCATCAGAGAAATGGACAAAAGGGGATGATATGTAGATATTAATCTAAAATTTCTGGGTTAGTCAAAATGTCATGAAATGAAATGGAATTAGATTGAAATGAGAAGCAGAAAACATGAGAAAGTTGTGATGACCTAATAATTAAGAAGAGGTCATAGGTCTTCACAGTGTTTGTGTTTTCCTGAAGGAACATTTCTGCGAGCAAGCCTAGTAACTAAAGCAGTATTGGGCAGAACTGTCACAGTAACTCTGGAAAAGCTGAAGTTTTGCTTACACCAGACACAATGAATCAGATATGATAATGTGTCCTATTTATTAGCTGAATTTGAGATTACAATGTCATTGTACTGTGTAAATATCACAGAGATGATTGGATGACGTAAGTGCTGAACAGCGAGTGCAAGCTGAAGTTTAATGTCAACATTCATTAAGGTCAAGAGATATGTCTCTTTCCAAAAAGACACAAGCAAGTCTTATTATTTAAGAGGCGATTATTCGAACCAATGTGGAAAACAAAACATTTTCTAGAGACTGGATAGTGTCAAGTATAAAATGTATTGCTTCTTTGTGTGGAAAGCATGGAAGCAGCTTGTCTCCTGATAAACTCTAGCTAGTGCAGGCGAAAAGTTGACCGATCAATAATAAAATGTTGAGACAGAGCAAGCTGATCACTTGTTCTGGTCCAATCTTCTGTCAAATCCATGTGAGAGAGCTCACCTGTGATTCTAAGCATTGTATGGGTAAGATTTTTGCAGTATTTTATAGTGTACTGAACATTAGGAATATTCTATTGTTAGAACTGCCTTGGATTATTGAAATACAGAGTAAATCTCAGAGACCAGAGAAAATGGAAATAAAAGCCCACAGATGTAAAAACAAAACAACCAGAAGAACTGCAGATGCCGAAAATCAGAAACATAAACAGAAATCGCTGGAACAACTCAGCAGGTCTGGCAGCATCTGTGGAGAGAAAGCAGAATCAACATTTTGAGTCCAGTGACCCTTCTTCAGAATCCAAACACTAGACCCAAAATGTTAATTCTGCTTTCTCTCCACAAATGCTGTCAGATGTAAAAATAATTGCTCTTCACATTGAGACAGAATTTCAGTAAGTACCAAGGAGCCTTATTAAATTTGAAACCAGTAAGAATCTGTAGACTCAGACAGCATGCTTTATATCAGAGATAGTAAGAACTGCCGATGCTGGAATCTGAGCTAACACAGTGTGAAGCTAGAGGAGCACAGGAGGCCAGGCAGCATCTGAGGAGCACGAAAGTTGACATTTCGGGTCGGGACCC
>JAHRHZ010000031.1:2905369-2942874 GCA_024137785.1 Ginglymostoma cirratum
GGGTCCCGACCCGAAATGTCAACTTTCGTGCTCCTCAGATGCTGCCTGGCCTCCTGTGCTCCTCCAGCTCCACACTGTGTTATATCAGCATATTTCATATATTGCTTATTCAGTGTTGCTGGTTTTGTGCTAACACATCAAGGCAAATTCATCTTATAAAGTCATTCCTCAGAAAAGGTACTGACCCAACACTCCCACATCCATCATCACTGTGGCCTCTCATCCTGTCAAGAATGTGCTTCTCTCCAAGAATCCAGGAGAGTTAACAGAAATGGAAAATGCTGAAAATACTCAGTGGATCTGACTGGCTGATGCATTAAAAGATAGGGCAAAATTAACAAGCTCTCAATATGTGATTGATTTTCTTTGAAAGTTATGATTTGTTAGTTTCAGTTTTACTTCATTAAAACTTGACATGTTCTGGGAAGTAAATTATATTTTGTTTGGATTCATCTAACCTCAAGAGTTTTCACCTGGCTGACTTTTTTTTAGAAAGGGGTTGATTGAAATAATTACAGTAAATACTTTGAGAAAAGATATGAGCACAAAAATGAATTGTATATACTTGAAGTAGAATCAATG
This sequence comes from Ginglymostoma cirratum, assembly GCA_024137785.1. Classification (NCBI taxonomy): domain Eukaryota; kingdom Metazoa; phylum Chordata; class Chondrichthyes; order Orectolobiformes; family Ginglymostomatidae; genus Ginglymostoma; species Ginglymostoma cirratum. Next base: position 2,905,952 of record JAHRHZ010000031.1, read on the forward strand.
GACACATTTAAAAGGAAGATGGAACGATAACCTGAGAAAGATGAATAAGGGGTATGAATATATTGGTCAGCCTTTCCCATCTACACATTCCTTTCCACTTGAGATTTTTCACGTATTCTCTTTAAAAGATGGAGAATTATAGACTAAAAAAGCAATGAAGTGAAAAGTTGAAGATACAGGCTAAACAGTTTCATTTTGTTTATTGCAAAGGGACACGTTAGTAAAGAATAAATAGGTAGTAATCTAGGGAAATCCAGGATCAGACATAGAAAATAACAGTAGGCCATTCAGCCCTTCAACTCAATAGGCTGTTTCCACTTTTCTCCCATAATCTTTTGATGCCTTTAGCCCCAAGTGCTATATCTAGTGGACCATGGACTAACGAACCTACCAAACACCACGGACAGTGCAATGATGCTGTTGTATAAGCACTCATCATCACGGGCTGGGTATTGTACGCACAATCCTCACAGGTCAGGTATTGTATAGGCTGTCTGCAGTATTGTTAACCATAGGATATATTTTGACTCTACTATGGTCGTTTAGGATAATTTTCCACAGGGCCTGCTTTGTCTGGTGTGGGAGAGGAAAACCATTTGCTATCCCAGTGAGAAGAGGCTTGTCTTAAATAAGACAGTGATTATTAGATGTTAGTGACTACTTTACACAAAATGCGATAGGCATAGATATGAGGCTGTAAAGGAGAACCTGAATCGTAGGTCTTACTCCTTTGATATCATAATCGGTTCTCTCATCAAGCTGGAGACATACTTATGTGATGAGAGGTACCTAAGGCAATTTTCAGTATTAATCCCTTCAGACCCTTGCATCTTTTGTACAATACCTTGCTCCAAGACTGTTCTCTCATTATGAACATGTCATTTGCGTATTTTATTGAAATTACCATTACATCATCTACCCTCCCTCCTCACCCCCCACCCCTAATTCTCAGAATTCATAAATTCAGGCCATCTGGAGATTTCTTTATTCTTCCAGAATACATTTATTTTGAATGTGAAAAATTGGTAGACCTCTGGTTTGAAGTCTCTTGACTTTGATTCTTTTCCTGACAACGTGAGGACTGAAAGTCCCTTTACTTTGGAGACCTTTAACCTCTTGGATTACCTTCACGGACATTACCTTACCTCCTGAAACAGGCAATTGTTCGACAAAAATGTCTGGAAGACCTTGAATTTCATGTATTTTCTTCCTGGGAGGCTGTCCTGTTGAAACAGGCACTTTTTTGTGTAGCAGCCTAGATCTCTGAGCCCAACAATTTCATTTTGGCTGTATTTGAATTTCTGGGCATTGGCTGACCTTTCACAATGGTAACTTCCATAGGATTGTATGCACCACATCTTCAATCTGTCTGTAAATCTGTGTTGAAGTGTACAGATTCTACTTGTATTTGTTGATGAGGTTGACTGCTTTCATTCAGCCTCAGTGATTCTGATATTGTGAAAGCCCCTGTTCTGTTGTTGGAGAATGGTTTCTCGCTTGGCATGATCTCTGTCACTACTACTGAAAATTCTGCCTGGGATGATAAAGAAATTAAATTCTCAAATGCGTCTTCTGAATCGCTTCAGCACCTGGTATCAAACTTAAATCTATCATAATTACTCATGCACCAAGCTGTAGTTATTGCTTTGAACTTCCTCATTTGCAGACGAGTTTAAGAGGGATATGCTGCTCAATGACGATTTGGTTGTGAGTTCGTATTTGCTTCTAAACCTTGCTGACCATTGCAGGATGAAGCGTCTTCAATGTTGCTAACAGTGGGAAACATTTCTGCCAACCCTGTAACCCCAATCCCAGGTTACACAACGGCCTATAAGATCTTGAATACTTTTAAAGATCTCTGACCACCGCGCCACTTACCACATTCTAGTTCTGCACCTAGTGATCTCCCAAACACTTCCAGTGTACACATTCTAAGTCATCTTATCGAGCACAATTTCTGAAAGTGACCTATTGTATTACAGATAAAGCATTTCTTTTTAAATGTGGGGGTACGCCTACACCTGCAAGGTTTCTTTGATCGACCTTTAACAAGGATCTTTAGTATCTGATGCCTGTCATACTCACTGTATTGGGTTCACGTCTCTTTTGTGGTTTTGCATCTTATGAATTGAATGGATTCTGCTGATCTTATGAAAAGGTTGATCTTCTCTACCTAAGATTGTTCTATGCTGCTTCTAAACTTTGGCTTCTCTCACCATCTGTATGGCTTTCTCTAAAGTCCCATCTTCTCTGGACATTAATAGACCAGATCAGTTGTTACAATCAGTAATAGATATCATGGTTCCCCATTAGTGAGACTGGCTGTACATTCCAGATTTTATTCACTGGACCTCAATTCCATCAGCTGCCACTGTGGAATTTGAACCCGTGAACCCATGACATTAGCCTTGGTCCTTACTTTTAAATACACTCTACAGAACATTATTCTGAGATTTATCTTATTTACTCCATCTATTCTCTGACGTCTACATTTTTCCCTTGCCAGGAGAGAATATTCAGTTGTTCCTGGCTCGGGAAAAACGTCCATGATAGTTACCCCATGTGACAAAGATTGTCCAACACCACTGATGTTGCTTCAGGGGCTGCAAGTAACTTTGCAATCAGACCATCCTTGTTTTCAAAAATTGTAGTTTAAGGTTGACATTATCACAAGAACAATACTGACCAATAAATCTCCACTCAAGAAACTGGATTTTGTTAAGTCACTATTCATTAAAGTGGCTATATTGGCACATATGATCTCTGGAATGTCTAATATTTCAGAGCATATGCTGTAAAATTTCTCTAAACTTTGCTATACAGACTTTGCAAGAGGTTTTCTAGTCTCTAACCAAAAACAAAAGAGTAGATTAATTGCTCAATTGACATTAAGAAATAAAAAGCTTCAAATTAAGCTATCAATTATCATCCTTAGTGCCTAATACAGCGAGATCAAATTTCTTTGTCTGCTATTTTGACAATGTTGCTGACAATCCAAGTAAGTGGTTAATGTATCCATTAAAGAACTGGCCCGAGTATTTTGATACACATGCAGCTAACCATCCGTGTGATAAATCTCAGATGCATAATTCGGGCTCCAGCTTATGAAATCTTTAACAGCTAACCACTAAAGAGAATGTTGAGCGATAATCACTTATTTGGGAGAATGATAATGGAAACCTCTACTTAACCACAGTACAATTTAAAAATTGCAAGGGGATCCTTAAAACAGGGGCATAGATAAGGTAGACAGGAAAAGACATTTCCATTTGGTGGAGGGATCAATAACCAAGGGGATAGATTTAAGGTAAGGGGCAAACTGTTTGGAAGGTGTAAGGAATGTTTCTTGCCCCACCCAGAGGGTGGTGTGCATCTGGAACACATTGCCTGTAAGGGTGGTAGAGGCAGAAACCTTCATAACACTTTAAGAAGTATTTACGTATGCATTTGCGATGCCAACGTATACAAGGCAATGGGTCAAGTGATGGAAAATGGGATAGTTAGGTGCTTTTTTTGACTCATGTATACTCAATGGATCGAACGGCAATTTTCTGTGCTGTCCCCTCTACGACCTGATGCACAGCAGCTCGTATTTTCACCCAAACATATTTAACTATCTGCTTAGGAATACACAGCAAAATTGTGTATTACAAAATATAATAGCACATACAGCTTAAAACCATTGTTAAGCATTTCTAATAGGCTAATCTGTGGCCAAGTCGTGTGTTAGGACTTTACTGTAAATGGGTAGTGCATGCACCACCTTTGCTCTCCTCAGATTTTCAAAGACTATTGCAGCCTATGGTGATCCTGCAAAAGCATCTTCTAATTGAATATTGACAACCAAAATGGCAAAATTAATTTGGAGTCAGGATGGGTTTGAGTTACTGCACACTCCGATATCATCATCTCCCATTTTGCTCTCAGTCTACCAGGGTTCACATGCAAACCAGCTCAGCATGTAATCCAGTTAATTTGAATAGGGTCCGAACCAGTGAGCTGCATATGGGCGCCTGATTGATATCCACAGCTTACTGCTATAATGCTGGGGACGCCCAAGAGTAAATTTAATGCAAGCTTTTGCTTCCATTTGCAGTCATGCCTTGCAGACGTGCTTTGTTTTCAGCGGACGATTCTTTTCCTGGCCAATGTAATTAAATTTGACAATGAAATATATATGAGCTACATACAAAGCACTGACTATAAGAACACTTTACAAGTTACAACCAATTGTTTAAGATTGGAAATGGGTTGTGTGAGCTAAAGGTGAAGCAGTAGCACTCAGACAATTCTATGATTTAAGGGAATTGCTGCATCACAAGCAATAATGCGAAAAGAAAAGCTGATGTGTCTGGTCATGATCATCTCAAAAAAAAAGTTTTTGCATTCCAACAATAGCAATATAACTGCGATAACAAGGCGTGGGGCTGGATGAACACAGCAGGCCAAGCAGCATCATAGGAGCAGGAAGGCTGACGTTTCGGGCCTAGACCCTTCATCAGAAATGCTGAGAGAGTTGCAGTAGGAGAGAGATTCCCTGAGGTTTGTCCAGAGGGAGGAGGGTAACTTCTTCAGGGTAGGCATCCTTAGAAGAGGCTTCGCAGTGGGGTTAAAATTGTATCAGAGGTAAAAGGTACTGCAGATGCTGGAGAATCCGAGATAACCCTTCTGATGAAGGGTCTAGGCCCAAAACGTCAAGCTTTCCTGCTCCTATGATGCTGCTTGGCCTGCTGTGTTCATCCAGCCCCACACCTTGTTATCTCGGATTCTCCAGCATCTGCAGCAATATAACTGTCTCAGGTTTGAAACCAGTCCTCCTTATCTTACGCATTTCTTTTAAAACAAAACATTATTTTCAAGAATACGTCAGTGGTGTTGCAGAAGTTTTTATTTGTTATTCATTCACAAGATGAGGGTGTCACTGGTTAAACCAAAATTTATTGCCCATCCCTAATTGCCCAGAGGGGAATTAAGAGGCAACCACATTGCTGTGGGTCTGGAGTCACATGTAGGCAGACCAGGTAAGGATGGCAGTTCCCTTCCCTAAAGGACATTTGTGAACCGGATAGGTTTTTCCTGACAATCAAGAATGGATTCCTGCTTGTCATTAGAATCGTAATTCCAGAATTTTTACTGAATTCAAATCCCACCATCTGCCATGGCAGGATTCAAACTCGGGCCCCCAGAATATTAACTCTGTCTCTGGATTAACAATCCAGTGACTATACCACTAGGCCATCACCTCCCCATTACCAATGTTACAAGTGCAGGACTGAACAAGTCAGTTATGTTTTAAAATGTCTCATTACAAAGTAAAACAAAACGTTCTGGACAAGGGAGAATAGTGATCATACTAATTCTACCCAGAGACAGGCCCATGTAATCTGTAGTTGAAATCTACTGAAAAATCAAGTGATCGGTTTCACACCTGGGGCACCTGGTTTATGACATACAGAGACATGAAAAGATGGAGACATAGAAACACCTGCTTCTGTGAAAAGCAGAGGAAAAGACTTGAATTTTCTGCATCAGCAACTCAGCGGAATGCTATTGAGAAGTATTGAGAAGCAGATTGGCTTCAGTAAGGATCAAGCACTTAGGGGCCTGTGAAAGAACAATAACAAATGAAGAGAAAAATGAAGTCAGGGATTTACAAAAGGCCAAAATTGGAGCACCACAGAATTCTGAGTTCTCAGGTAGTTGTATATTTCAAGGAGCTTACATCAATAGGAAGAGTCATTGATGGATTAAATTTGAAGTGCTGCTGGGCCAGGATCCAGCATAAAGGATCTATTCGAAAGAATAACATATCAGAAAGTTCATTTTTTTGCAGGTAAAGAACATGCAATTTTCAGAAGATATATTTTAAAAAGGCTAATATGTTCTTACTCTAATTCTTGTACTACCTGAGCTCTAAAGTTTAATGGAAATTGGTCTGAGGATTATCAGCCACAAACATGGTGAAACATCTGAAAGGTTTGACACATATGACTCTACGCAGTGGTGTTCAACATAACATTAGTTTCCCTGCCATTTGCTTTCATGTCTGCGCATCAAAATTCATCTTGTGGGTTTGTGCCATCAAGAAAGTCGATTTCTTGCTGTCACATCACCCAGGAAGAATTTAACTTTCCATCAATGCCTGTTATTGCTGTGATGTGTGCTTATTTTTCTCTGCAGCCACTGCAACCCTACTCTCCTCTGTCTCTATTTGCAACTCTTATAAAATCAGTTGGGTTTTATTCCTGCTAACAGAGTCCCTTCAAGGCTTGGACTGCAACTTGTTCCTTTACTTGCTTGCTAGTATATTTTGAGTGCTTGTTTCTTCCCCATCTCTGCAAGTACGTGTGTTTCTGGAAGTAGATTCAATTCTGGAATGTTTTATTTGCATTGGCTGATTTTTTTTCTGTTGCTCAACACACGCTCTGTCATGAGCCTTCTCCATAGTTCTTTTAACCTCTATGTTGTCTTTCCTATTTTGCAGTTCAGTGTCTAGTATGCCTCATTGTTTTGGGAGCTGATCCCCACCATTACTGAGCTTCAATGTGGATATTTCCACCCTCTCTCGGTATGGATTGCTGAGCTGATTCATGGTTAGACATCACTAATGTTTACACCTAGCTGTTACTGTCCACCTTCCAGTTCAGTGGCTCTAGTCACCATCATTATCAAGTTGTAATGTGTGATTGACACTTTTCTAACTGAACATCAACAGGCCTTTTTGAGCATAACTCTACACAGAGGATGGTACTTGGCGCACTGCAACCTCAAGTTTCAGTACCATGTGGTGGAGGTGCTGACGTTGGACTGGGGTGGACAAAGTCAGAAGTCACATGGCACCGGGTAAAGTCTATTAGGTTACAAACTGGTGTTGTGTGACTTCTGACCAGTTCCAGTGATCTGATGTCTCTCGTAGCTCCTTTCCTGTATGCTCAAAAGGCACACTTAAAAAGTACAATTGCCTTTCTTTCCAAGTGACCATGTTATGGGTTAACAAGACCTAGAAGAAGTCAGGACTTCCTGAGCAAAGCCTTGATGGAGCACAGACATAACACTTTTAAATTGAACATTGATTTGCCCTGGCCATTTCCTTAAATTCAGTACTTGAGGCATAAAGGGAAAGTTTCCTAACTGAATTGCAGCCAACATAGATTTTCATTTTTTTTTTTGAAAACAGTGTCAGAATCCTGAGAAACCTCCTTGGACAGTGAAGCATAATGTTCTTTGCTTTACCCTTTGACTTACTCCACATAAGCAACATCCAATCCTCTTTCGCATAATTGATTTTCTAGCCATTTTCTCAAACATGAAGAATGCCTCAACATCATTTGCATTAGTTTGGTTGGACCTGTGCAAACATGAATATTTTCCTGCTGGACTTCAAACTATGACCATTGTCTCCCCACCACTGGTCTACCTCAATATTTGTCTCTAGTTTAAACTGCATCCTTTCATATTGCTTTACTTTTTCTCTTTGCAATTCCAATTCTAGTTTTCTCATTTCCACTATTTTCAATCTCCCTTTCACTATCTTTCCCTGCATTTTCTTTGACTTTCTTTTCCCATTGAAATTCCCTCTGTAGTGTTTTCATTCTTTCATACTCAAGCTGCTTTAACGGTAATTAAATGTCAACTGATTCCAATATTTAACTACTGAATACTTAGTCTCTCTTGTATTTCTTCCATACCCAATTGCCATGCCAATACTTCAATTATCTCTGCCTTCCTAACTCTACCAGACAATACCATTTCCAGTTTACCAACAAAGCAATCAACTTGGATTTTGAAATCCTCCTTAAGGTCATCAGGGACAATTCTGCCACCTGCAGGAAATCTTTGGCCTTTTTAGCGTCATGTCTTAAATGCAGTACAGAACCTGGCGTTTTCTTTCATGTATTTATTAATACTTCACCCAGATTCTCACTGCTTCTGTTTCAAAACAATCCTGTATACTATGTTACACCCCACTGAGGTAGTATACTAGAAATGAAGTCCCTTATTCTGATGTGTCACAAAGTTAATAATTTCATAAAAATATGCAGAGCTCCCCTACTTACCTGTCCTTAAGGCTCAATTGACAGAAAGCGCAGACCATGTTTCTGTATGTAACAAGAATGACTATTTATTAGAAGTAATTAGATTTTACCTACAGATAAATACTTATGAACAGTTAACATATAACACTACTAGTTAAAACCCTAACTCTATGAAGAACTCCCCTCCTGCTCTCACACAGATAGAGGCAGGGAGGAAAAAAGATGGGCAGAGGGAAAGACTTGCACTGATCAGATTGTTACTTCTCATTCTTCCTTCTTCAGATACTGTCACCTACTTACAAAAGGCACAGCATAACTAATTCACAATTATAAAGCCCTTTGACTGAATTAAAAGTTACAGTTTAAAGCAACTGCAAAGGGAAATAGAGATAACAAGGTGTAGAGCTGGATGAACACAGCAGGCCAAGCAGCATCAGAGGAGCAGGAAGGCTGACGTTTCGGGCCAAGACCCTTCTTTCCTGCTGTGTTCATCCAGCTCTACACCTTGTTATCTCAGATTCTCCAGCATCGGCAGTTCCTGCTATCTCTGCAAAGGAAAGTAAGCTGGCTATTTTCAAAAACAAAACAGAAAAGCTCAGCAGGACTGGCAGCATCTGTGAAGAGAAAAAGGGGTTAATGTTTTGGTCCAGTGACCAGTCTTCAGAACTGATGGTGGCTAGGAAAAGTTTTTTTTTTAAAAATATAGAAGATCGGGTGGGGGGAGGGTTAAGGAATAAATGATAGGTGGGGATAGAACCCAAAGAGAGAGAAGGAAAGTTGGACAAAGGAATGGATAATGGTCAGGCTAGGAGAGTGAATAGCTATTAATAGGGACTGTTAGTAGCTAACAATGGGTTGTGTCACAGCAGACAATGTGATAACAAGGCTGGAGTGAGAGGGTTGGAGTAAAGACATGGGAGAAAGTGAAGCCCTAAAGTTGTTGAACTCGTGACTGAGTCCAGAGACTATTTTCAGGCTTAAGTTTTTGTTACTGCAGAGCAAAACGCAGCTCCTTCTTTTCCACAAGTCTGATGTTTCCTGCCGAAACACTGACATACCCAAGTGGTTCAGGTACCTTGAGATCAACCATGTAGTTGTTGCCAAGGAGAAGACATTTGTCACCAATAAATGATCACTAGTCCACAGACCAAAATGGTACTTGTTGCTAACGAAAGCTCGGTTTGTTCACACCCCTGGCTCCAGGTCATCTGCAAACTGGACTTCCACAACTGCTTGGGTAAGCAGCTGTGTAAACTGTACTTAAACTGAGTATCAGCTGGCTTGCTTTCTAAAAACAAAAATGCTGCAATCCCTCAACCATACTTGGTTTTAAAAACAATTCTTTTCCTATTTCAGTCAATCAAAAATACTGAAAAGTAAAAGATCCAATCCTTGTATTACTTTTATACTCTGTCCATGGGAGCATATACATTGTACATTGTCCATTATCGAGATCTTTGTATGGAATGAGCTGTCTTTTCTTACCCTTGGAGTATGTATTACAATTAAATAATTCAGCAGCAAATATTAAGTTTTATACTGAAGAATTTATTTAGTCTCTCACAGTTGTCCTAACCTATAAAAATGTCTCTCGCACAACAAACCAAAAATGAATACAGATAAAGGAAAACGACACTTTTATAGATCACAGTCAATTCAATCCCTGATTTATAATCTTTGTACTCCCGGTAGCCGGCACATAGCTTCTCGAATGGATTTAATACTCTAAACTTGAAATAAAGGCTTATTAAAGCAAAGATTTCATAGCAAATTGAGCTTTCCTTAGTCAAATATCTCAGAAGTGTTTCTCAAGTGAACTTTTTAAATTGGAACAGATTATATGCTTTGGCCCCTTAATTATTTGCAGGTAGTTTTAAAATCTAATCCTCAGACTGGTTTACAATTGATGAGTCTGATGGATCTGCTGGGTACTGGGTAACAAGGATGCAGTGCCTGAAAAAGTTTCAATCGGATAACTGTTGGATCAACACAGCTGAAGCACACCCAGTCGAGCTCAGATGGGCAGGATATCATGATACAACATGAAGTTGATTACAATAGTGTGAAAACTCCATAGTCTTTATGCATTGATGAGATGTGTAAATTTCACAGAGGTGACGGAGAGGCATCCTTACGTCCATATTTAATTCGATATCAAGTTTCTAACAAATACCTAAAGTATATGCTGGTCCTGGAGGCGGTCCAGAGGAGGTTCACAAGAATGATCTCCGGAATGAAGGGTTTGTCCTAAGAGAAGCAGTTAAGGTCTCTGAATCTGTACCCGAAAGAGTTTAGAAGGATAACATGGAATCTCATTGAAACATACAGAACACTGGGCAGCCCGGATAAAGTGAATGTGGAGATGATGGAGAGACTAAGACCGGAGGGCACAGCCTTAGAGTGAAGGGACTACTCGGTAGAACACAGCAGAGTAGGAATTTCTTCAGCCAGAGGGTGTATAACCTCTCGAACTCGTTGCCTAAGGCGGCTGTGGAGGCACATCACTGTGTATTTAAGACAGAGATAGATAGGATTTTGACTTGGAAGGGGATCAAGGAGAACGGGGTTGAGAAACTTCTCAGCCATAATCAAATGACAGAGCAGAATCAATGGGCCAAAGGACCTAATTCAGCTCCTACACTTCATGGTCTTTTTTATAATGTCAGAAGTTACAAGATTTGCAAATAACGATCTTAACTGTTCGTTTGTCCAGAAGTACTGACTGAAAATTCTTAGCAGAACATCTCCGTATTGTGTAGGACAATTCCATTTCTGATGCAATAAACAATATTCCATTTGTGTTCTTAACCTTTCTTTCTATGCCTTATGTACTTTTTCCTAAACTTGGCAATGATGCAATTGTTACATATTGGTAGATATGGACAATCCCATTTTCAAGTCCATCATCTGATTGTTATATGCTAAACCTTTCATGGACTAAAATAGTTTTTAAACAGCAAAAATACTGATGTAAAATGGTTGCTGTGTTCACCTGATTACAGATCCAGGCAAATCCAGGGGTCCCATATAGAATAAAAAACAACTGCAATGAGCCATCAACAGCAGCAGAATGGTAGCCTACCATAATCTGCAATCTCACGGCCCAGTATAGCCTCACACTACCATTAGCATCGGGGATCAACCTTGGTTCAACAACGTGTGCAGGAGGGCATGCTAGAAGTATCACCATGCAGACCTAAAAAGACATGTCAACCTGGTGAAACTGTAGAACAGGAATAAAAACAAAGTTGCTGGAAAAGCTCAGCAGGTCTGGCAACATCTGTGGAGGAGAAAACAGAGTTAACGTTTCGGGTCCAGTGACCCTTCCTCAGAACCTTGGTTCAGGAACAGGAATACTCACATGCCAAACAGCATAAGCAGCAAGTGATAGAGGTTTTTGACTCCACAAATATTAGATTAGATCGAAGCTCTGCAGTACTGCTACATACAGGCGTTTGTTGTCTACCGCCATTCACAAGTCACCGGAGAAGAAGGATCCAATAAGAATCCCCAACCTCAATAATCAGTGTAAAATGAGGAAGGGTGACCAGACCCGATGCTGCCAAACCTGCTAAAGATTTTCCAGCAACTTCTGTTTTTGTTCCTGATTTACAGCATCCGCAGTTCTTTCAGTTTTCATTTTGTAAATTAATTATCTTTACCTTCAACATTGCCAATGATTTTGAGAAAATCTGGACTGTAGCTCTTTTCACAGAAGGCGTTCACTTTCCTCTCAACGCTTTAATGAACCACTTTGGAACATTATTACAATAAAGCCATATATGTACAAGTCATTGTGAAATTTGAAGGAAAATTGAATGAGTTCTGTTTCGTTACAGGTTTCACCATTCATTGTAAGCTGTTAAAATGCAAACACACAATATCACAGAATTGTTGCTTTTGGTTTGATTCCTATGCCTTTCACTTTTTTACCCTTGAACTCAAGGAGCTGCATTGTCACCTTGGGTTTTCAACTCAAAACAAAATCATGCTCAGAATTAAGTTAGTAAATTAATTCTAGATTTAATTTGGCAGATCAGATTCAAGTCATTCTTACCATACTGTATCCGTGAGAAATAATTACAGTACTATTACCTACCATTCCCAAACGGCAGCAATTAAGAGAACTGCACTGTTCTGCAGGAATGATCTATAAAACATGTCTTTTGATAATATTCTTTACTTAGAAGATGTTATCACACCATGGTGCATTTCAAAATTTATTGCATGCTGTGATAACATCATGATGAGATATAAAACGCCTGACTATTGCTACATATCACATTGCTTTATGATGGTAAACTACATGCATGTCTCAGCTCTGATGTGCCAAAAACAATTGTTTTCTGCAAGTTGGCTCTGTTATTATGGAATAACAATGACACTGAGGACTCCTCCTAAACCTGCACAGGGTTAAGCTGCTCTCAAACAACAATGCAAGGTCAGCTCACTTAAGTATTCCGAGGTACAATGAATGAGGAAACTGAGACCACCAACAACTCCAGGCTTTACAAGAGATAGTAAGAACTGCCAATGCTGGAGTCTGAGATAATGCAGTGTGGAGCTGGAGGAACACAGGAGGCCAGGCAGCAGAGGAGCAGGAAAGCTGACGTTTCGGGTAGCGATCAATGTTGGGTTGTCAGCTGTTAATTAGCCAAACTACTTTTTCTAAAACAAGTGACAGTCAAAATTGCAGTTGAAATATTCTGATACTTCATTTCATTGTATAACCTGTTAAAACATCAGATGCAGTTGTTCCAGCTGTGCTGTGCCACTGGAAATAAGAATTCCATCAACCCTGCAATCTTCATAATGATTCCCCCATCCTAGCTCCCAGGGAAGTGGTCGTTTATTAGCAAGGGACACAGGCTCACACCAGAATCAGCACTAATGGCATCGAGAAAGCAATCTGGCCTGAGACCTAAATGAATGCAATTGCTCTCCCAATGCTTTCTCTGATAGGCTTGAAATTCCTTGTGTGGCCCGTAGATTGGTCTTGTAGAATACACATACTTTCTTTATACATATACTTACCGCTGGGGAATTTGTCAGGGAATCTCACGATGCCTTCTAGGCACAACTGCAAAGATCACATCAGGTTTCATGGTCATAATCACATGAAATATGCACTCCATTTACCTCAGTCAGATTTTCTCATCAGAGCCTGAAAGAGGGGTAGATTGTTATTGAAGGATCCTGCTCCAATTTTCTACCTAATCCTTGCCTTGAAAAAGTATGGACTTTGTGGGTCTTTCAAGAGTCTACATGCTTTGCTGTTCCTAGCATCTCAGAATTGTCCCAGTGAAAAGTTATAGCAGTGAACAATCGGGTCAGAATTCAACATTGTCCCACTTATGTTTAAAGATGGAAAGTAGGTATAACCGGCAGAGCAGAAGCCAATGTCCATACTGTATAGATGTTTGACCCACTACAAAATTGGTCCAAAATAATTTCCAACTGAGATGCACCTCAAAGAAGCCACTGGATAACACTTAACACCGGCCTGTTTTGAAGGAGTTAGAAGAAAAAGCAATGCACTTCCTGGCTGCACAGAATGATTTTAGGACCCTGCCTCCCCACCTTCATTCCTTTTGAGATCCTCCTACCCCCATGAATTGATGAAATTTGGATGAAGTTGATTGAGCCCTCACAGGAAACAGAGTGTAATAGAAACTGCAGTAGCTGGCAATCACACTCACAGTTAAAGTTCATAGCATCACCTCACTCTCTCAAGCTTCACATCTCAGCTATTCGACAGTCAAACACATTCCATCAGATTTCCTCTCTCTTGCAGGGCAAGATGGTCCATAATCAGAGAAGCACCAAACCAACAGAACCCAAGAATGGCTGTTATGTCCACACCCACTTGAAGAGGACATTGGTTGCCATCATTAGCGTGGCCATGACTAATGCCACGGCCAATAATATACGCTGAAGATATCTAATCCACCTACTCGCACCACACAGTCTCTTTGGATTTGCCGATTGTTTCCTCCTCACCACCGGCCTTCCAGTGTTTGAGTTGCCCAATGTATTCTTAATGCTGGGGACTATTCCCTCAACGGTCATAATGAGGGGACCATCATGATTCATACAGGAACCATTGGAGGGCAAAATGCAGAACTCTTGCTTCTGAACCTCAAGGGGCTGCTGCATAACGCTTTCTTTGCGGTGACATGGCTCTTACTGTGTGCTTCCTGAGCACGTACGATTTGAGTTGGCAACAAACCCTTGGGCTAAGTGCGAAGTGGTTCTCAACACCCGGTCACCCTCTGGTTTGATACAGTGGGTCAAACAGAATTCTGCACCAAGCATTGGCCCAGAATAAAAGCATTACAGTTGCTGTCGCACATACCAAATGCACATTCAAAAGTAGTAATCTTTGAGATTATGGTGTATTTCAGCTTTTAGGTGTGATGGCTGCAAAGGCATGCACACAGTCATTAGCACCTTGTGCCACGGTGAATCCCACCAACCTGGCGAAACCACACATGCACACACTGCACCTTCTCTGTGATCAGAAATAACACACTAAAACTTCCTGTTCTCAAAAAGAACATTTGTCACCTTTCTGATCAAGTCAACGGGCTGTGATCCATGAAATGTTAGATATCACCTGATCCACCCTGGAAGGAGCCTGATGCAAGGGAACGTAGGGCCACGGTCATCATTTTAGCCACTGACAACAGCATTCTTGCTCTAATCCAAAGTTGCAGATCTAGTTGCGATGGGTTACTGGGAACTCTCTTTCATAAAACACAGATAATGCATTCCTGATCTTTGCTGAAGAGGTAGTGGAAGAAATACTCTTGGAAGACCCTTGGTGCTTAAGGCTTCCTACAGACAGCCCCATCCTCCTCTCCCCTCTGGGAACAAAGCAATTTGTTCACTTTGCTGCTTCTGCTACGTGCTGCAGTGAAATCTAAGGGCAACAGCAATTACAACACGCAAGAGTAAGAGCAAGTAGCCCAACCAGAATCCTAGCCCTCAATCACGGTCTCCTCCATGTTCAGCACAATTCCCTGCGAAATCTCCAAACATTTGACAAATCCAAAGAGGCATTAATGAGTGACTGAACTAAAAGGTGCTGACGGTCCTCTTTAAATTGGACCAGCTTCATCGAGGTACATAAACACTGTCACACGTGATGCAATTTGGGTACCAAAACAGCACCCATAACACTATATGGCACAATAAAACCCATTGTTTTAGCCATAATGCATTCATAGCATCTCTGGCCTGTAAATCATGAAACATTTTTGATTTAGACAGTTTTACAACTTTAACATATGTGGTGCGTTACATGTTCATCAGTGTAATATTGCCGGCAGCATTTGACTGCTGAACAATAAAATGCAAGTACATAAATGATTTAGAAATGTTGATGGTTAATCAAAAATAGACAAGTAATTATTTTCAAGCATCTGTTGTGGGATAAGTGTGCTTCACCAAATAGCTTCGAGTTCTCTGTACCCTTCAAACCCATGTCAAAATTACTTGTTCAAACTTTTTTTTTTGTACAACTAATTTAAAAGCTGATAAGCTAACAAGGAACAATTCAATTCCAGCCAGTTGTGTAATTTTTTAGAAATTAAAAATGCAAAATACCATTTTTGGTGCTAATATGTTTTATTATACATTTAACAGATATAGGTGTGCACAAGGATCAAAAAATTAAAAATGGCTAATTTTGAATTTTTTAAAACTCATTAATACAGTAATCGAAATTTATGCACAAATAGCTGCAATCAATGGGGTTGTTGACAGGAGCTTTGGTGCAATTCTACCAATGAATTCATTTCACTGATCAACACTTTCATTCAAATGATATTGGAGATTTTGCTTCCAATTATTTGGGCTGTTTATTTGAATTTCA
The DNA here is from genome assembly GCA_024137785.1 of Ginglymostoma cirratum. Classification (NCBI taxonomy): domain Eukaryota; kingdom Metazoa; phylum Chordata; class Chondrichthyes; order Orectolobiformes; family Ginglymostomatidae; genus Ginglymostoma; species Ginglymostoma cirratum. The sequence continues at coordinate 2,921,864 of JAHRHZ010000031.1, forward strand.
GCATTACAAATCAGTGAAAAACAAATTGCCAGACTTGTATTTGCTGTTGTGGTTAGCAGCTTCTGGGCAATTTATTTTAGCAGTGTCGCTGTAAGCAACAGTCTGTATTTACATAACAGATGGAAGCAGCTCCTATTCAATTTAAATAAAATGGCTCAGATATTTTTGTAGTACACCAAGTGCCAAATGTTTCATACAAGGTGTTAAGACGATTGAGAAATGGTTCATTGTTTAGCTAAAGAGTGTCCAATTCAGCAAAAAAACCTCCACAACAACCAAAGAACTCAAAAAATGGTATCTAACATTATCCTTCAATCTATCATGCACATAAAAGGAGCCTTTAGCTGGATCATAGCCCAGTTGTGACAAGATTGTGGGGGAAGCCGGAATCTGTACCAAGCACCAATGTTCCAGTGACAGAGCTCTATTTGACATAAATAATGCACAACAGCAGTAGAAGCTATAGAAAACATTAACGAATGTAAACACAATTTACTGTTGTGATGTATATGTAACCTAATCTCTTAATAGGTAAATGAAACAAATATTTCTTCTGAAAATGCTTATACATAGATCATAACAATACCTTGAAGCATTAACTTCAGCCATTCTAAATAACTTTTCTCACAACTACAAACAATCATTTTGAACTTTGTTGTTCAAACAAAACCATTGCAAAATACTGGTTTACTGTTCCAACTGTTACAGCAGTTGGGAGCCCCTTCAGTCCAGTTATTTATGAACCTCTTTTTGTGGTTGAAGGCATATTTCAGTAATTCCATTCTGTTCTTTTTAATCATCTCAATAGCCTTGCTTTCTCAGTTAGTTGTGCTGTCTCTAAATAATGCCACTTTTATCCGTGTAGAATTGCTCCAAGACGAGTATTTCAGCAAAAGCCTGTTTGGTGGTGTCCGAGACTGATTGGAGATGATCTCAAAATCATTCCCTTCAAAGAAAACTATATACTTCCAATGTCATGTCCAATTGACAATTTTTATTCTAATTTTTGGTCTTTTAATACACTTAGAATACTTTGATGAACTTTGAAAGTCTCAGTAATTTTCCAGGACTTATCAATTTTCAACATGTACCCTTCATTGAAACATTTCGTCTGTCCCTTATTGCAGTTCCAGTTATCTGAACAGTAAATAGAGGGATGCAATCAGACCTGTGAATTATACTTGATGAAAATTCTTCACATTTCCCATCTTGAGGGTAGTAACTTAATGTCAGATACATTTTCAGTCTCTCGACAATTATTAAGAAACTGCACTCAAATCACTCCGCTTTAATTTCAAGCAAATGTCTTATTTCTTTTGGAAAATTTATACTTCTTTTTCTAAGAATTTAAAGTAATTCAGTGTCTATCAATGATGGTGAAAAGCAAAATAAGACTTCAGAAATGTGTTAATTTTAAGACAAAATGCAGCTGCACGTAAATCAAACTCAGGCATGAAACGGCTTTGCTTTTTATATAATTCCTCCCACAGATCAGGGACCAGGCGAGAAAGTGTATTTTATTTTAACATGAGAAAATATCATTCTGTAACCGAAATTTAGGTCATGAGTACAGTCTTCAGTCTATCAATTAAATGTTATCTATACCAAAGATCCTGCCCTATTCTGTGCTGGTACCATGACAGGTATGCCGCCCATTCGTTGAAGATTTGCATGGCTAACAGCATAGGAGAGTGCATGCTGTGAAGGTGTCGTACGAACAAATGAGCCATTGCACCTTGCTAGGTTTTGTGAAGATGGAGATAAACGTGAAGCAACAATCATTGCCTTTGGCGTGGTGTGGTAGCTTCCATTTGTGTACACTGGTCGGTTCTGTGGTTGACTCGACATCGTCGTAATTGAGTGGAACGTATGTCCATTATACCGACTGAATGGATTTAACTCGTAGGTAGGCTTCTTTTTTTGCCAGTAGGGGGCATTTAATGTGTTTACTGATGTGAGAGTAACATTTTCAGAGGAACCAGCTGGATGGAAACCTTTAGAGGATGATGATGATGGTGGAATGTCATCTTCCCTGAAGAAAGGAACATTGAATTAACAAGTACTCAGAATAATCATTGATCATCAATTAATTCTGCTGCACCTATGATGTCAATAAACAATACAACTATTTATTCCAGGAGTTAAAGTGCTAAAACTGATTAATCACAGAATTAAAAATAAATTCAACAGATTATTACACTGATCTTGTATTCAAAATCAATATTGTTCAGATATGACCATCATTCCAATCCATGCTCCCACTGCATAGAACTCCTCATCGAGGTGCAATCAGTTCTGCTATAATCTACCTTCCGGCAACACAAATTGGCTGTAACATGGCTGACGAATAGGGGAATGCTATTTCTAAAACATGAACTTGTGTTGGCCATAACGCGATTCCACTGGTGTGCGGAAGAGTATGTGTCAACATCACATGATTGTTTCGCGGGCTTTGTCCTGAGCATGTGCAATGTTAGCGCTGTAACAGTCTCCGTGTCAGCATGACGATTAACATGAACAGAACAAACTCAAAACTTCCTCCCCCATCGAGTCATCTTGACTTTTTTCTTCCCCCAAGATACAGTGTTAAATTTACTTTTATCTCATTATTAGAAATGAATTAAACATATATTTAAACTGCACTATCCTTTGTGTTAGGCTTTTGAGTGATTTTTGAGCTATTTTGAGTGATATTTTTTGGTGGTCTGCCCCTAACTCTGCTTTTCCTATTGCCCCCACTATTTATATAGCACAATTTTCTATAATGCAAAGTTGCACAGGAACACAACCATTGCGTTGTAGCAGAACCGACTGTATGTCACTTGTTCTCTACGTATTTTAATTGTCCCACAATTATCAAAAAACAGCATTAAACTTCTTTATGGTGAAGTCTATTAACCCTAATGGCATAGGTATGAAACTAATGTGGCATACAAAAAATATGATGATCTCAGATTTCTTCAGTTCACATGAATCCAAATTTGACTGACAGCAAGAGCCTTGCAGTGCATTCATGAATAATACAAAATAACATCATGATTTGTGCCAATTATAATCACCTGAAGTAAAATCAACATCCGTTTTATTGAAACATTGTTGAAGTAAACCAAAAGCCTTTGGATTAATTCCATGGAATGTTGATGATACTACTATTCTGCAATTTAGAACATACCATGAAGTAAATTACCCCAGTATCTCCATGGAGTTGCCTAGCAACTTTGAAATCAAAGTGGCTTCAGCACTCCTATCAGTTTGACCTAGTTTCTAACCCACATATAAACAGAAAAAGCACAATCTTCTGATCATCTGTTTCACTCTTCTAGCAGTTAGGTATATGTGAAGTTGCTTTGACCAAATGTTCTGTGGATAAAAGCACAGCATGATATGGTTTTGAGCCAGCCCTCCATTAAGTACCCATATTCACAGCAGTGTGACAGTAGGGTAAAATCAGAGAAAAGCAAAATTGTCTCTCATCACACTACCATCCATGCATCGATGCTTTCACACATTACACCATCAAGCTATCATCATACTAGATATTTTACCTAATTTAAGTTTTTAAAGTAAATTAATTAAATTAAAAGTTTTTTCCCCAATTAAATTTCTAGTTTAATGCACTTAATTCAAACAGGTAGTTCAACCCGGTCAGAAAGCAAAAAAAAAAATTCAAGGTCCACAGAGCTCTTGATAATCATCCATCATTCCATAATTCATCAATTCTTTTTTTAAAGTACTCCCTTTTTTTCTGGAGTCATAATTAGGATACGTGAATTTAGCTTAAAGGATGACAAATCTAAGTGATGAAGCATTCAGATGGAAAACTGCATTAATTCATTTAACCCAATAAATCAGGTGCTTGTCACAATGCACATAGAACAAAAATGTGCATTTCCATAAATTTTCTTCAATGGAGCTTACAAAGAAACAATTAGGTAAAATTTGCTTAATACCAATTACAAAGCAACGCACATTTGTTGAATGGACTGGGGTTATTTTCCCTGGAGTATCTGAGGCTGAGGGGTGACCTTATAGAGGTTTATAAAATCATGAGGGTCATGGATAGGTTGAATTTCCAAGGTATTTTCCCTAGGGTAGGGGAATCCAAAACTAGAAGACAAAGCTGAGAGGGGAAAGATTTAAAAAGGGTGCAAAGGGGCAACTTTTTCAAGCAGAGGGTGGTATGTGTATAGAATGAGCTGCCAGATGAAGTGGTGGAGGCTGGTACAATTCCAACATTTAAACAGCATCTGGATGGGTACAGGAATAGGAAGGGTTTGGAAGGATATGGGACGAGTGCTGGCAATGGGTCTAAATTAATTTGGGACATCTGGTTGGCACAGACAAGTCGGACTGGAGGGTCCATTTCCATCCTGTGGAGTCAACGACGCACTACATTTCACTTCCTGCAATTGCTTAAAATCGAATTGAAAAAGCACAGATCAAAATAGATCCATATACATTCTGCAGATTAAAATCTAGCGTCAACCACGAATCTAAAATACTTCAGATGTCAATGCATCTGTGTTTTTCACATACGCTGTAACACTTACATCGCCAGATCCTGTCCAGGGATGCATCAAAAATGTTTGCTTTCCAAGGAGAAACAAGTGCATCATTTTTCTGCACAAATATAGAAAGTTTCCAGGTGTCAGGTTTCTAAGGCAATAGCAAACTACAGATGACACCACACTGTTCTTTTCCCACATCGTGGAATGTGGGAGTCTCTGGCAAGACCAGCATGTATTAACCATTTTTAATTACCTTTGAAGGTGCTTAGCTCATGGAAGAGTTGCTACTTTGTCCTAAGTAGTCATAGAATCATACAGCACAGAATAGACCCTTTGGTCCAACCAGTCCATGCTTACCATAATCCCAAACCAAACTAGTCCCAATTGCCCGCGCCTGGTGCGAACTTCTCCTATTCCCTCCAAACCTTTCCTATTCAAATATCTATCCAAACGTCTTTTAAACATTGTAAGTGTATCGCACCCACCACTTTTTCAGGAAGTTCATTCCACACATGAATCACCCTCTGTGTAAAAAATTTGCCTCATGTCTTTTTTAAATCTCTTTCCTCTCACCTTTAAAACGTGTCCCCTAGTCTTGAAATTCCCCATCTGAGGAAATGACAACTACCATCAACTCCAGCTGTACCTCTCATTATTTTATAAACTTCTATCAGGTCACCTCTCAACCTTCTACAGTCCAGTGAAAAAAAAAAGTCCCAGCATTTCCAGCCTTTCTTTATAACTCAAACCTTCCATACCCAGCAACTTCCTGGTAAATCTCTGAACCCTCTAAGCTGCTTAATCATGCCCCCCCAAAGAGTTAATGATGTCAAAGCCATTGAATGTCTAGTGCATGTCGACAAATTTCACTTACTCCATATTAACACAAGCTCGAATGTTGTCAAGGACTTGCTTAAAGTGGAGAAGTTAATGTTTCACCAATTATTCATTTTGACTTGATTAAACAAGTGAGAGACTAAATTCTATTTTGTTTGATTGCTGTTAGTTGCAAAACACTTTTGGTAAGGAAGAATAGCCACGTGGCCAAAGTGAGTTCATGGATTTATGATATGAAGAATGCTTTTATAGTTCAAGTTCACATAAACTTGTTGTGAAAATACTTTAATGTGACAACAAGCTTTTACTTAACAACACAGCTGTATTTTAAAGTGGTTTAGTCGTAACAAAGTATGCAACAGGCTTTGTATATTTGTTTTATATGACTATTCTGAATTTTAATTATTTCAGTTATTGTGGCTCTTTTAGTTAAATGGCATTGATTAGTTTTGGAGAAAGTTTAGATATATCATTTTGGATATTTCCGATGATAGCTAATCGCTGGGATGTGTTACTACATTCTCCTGGCCAGAATACAAATTGTCCTACTGGTGCCACATTATTGGTAAACATGTCAAAATTGGTAGGAACAAAAACAAAGTTGCTGGAAAAGCTCAGCAGGTCTGATAGCATCTGTGAAAGAGAAATTGGCAGATTGATCTGACAGGCTATTAACAAAATGACTGGCATGTTAAAGAATGAATCAGGAGACAGTATGAAGTAACGTCACTGAGATGTCCATTACTTCTAAGGAAACCAATTAAGGAATTGAGATTCCTAGGGGTCCAGTGAACAAGAAAGGAAGACTGAAGACAGAAGAACTTCAGTCAAAAGAAGAGATGAAAGACACGAGCTAAATCAACCAGAATTCAAAAGTAAGTCAGTTTAAAAAAAAACACTGCTTTTATTAAGTATTATTAACTAATATCTTCATTTGTCATCACACAAGGAAAGGAAGGTCATTTGATGGATAAGCTGGTCAGGCCTTGGATACTCCTACAAAGATGTCCTGGAGCTAAATTGATTGACCTTCAACATGCAAAGCTTTACAGACTGTACCCACTTCCTGACAGACAGAATGTGCTACTTCCCTCTGAAGAAGATGCTCCAAAGTACTAAAGACACTTTGCATCACCTCCTGAGCCATTATATTCAACTTTATCTGTTTGTTACAGACAGGCAACCACCTCTGAATACAATTTTTTCTCAGACTCCATTTTCTTTCTCTACATTACGATGCCTTCCACCTCATTTGGACTATTATTGCCCGTTCCCATCCTTAGGAAAGGCTGACAAATATTTGACATTCAATTGGATTAACACTTCCCCCTCTATGCTGTCTTTCATCCCTAAATTTTTATATAATCCTACAAATTGGCTGGCCAGTTTTTGTGCATGACTTATTAACTGCTATTCACAACCAGAATTGTGCTGGAAGCTTGTATTAATTATACAGGCCTCATAAAACTGGGCACTATTACCTTAATATATTATGGCAGGCTGACAACTCTTCCCAGGACAGATTTTGCTAGATTACAAAACTGAAGTCTTTACTGTAATAAATATACAAAAAACTTTTTTCTGTAAAAATGATCCTGTTCTGCTAAAAAAAAAAATTCTGAAAACAGAAAGTAACAGAAAATGTCTTTCCATGCCTTATGGGAGACATAAACTGATTGTCAGAGAAATACAGTTATTTTAGCTCACATCATCATTGAACATGGTGCAGAAAAGAACTTTTCATTTGTGATTTCAAAACATTCCAAAAGCAATTCATGGCCAAGTGAATACTTTTGATGTACAATCACTGTTGAAATCTATGAAACATATCAGCAAATTTCCACTGAGCAAGGTCACACAAGTAACATGTGTTGAGGACCAGATTATCTAATTTGACAATTTGAGTTAAGGCATAAATTTGAATTGGGAGTCCACTGAGAACTCCCATGTTTTTCTTTGTAACAATGCAATCAATTCTTTGACGTCAACCAGGAGGGCAAATGTGACTTCAGCTGAACATCACATCCGATAGGGCAACATTGCACAAGTAGTGGACATGAGCATTAAATAACTTTTGACCCTTGAGTAGCTGGAGTGGGATTTAACTCCAAGGAGTAGATGTGTCAGATGAAATATGAAGCCTCCATTTGCTGTTCAGCTGGGCATTTAAAAAAAAGAATTCATTAGAACTATTGAAATAGAAGCAACAGACTTCTTTTGTTCTAATGGTAATGACCAGCATCACCAAAACACAGTTTAACTGGTCATCGTGTCATTCTCTTACCCTTGACCTGGCTGAATTCAAATTTGTCACCACATTTTTGCAACTGTGACTGTGCTACGGAAGTAATTATTTCTGAAATACCTTGTACGGGGCTGTATAAATACTATATAAATTTCTTAATGTTCTGAAGTACTAACCTGATTTCATTGGGAATTTCCTCCTCTTCATACTTGTTTTTGTTCTTCCAGTAGACCACAATGACAACAATGGAAAAGATGCAGAGGAGAAGTGCCAGGATACCTGTCACCACAGCGCCAATTATTATTCCAACATTCTGCAGTTGTGCTGTTGAGCCAAATGAGAGGAGAATTTAAACTCTTCCTCTTGACACCCAATTTTTAGGGTTAGTACTCTGTACAATCTGCATCACCTTACAACAGGCAGGTAATCTAATGCTTAGTATCTTATGCTTTCTAGTCAGCCATTCTCCAATTTATTTGTTCCTATTCTCTGAGGAAGCTCAGGACCTAGGTACTATCCTGCAGGCCTTGGACGTGTCACAGTGAATTGTAAATGACTACTGTCTAGATAGATGGCCTTTAGAATCATAGAATCCCTATAGTGTGGAAACAGGCCCTTCAGCCCAACACGTCCACATCGACCCATCCCCCGATAACCCACCTAAACTACACATCCCTGAACACTACAGGCAATTTAGCATGGCCAATCCACCTAACCTGCACATCTTTGGACTGTGGGAGGAAACCGGAGCAAACCCACGCAGACACGGGGAGAATGTGCAAACTCCACATTGACAGTCGCCCGAGGGTGGAATTGAACCCGGGTCCTTAGCACAATGAGGCAGCAGCGCTAACCACTGAGCCACCGAGCCGTCCCTTATACTCATCCAGGCAAGTGATTCTTCTATCAGTAATCCTATATCCTGATGTACCTTCAGATAAGGGTATTATTTAATGTGAACCTACATAAAGTACGTCAATACAACTATTGACCCAACAGAGCAATGACATCTTTAGCTTCTATAAACTATTTTAAAATAAATGTTTTGGGATATAATGAAAGTTTTTTGATCAGTTAGCTCACTATTGGAACTTCTGCAGAACCACTCTGAATAAGTTCTCAACATTGTGGCAATTCTACACATTAGGGGGACAATGTCTGAATGTTGACCTACATAACCTTAACTCAGCTGGAAGCATGGCAAAAAACAAATATTTATTCACATCAACAGAGCATTCAGCATACTTCTAGTGGAATGAGAACAGTGAGGTGAGAACAAGTTCAAGAATCAGAGGCTGGCGCAATTTGTGTTAAATATGGCCATCTCAAAATTGTAAAGCATCACAAATGAATTGTCTGCTCTTTGGAGTCTTCACTGTTCTCCAGAATTGACTTCTGAAACCATTGCAGACTTCGAGAAAACATGTCATAAAAATTCAAGCTTTTCTATGAATTGATATTGAATTGGACATTCACATACAAGACTATAAATTAGTTAAACCTAGCTTTGGGACAGTAGTAGAACTCTACGTATTCATCTGTCTGTGTGGAGTTGGAGGAACACAGCAGGTCAGATAGCATCAGAGGAATAGGAGAGTCAACATTTCGGTCCTAGTCCATTCAGCATCTCCAGACTGTGTATTCATGGATTAGGGCTTCAGCACCCAGAGTTTTGATCATATAAATTGAGCTCCCACATTAGTGCATAACAGAGGGAATGTTACCCCTTTGAATGTGCCATCTCTTGACAAAGTCAATAATTCGAGACCTCTGTCCCCTCAGATCTCAAGGCATTTTCAAAGGACAGCAAGGGAGTTTTTCCAGATTCCCAACCAACATCCAACTCTCCCTCAAAACTTAAAACAGACTACCTAATTGTCTAATATAAAACAAAGAACTGTGGATGCTGTAGATTTGAAACAGAAACAAAGTGCTGGAGAAACTCAGAAGGCCTGGCAGCATCTAAAGAAAGAAAACAGAATTCAAGTTTCAAGTCCATTGACCCTTCTTCAGAAATGAAAGCACCTGGGAAATGTTGGCATTTATACTGATGAGAAGGGGTGGGGTTCAAGTGGAGTTTGGCAGGGGGAGGGGGGAAGAGAGGGAGGGAGATGAAGGCACAAGTAGAAGAGATGGAGACAGTATCCAGGGGGAAAAAAAAGAAAGAAAAAGGAGAAACAGACAAAAGGGATTGCAGATGTTAGCTGGGAGAGAGATAAATGCTGAATAGGTGCTAAGGGGAAGGGTGAAAAATTAAAACTGGGTTGGCTATGCTGGAAGCAACGCTCACAGAACAGAACCTAGGGGTGTGGGAATGGGTAATGAACATGGATGAAAGTTTCTGTACTCTAAAATTGTTAAATTTGATTTTGAGTCCGAGACCTAATGCATCTAGGCAGAAGATGGGGCATTGTTACTCTAGCTTGTATTGAACTTTATGGAGCACTGTAGCAGGCCTGAGTCAGACATGTTGGCATGGGAACACAGTGATGTCTTGAAGTGGCAAGCAACTGGAAGCTTTTTTTTTAATGGATGAACAGGAGATGTTCTGCAAAGCTGTCACCAAAGTTTCCTCTCCCCAGACAATACAAGATCAGATTGAGAGCAACGAATACAGTAGTCTGAACTGAATGATGCGCAAGTAAATTGTTACTTCACCTGGAAGGTATGCCTGGGCCCTGGATAGTGAGGATAGGGGTGGGAAACAGGAAAATACTGCAACTTGTGTGATGGCAGGAGAAGTTGCCATGGGGTTGGGACTACGGATCACTCGTTCAAGATCCGGAGTATGATTACATAAGTTTTGCTCACACATCAGTGCATTACTGAGTGAGTGCAGTCCCATTTGAGGGGCCATCTCCTCTTAGAGCTATTAATGACAGAGAGCTGACATTTCCTCATTGTCCACCTTATTGTTGTTTGTGGATCCTTGAAGAATGCTATTTAACTGCTGCTTTCTATGCATTACAATCATGACTACACTTAAAAACAACTTTTTGTTGGCTTCCAGGGAGTTTGGAACATCTGGAGGCTGTAAATGGTCCTGAATGAATGTAAGTCTTCCTTTCTTAGTTTCTCTATTCAGGTGGTCTCATGCTCCTTTATTACATCACACCATGTTTGCCTGTAGCTCATCAGGACTCAGATTTCCTTACCGTCTATTTTCTAGCTAAAAATAAGTCTTGAAAACATCGACTTCTGATAGTTCCACAGCAATATGATCACAAGAAAACTATTGCTTCCTAATTTTTATAGAAATTTTAATGAGTGAAATGTGCAAAACATCTGTCTGGGAGCGAGGCAATGAAAGGTCTAAGATTACTACTTGTATAACATTACAAATATCATTTGCTGCAGAAACCTCATTGGTATCCCCTCCTCTACCCTCACTATATTAGCATGACATTTCCATTTCTCACTTTAGGCAGCCTCATAATGTCTCAGAGATTGCCTCATTAGTGTCAATTAGTGCCAAAGTATTGGGAGGTCTGTGCTATGGACCTGTATCCCCAGAGAACTGGATTATGATTGCCTGAACTAATTTCATTTAAGACTATTAACAACCACGAAAGAGAGGTGACTTTCATCCCCAGTCTTGCTTCAATTGTCAACTAAAATGACGCAGTCCTTCGACAGTAATATCTTTTTAAAGAACCGCTCAAATGACAAGCAGACAATGAATACTAAGTGGCAGAGGCATATAGGCTCATGCCATAGGATTGTTAAATGACAAGCTTCAGAAATATTTTGACAGATGAGTGTTTTCTTTATCTATTAATGTTAACTGCATCTAACAGTCTAAATGTAAATCTATACAGATATTGAAATGAAAATTATGATATATCTACAATAGTAACTTCTTTTTGAAAGAAGTAGTATAATGGTAGCATCTACACTAATGCTGTTCTTCCATTCATTCTTCCAAGTTTATCTCAAATAATTAAGAAGACAACATTTGAAATGAATGAGGCTGCACAGAGTATTATATAAATGGGGAATTCAGAAGTGCTGAGGAATTTATGTGTTCTGGTGCACAAGTCACAAAAAAGCTAGAATGCAGGTACAGCACATAAAACACAAAAGCTAATGGGGTATTACCCTTCATTACAAGAGGAATTGAACATAAAACTGAGGATGTTATGCTTCGTTTGTACAGGACATTGGTGTGAATACATCTCGAATACTGTGTGCAGCTTTGGTCTCCTTAAGGAAGGATGTAAATGCATTGGAACAGATCAAAGAAGACTTTAGATTGATATCTGGAATGATCATCTTGTCTATTGGATTGGACAGACTGGGCATGTTATCACTTTCACTTTCAGAGTCTGAGAGAAGACTAATTTGAAGTGTATAAGAAACCGAAGTTTTGACAAGATGGATGCGACAAGGATGTTTCCTCTTGTGGGTCAGTCCACAACTGGAGGATGATATTTTAAAATTAAGGGCCTCCCTTTCAGATTGGGGATAAGGAGCTATTTTTCTCCCCTGAGGATTTTGTGACTTTAAAACTTTCTGCGTCAGAAGCTGGTGGTCTTAATGAACAGCAGAGAAGGCAAACAGACCTAAATGTCTACTACTTCTATTTCATACATTTGCAAATCAAAACATTCACTGTTAAAAAAAAATTATTAGCAAGTTAAACACTGCAACTCGTGTCTCCTAACGTTTCAGCTGGATATTTTTCCCAGAGCAAAATTTTCCACAGAGGTAAGGTGGATTTTGTGGAGTGACCTGCTCTTAAGCTAACTTAATTTAACTCAGCCAGGGTAGCAGGGTGAGAGCTGCAACTGGTCCAACATATGACCACCTATATGTGTGTTCACACTTCTTGTCACCATCCAATGAATGGTACTGGTAAATAAGCAAGTCTGACTACTGCTGTACACAGCTTTATATCAAAAACCAAGTGAAAACAAGGGAAGAATAGCCAATAAGGCAAATCATTAAAGAATAATGATTTGTGAATACACAAGAATAATGTGCCTGTGAAATAGAAATCTACAATAGCACCTCGTCCAAGTGTTGGTTGGAAAGTTACAAATAATAGGAAGCCATGTTAGGATTAGCAAAATACATAAAACAAACCTTATATTTCTATAAACGCATTATAAAATCTTACTTAAGTATCTCCATTCCCTAATATCACCTCTGAATAACATGTCAGAAATGTCAGCATGACTCTGATTCACAAGGTTGTGGACATACATTACGACATGGGTTATTGTCCAAGCTGACTCTCCAGTGTATTTCCAGAATAAATGAGCTAAGGACCTGCTCCAATGGATACAATAAGAAGATGGTAAAATTCCTATTTAAGACTCAAGTTCAAATGCAATAATGGTCTTACTTATCTAATGCATGACATACCTAATTTTCTCACGAAACAACTTTCAAAACTACTGCTGTAGAAGAGCATAAGTTATTGCTAAAGAAGAATTATATTGTCAGTTTTGATGTCTAAGATAGATTTTTTTAATGATTGCCTTAAACGTTTGTTTGATGAGCTTAACTTTTTTGCTTAAATCTCTGGAATCTAAATGGCTAACACCTGCAAATGCTCTGTGTTTTAAAATCCTTATTGCTATTAACCCTTGGTATATAAGCAGGTCAAGCTGAATTCTGCACTTAGAAGAGGAGAGAATTTCACAAAATTATAGTTGTCTGTAAAAAGGCAGCATTAACAGTGTACTTACAAGCAACAACCTGTAGGTCAATGGTACAGGTACTGGATCCAATTGTGTTAGAAGCTGTACACTGATACAAACCATTTGTTGCAGTGCTGATATTCCGGAGAATCAATGTCCCCTGCAGTGGATCTGAAACAATACATTCAACATTTGTGTGATTCACAATAACTTGCCGATTTATAAAGACCACGTTTGAATAGTTCCAAAACATTTCACCTCACTGACAAGACAGCGCCCTTGCTCAGCTAGGGCACTTCCTAGCATTTTCACTGACAATTATTATAATTTTAAGATAAACCACACAAAAAGAAACGCCCATCTCTCCACACCAAGCTACTAGTGCATCTCCATTTAATCATGGTTAATTTTTTTTTAAATCACTAGGAATTTAAAACAAACACAGAAAGTTGAAAGTTAAAAAGCAGTTCCATCTGGACCCCTGAATATAAATGATGGTTCAAATTTCAAGTAGAAACACTGCCTGGGAATTTTCTTGGAACTGCTCCCACTCCACAGCCATCATTTTACCAAAAGTGCAATTAAGCTATTACAATAAGACCTACACTTCCACAAGTTACAGGTATATCATCATTATGGACATACAAATTAGGGGACAGGAACTAGGTCATTTCATTCAAGCCTGCTCCTCCATTCAATAAGATGATGGCTGATCCGGTTGTGGGCTCAATTCCACTTTATTGCCTATCCCTGCTGACTTTTGACTCCCTTGTTAATCAAAAATCCATCTAACTCTACCTCAATAATCCCACCTCCACTGCTCTCTGAAGAGAGCAGTAAAGACCCTCCACTCTATGATAAAAGAATTTCTCATCTCAGTCTAGGGAAGACCGCTATTTGGAAATTGCTATTAAATGCCTTCTAATGCTTTCACAGTGGGCAACACGGTGGCTCAGTGGTTAGCACTGCTGCCTCAATGTCAGGGACCCGGGATCAGTGTGACAGTGTGGAGTTTGCACATTATTCCCCTGTCTACATGGGTTTCCTCCGGGTGCTCTGGTTTCCTCCCACAGTCCAAAGATGAGCAGGTTTGGTTAATTAGCCATGCTAAATTGCCCACAGTGTTCAGGGATATGCAGGCTAGGTGAATTAGCCATGGAAAATGGCAGGGTTACAGGGATAGGTAGTGGGGGGGAGGGGGTGGTCTGGGTGGGATGCTCTTCGGAAAGTAGGTATGGACTCAAATGGGCCAAATGACCTGCTTTTGCACTGTAGGGATTCTATGAAATGCTAATAGGAATTATCCTGCTGTTTTCTTCTGCAGAAATAGCTACAGTACAAGATACAGGGCAATCCTGTATCTCAGTGCTCAACGTGTATCAGGATCCCTACTGAGGCAATAGGCCCAAAAGACAAGCTGAAAATTTCTCAATAATTATTACTGACTCTTTTCTACATGGAGGCTTTGTACTGCTGCACTCCAGAATTGGGAGGGGCCAATAGGTGGGAGGGATGATGGACAGGTTGTGTCAGGTCAAGGAGGCGGGGATGACACAACCTGTCTATCTTTTCCACTACCTATCCGCCCCACCCATCTCACTGACCAAATTCTCACCACTCCCTACCTGCACTCACCTATCACCATCCCACCTACCTTCTCCAGCCCCAACCCTCATCTCTGTGTTTATATCCCAGCTCCCTTCCTTCTCCACATTTCTGAAGGGTCCCAACGTGAAACGTCAACTTTCCTGCTCCTCTGATACTTCCTGGCCTGCTGTGTTCCTCCAGCTCCACACAATGTTATCTCTTCCCCATTTTCATTTGCTTATCCTTATCTATAACATATTTTGTCGGAAGTGAAAAAAAAGTCTTTGTGATTCGAATACTTTTCTTCAGTGTCGCTGAATGGAAAAATGTCATTCAGAACCTAATTTGCTCCTCAAAGTTCTATTGTAAATGAAGTAGTAGCAGGTTGACTTTCATCACTGTGGCCTCATATTTGTTCAAATCCTGGCACCGTGCCCAATGTGATTGCATGTCAACTCCTGTCCTCAACTGGCAATTTTTCAATCCAGTGACAAGATTGACTGGATAAAGCAGTGACGCATTCTCTTCAGAGTCAGCCAGTTCATTTGGCCCTCTATTTGTTATTTATTCATGCAAGGGTTTTGTGAGACTCGCAAGGACATTTTGAATTTCTCGAAGATGGTGGTGAGCTTCTTGACCCACAGCAGTCTGTGCAGTATATAGACACACACACGAAGGGAATTGTAGGATTCTAACCAAACAACGGTGATAGTGATTGTTTTGTCAAGTCAGCATTACATTTGAGCGGAAATATGGTCATGATCCTATTGAGAATGTTGCCCATAGGTGGCAGGGGGCAGTGGTCAGTGAGTCACTATTGAGAAAACCTTGGTGAATTGCTTCAGTGAATTTTGCAGATGAAATACACGGCTGTCATATTATGTCAACTATGGAAGGGGTGAGCACTTCAGGGAGTGCACTAGATGTCAATCAAGTCTGAAGCCTTGCACTGAAATGATGTCAGCTTTTTAAATGTTGTTAGAGCTGCAGTCATGCAGGCAAATGAAGTGTATTTCATCACAATCCAGGCTTGTAGACGATCGACAAGCCATGGGGAGTTACTTCCTGTAAAATTCTCAGACTCTGATTCTCTTCTAGCCACAGTATTCAAGGTGCGAGGCCAGTATCTGATGAATTGTGTCCCACAGGATGTTGAGAATGTGAGAATCCAATTTGGTAATACAATTCAATTTCATTGAAATGTGGTTTAAAATAAATTCTTGTTGGAGATAGTCACTGCCTAGCATTTATATAGCATGGATACTACTCATCAGTACAAACCTTGACCCACTCTAGGTTTTGTCACACAGGCACCTCTGTATCTGAGGAGTTACAAATGGGGTTAAAACAATGCAACCACCAGGGAACAAAGCCTATCTCTGACACAATGTTGTGGGGGGGGGAAAAGAGGTGGGGTTGGACAGACAGCTCATTTATGAAACAGACGCAGACTGACCTTTGAAAACTGCTCTGAAGAACTCCTACAAAGGTGGCCTGGGGCTGAGATTAATGGTTTTCACAACCATAGCCACTTTTCTGCTGTGCTCCAATTACTGGGTATGCCTCCAGGATGACAACAAATCAGCGAGTGTGTAAACAGTTTCCCAACATTTGAATTCTAACAGATACGGTCACAACATTGCTACGTTCACCCTGGTAGCACCAAAAAATGTGAATTCATCTGCATTAGCCAACTATTTTGCAAAACCTAGTGTATGTTCGCAAAAGTCGGAAGTAGCCTTTTGCTTGTTTATCAACTCCCTTCCACATATGGGCCCACAGGATTTTAAGTCCACACTCCAGATGACTCAGAACTATGTGCAGTTTGTCCACAATCATCACTGTAAACAACAAATGCTGGCGATTACAGCGCATCAGGCAGCATCCATGCAAGCTAATGTTTTGAGTCCAGATGACTCTTTGTCAGAGCATTCTCTGAAACACCCTGGCAGCTCCTCCCTGTGATTGTGCATGCACTACATGGCATACTAAGCAAGGTCTAAGCCTTCAGAAGTGATTGTACTGAACCCTTTACCCTTGAACAGGTAAAATGAACAGTTGTTAAAATAACCTCAGAAAAGATAACAATATAATGAAGCACTCTGCTGCATTGCAAAGGAATTCGGAAACTTAGCGACTCGGTAAGAGGAGAAGAAACGTCCAACGAAAGGAGGATACTTGCTGGACACATGCACCCAGCTTAGAACACCAGCTGTTCCCACTTCATCAATAGCCTCTGGCTCAAAGAAAACATGCAGAAGCAGATATGGCATCAAAAATCTAGAGGGCTATCGCTATTTCAGGTTTTCTCCTTCAAGTTATATATAGCCAGCTCTCATAAGCACAGGTAAAACATACAAACATTGGATTCCAAGAGCAGAGGCTGCCAGTGTTTTTTATAGCCTTACAGACTTCATATGAGTTCATTATAATGCACCAAACATGTGGTTCTAATCGCATTGCTGGTTCTCAGACTGGAACCTAAATTTAGAAGATATGAGAGTGACACCCACAAAGTGTATCCAGCAGCAAAAGGGACAAATGCAAAGAAAAAGTTAAAAAGATGCCTCAACATGAAGCTGACGCTCAAGATAAAGAAGATGGCTCCAGTACGTATACTGTAGCCTGAAGAAAATCTTAAAAGTTTGGACAGACTTGTCTTGGCATGCCTGGACCATACGTAAGGGAAGTGCCGATTAATATACAAGCCAACTGCAGTTTTAGGAAGTATGGTTTGTGTATGTTAATTTTATTAATGCAGAAGTAAATATTCCAAAGGCCTGTAATTTTTGTATTTCCACTACATGTTTGTCTTTTAATTGATCTTGGGGTAAGGGATGTCAGATTGTGGGTCCAGAGCCCTGAGAGCTCTTTGTCAAGGTCTACTCGTAGTTTTCAATGGCTAACCTCAAAAGACAACTGGAAATTTCCATTTACTATGTTTCCAGTTAATTCCAGGCTATATTTCATCATATACGTCTTGCAAATATGAGTGAATGTATATACAGTACACTATTGAAGCTACACAAGTCTGCAGTTGATTGTAATTCCAGTGGCATAATTTGTTTTAATAATCCATTGGTTTTTGGGAAGTTTTTGAAGGTTTTGCCTGATTCAAAACACTGGCCTGAATGACTGTTCTGGTTTCCACCGACAATGAAATTATAAAGACTCTTGAAAACTACAGCAGTCAACAATATTGGCAACGAAACTTTAATTTAAAACTTGATGACCTTTAACCAAGGAAATGAATAATGAGGAAAAAGCTACATATTGGTTGTAAGTTGTGGTTTGGTTATATGCAATCATTTTGATTCTATTCTCTCATGGCAGACTGTAGAATTTGAATTCAATAAAATGCGAAATTTAAAAGGTTAATGATGACCTTGTACCATTGTCAATTATTGTAAAAATCCACCTGGTTCAGTAATGCCCTTTAGGGGAAGAAATCTGCCATCTTTACTTGCACTAGCCTATGTGACTCCAGATCCACTGCAATATGATTCTTAGCTGCCCTCTGGAATGGCCTAGCAGGCCATTCAGTTGCATCAATCACTAGCAAGTCTCAAATAAAGCAATGAAATCAGAAAAACCAGCTGACACCGGAAATGGTAACAGCAAGCTCAGCCCTGTCAAATCTGCAAACTCCTCTTTACTAACATTTGGGGACTAGTGATAAAATTGAGACAGCACCCCACAGACCAGTCAAGCAACAGCCTGAAATAGTCATACCCTCAGAAATATACAGACAATGTCCCAGATACTACCATCATTCACGGGCAGGGGTGGTGGTACAATAAGATACAGTTCGGACTCCGCGCCATATGAAATCTCATGGTATCAGGTCAAACATGAATGAGGAAACCTCCTGCTGATTGACATGTACCCTTCCCTTCAGCTGATGACTCTGTACTCCTCCATGTAGGCGGCTACTCAAAGGAAGCACTGAAGATGGTGTGGGCACAGAATGTATTCTAGGTGGGCGAAGACTAAACCTACGAATATTGCTTTAAGAATAAACCTCTTGAAAATTAGAAAGATAAAAATATTAAAACAAAATGCAAGAGGAACAAAATTGGAAGAGGATATTTTATTATTGATGATGCATTTCTGCCAATTTTTGATTCTTTTTAGTTTGAAAAAGTTTTTTAAACAGTGAACTCCAACGATATTATCAGACTCTCAGAGGAGACTGATACATCATGAAGCTGAAGTGACATTATTATATCAAGTAATTTACCCGCAGCAATTCACTGATTATTATCCTTTTGACCGTGCATTAATTGAGTCTTATTTTGCACCATCAGGTTTAACAACTGTTCCAAGTCAACTCCTTGGATAAGGTTATCGAGTCTTCAATTGAAAAAAAAACCCTAGCAGGAGGCAGAAAAATAAAGTTATTTAATTTTTGGGATGATGGTGTTATAATGTCAGTTACTACCTGCTTTCAGCTTAATTTACACCGGTAACTTAGTCCTAAACTCCTGTTAATATGTTGGGAAACTAGCCACTCAAAGTATCCATTTTTTTAAAGTGGTATCAGTTGCCCATAATTAAGTGCTTTCACAAACTGAGAAAACAAACATTTCCACTTTAATGGATGCAAAAATAAGCCACATTGTTTCTTGGCTAGTGCTGTAGAGAGAGAGTTAGGGCCAAACTCAGTAGCAGAGACATTTCTGAAGGGGGGTCTAGGCCTGAAACATCAGCTTTCCGGCTGCCTGGCCTGCTGTGTTCATCCCGCTCTACACCTTGTTATAGCAGAGACACTGGTCTTGCCCACTAATTGAAGAATTGTTGCTAATCCTGCACTGGCTTTCCATGGAGACCTAACACTATTCAGTGACAATTGGCCATTCACTGACCCAGTGTCAGGCCTCCACTGAATTAAGGTCTTATTTGGATTTTTGTTTTTAAATCGTTCACATCCACCCCTCCAACAAAAAGCTGCTGCTCAATCATAGGGTGGCAGCACCTCGAAGAACAGTGACCACCGCCAATATTGCACTGAGCCTCCACAGAGGATTAGTGCTTGTTCCCCTGCAGATGTCAGCATGATGGAAAGAGGACAATTGGCAGCAAGGAAGGGGAGATAATGGATTGCTGTAGCCCCACACCTTCCCAACACCAGTTACTTCGAATTGGAAACCAAGTGCCTTTGAACAAGGGAACTCCTATTAAGTCACAGGCATGTTTGTTTGGTGCTGTCCTGAATGGAGTATCCCCGCACACTGCGCATTGAATAGGACTAACATCAGTCCAGGGCTTCAACTGCCCTTCGACTACCCACACGACTTTGCATCATGACTCAGGAGGAGGCAGGAAGTGCATGGGATTTGCAGCTCAATTCCTCCCATTTGTTTTCATTCCTCAGCCTTGTCCCCCTATGCTTAGCCTCTGGGCCCCAAAGTCTAGTGAGTTTTTGCCTCATGAATAAAAGCAAGCACAACAAACTCTGAATGGAAGTGGCTGACAAATGCAGTATTTCTGATGCTGATAACCATATGTAATTATGCAACTTACATTAATCAACAGGGAAGATAACAATGAAAACACACCTTACAATATCACGACAACATGCTAACATAGATGGAGGAACTTTATGCTTTAATAAGGTCATTAATTCAGATTTTTTATGCAGTTAACAGAAAATAACATCTGAAAGGGTTAGTAAAAATCTAGCAGTTAGATTTTAGGGCACACAGTTGCAAGCTGCTAGCTGTTAATAAACACACAAGGACACCAAACTGCAAGTTGCTAGTTCCCAAGAAGGGACACCATAAGTATTAGGCTCAGAGACTATAAGAAATATGGAATTGATTTTAAGGCCATGAGAAGATAATGTGGGATTACCCTACCATTTGCTCTGCTGCCAACTTGTCTGTAAAACAGCAAAGGAGTGATAATGTTCACAGGCCCACAAACAAAGGGGTTACATTTTGATTGAACATCTGTACCCTGAAAGAAGTCATTAAAACACAAGGTGCATTTGATGGGAGAAAACAACTGATATACACAAGCCAGACATTAATCATGTTAAGAACAAATTGTAGCAGTAGTAAAATTAGATTTGATAATATGGTCATGCATTCACACTGACTGTATGTTAGTCAGATAGGCATAGCCATGTTCTGCAGCATCATAGGAGCAGGAAAACTTGACGTTTCGGGCCTAGACCCTTCTGATGAG
>JAHRHZ010000031.1:2943274-3001346 GCA_024137785.1 Ginglymostoma cirratum
CTCATCAGAAGGGTCTAGGCCCGAAACGTCAAGTTTTCCTGCTCCTATGATGCTGCTTGGCCTGCTGTGTTCATCCAGCCCCACGCTTGTTATCTCGGATTCTCCAGCGTCTGCAGTACCTTTTATCTCTCATAGCCATGTTGATTGGTTAGTTGTACTCTCATGGTATGCATGATACAAACCTAATTGATACTAATGATTGGATGTAGATAATGGTACACCTTTTAATTGGTGTGTGTTAATTTCTTGTAACTGAATCCAAGAGTATAACTGACACTGTATCCCTTTCTTCTGGGCCTCCAATATGTAATGGGGCCCTTGCTATAGGTTGCAATAAAGGCTTTTTCAAACACACTAAAGATCCCCATTTGGTTGTCACAGATGCCAAAAATTCCCACAATACCTTAAGCAATGCTTTAATATGTGAAACCACTGAATCACAGAAGTTTCTGTTGCAGAAACAGTCCCTTCAGCCTGTCGTGCTTTGCAAGAGCAATTCAAAGATAACTGCAGTAACTCTCTGCATCATGTTTAGCTAGTTTTCCCTTACTAGATACAATTCCCTTTTGTATCAACTCTGCCTGTGACAAAGCTATACAAGGCCCTGTTACACGAACTTTCTCCCTATTCTTTCTTCCCTCACTCTTGTATCCTATATCTGTAGCTTTATGTCAGACAGCTTAAACAGAGTCTAAACATCCATATTCACTATTTTTACTACATTCTCTTACTTCCAGTTGATATTGTCATCAAAAATCTATTGCACTTTTTAAAACAGCATTGCCTTTGCCAAGTCCATTGTGGCCATCCTTGATTAATCCCTGCCTTTCTAAATGGTTATTAATTTTATCTGCACTTGTCATATTACATGGTACACTTTCAGCCCAATGATTTACATCATGGGAATGCTACGCATTCATTCAGCATAGTTGCATTTCCTGCGTGGTGCGCCATTATTAAAATTACACAGGTCTGTCAAACATTTTTTCTTCCTAAAATAGCAATATCCCCTAACATAATTTAAATTAAGATATTTGAATAGGCAAGTGATAAGTAACAGGTTTCCAAACAGGCAATTAGAATAACCATTAATATAGGAGACCAAATATTCTATGCTGCATCATGGCTTCAGGCAACCAGCACCATAAAACTGTCAAACAATAAAACACAGCAGGTGAATATTATAGATTGTAACACATTAGAGTAATATCATACAATTTCACCAGATATTCTTTGAGAGAAAATTTCAAACAGTTTTGCGCTTTTGCTTTTCCCTGTAGTTATTTCTTTTTCTCAAGAGATTAAATAAGTTATATCGAATCCATGACAGCATGAATTGCACATGATGCATTGCAAATAGTGGGCTGAATGTGCCAAATGACCTTTTTTCTCATTCCAAACTTGCTAATGTTTCTATATTCCTCATGTTTGGCTTGCACTAATGGTGGCATAATTCTAGGTGCCCCATCTACTGTCACAGAATTATTCTGCTTTCATAAAAATGTTGATTTTTTTTTCACCAAACATTCAGCACAGTGCTGCCAGAGGTGACAGCACTCGTTCAAGATATAAATGTTCTGCTTGCAAACCCACTTCCACTGTAGAACGGACCGCAGACTGCAAGAGTTCTCTTCATTTGTTATCCGTAGCAGCAAGCATCGAGAGGTCTGCAGAGGTGAACAGCGATATCCCATGCCAATGTAGCATCTCAATGTTGTAATCTATATCTGCTGCATTATATGATTCCTGCCTAAGAATAGTATCCTGGTCTATCGCTATTCACTATAATCTCCTGACATTTTACGCCAATCTATTTCACTATTCCTTTGATTAATGCCGTCAGATCTTTATTTCCCCCATTTAATGACTCTCGCATTAATCTCTGTCATTTCTCTTGTTCCCATTTGCAAAAATTTACGGTTCAATGCCACTGTGGTACTAACGCACTGCATTTATTTTTATCAATATTTCCCATGTAACATTTCAAAAACAAACTTCTTCTCCGTAAAAGTGTTTGTAGGTCTCCTTATATAAATGAGACAACTCTTTCATGGTAATTACAACGAAAGCACCATCATCACTATTGATTTAATTGACAGACTCCTATCAGCCACTGCTATAAGCTAGGAATAATGAGGTAACATTGCAGCTTGACTTTGAGAAACAGACTTCTCTATTTCTGACAGTGTTATCCCTTTAATTGAAACGAATAATCAGATTTTATGACATACAGCAAGAAATTGTTCATTTAGCATCTACAAAGCCACAAGACCAACTAGTTTTTTTTTAAAAAAGGTTCAGACTCACAACAGTCCAAAAAAAACAAAGAGAAAAGATCTAACGTGGCAAATACTGATATCCATGTACATTACCCTGGACTGACATTGGTGGTAATTTATCAAATGAATCCAGTTTTTCCCAGGAATACGCTGGGATGGGGATAGCTTCTTTCGAACTACAAGTGAGGGTGACATCATTTCCAGCATCAACAGTTCCTTGAAGTCTACACGATGGGATAGCAGGTGGCACTGAAAGAAGAGAATACAAAACATCAGGCTTAAGTAGCATGGTTAGAGAATCAATGAAACACATCTCCCAATTGAAACTAACGAGAATACAGGAGCAAACAGGTCTTATATCACCTGGGGAAAAACATATTATTGAGCAGCCCCTCAACTCGTTTAACTTCAGTGAGGAATGCCACAAAACTGTTAGGCGAACACAGCAAACAAAAGTAAATTACATCCTTTTTACACAAAAATTATTAAGCTCCAGAAACATGCTCCCATTACATCTGAATCTCAAGCTAGTGACAGTAATCACCATTCCAAGTTCCATAAAGCTGTATGATGCTCCAATCATGTTTTTTTTTGCAGGAAGAGTAGCACAATTTATACATAACACAGTCTTCACCCATTTACACAGGCAATGGGCTCAGTCAAGTACAGTCACCTTGACTTCTGATTTTACCTTTACACAATTAATGGTAGGGCTCTGGGGAGTGTTGCCAAACAAAGACACCTAGTGGTGCAGCCGCATTGGTCCTTGAAAGTGGAGTCACAAGTAGACAACATGGTGAAGATGACATTTGGTGAGAATATTTTAGAACACTGCCTTCAATTCTGGTCACCCTTCTACAGGAAGGGCGTTATTAAACTTGAGATGGTACAGGAATGATTTATAACGATGTTGCTGGGACTGGAGGTTTTGAGCTATTGGGAGAGGGTGAATAGACTGCGGCTATTTTCCCTGGAGCGGAGGTTGAGGGGTGACCTTACAGAGGTTTGTAAAGTCATGAGGGGCATGGATGAGGTGAGTGGCCAAGGTCTTTTTCCCAGGGTAGGGGAATCCCAAACTAGATTTAAGGGGAGAGGGACAAGATGTTAAAGGGATCTGAGGGGTAACTTTTTCAATCAGAGGGTGGTGCTTGAATGAAATGAGCTGGTATAGGAAGAGGTAGGAGCTGGTACAACTAAAACATTTAAAAGGCATCTGGACGGATCCACGAATAGGAAAGATTTAGAGGGACACAGGCTAAGTGCTAGTAAATGGGACTAGATCAGATTGGGATGTCTGGTTGGCATAGACAATTTGGACTGAAGGGTGTTTCCATGCTGTATGACTCCATGACTTTTAGGTACGTTTATGGTGTGGAACTGTGTATTAAATTCTCAAATAAGAAACAGGTCTAAGAATCCTACCACAGTTTCAAAAATATTGAACATCATTCCACAATATACTCTTCCTTTCAATGAGGTGATTGATTAGAGATCTCAATGGATGTCCAAGGAATTAACTGGAAAAACAGAAAAGATAAACCACAGATGTTACATCAAGTAAAACCATCAGCAGAATTTTGGCCCTAATATGGGAGTAATAAGTCTATCTCACTGATCAGCAAATTTGTTGGCTGTATCATAACCACTAGATTATTGTCACAAAGGTCAGATCAGGGTGGAATGGATAACCGTCTCTGAAGCAGGGAGGCAACTGAAGTAATAATGGCTTATCAATGATCAGAGCCCAACTGGAAGCTCCCAGTCAGCCTGTAGGCCTTGCAGTGTAGCTTCGCATGGGATCTGCCTGCAAGTGACCTCCCAGTGGTAGACAGAGGAAGGCAATTAGCATTCCAGACTGATTCAAAGGTTTCCTCTCACCCCTACAATCTGTGGGTAGTTCACGGCAGTAAACAGTTATGGCATTTTCATTTTTAACATTTTAGAAGCACTGAGAGGGTGGTTCAAGATGCACACATTCTATCCTCTCCTCAGCTCCCCAGACCTGCAGTAATGCAGTTACTTCCAAGCCAGAATGTCTCCTATTGGACCCATGGCTTTGGTTGCCCACCCACCAGCCTTAATTGTACAGGAAGCCTACCCACTAACCAATAGTGCAAACAAAACTCGCTGTTGAGTGATCGCTGTTCATTATTGCAAGAGGAATGGAATGTAAAAGTCCAGAAGCTTTACTGTAGCTGTACAAGGGCATTGGTGAGATCACATCTGGAGTACAGCTTATATTTTTGGTCTCCTTATTTGAATAAAAAAAAGACAATTGCTTTAGTAGCCATTAGAAGGAGGTTAATTTGATTCATTTCTGGAATGAAAGGCTTATTTTGTGAAGAAACGTTTAGCAGGCATGACTTACACACATTGGAGTTTAGGAGAATGCAAGGTGATCTTATTGAAGTATGTCAAACGTTGGGTCTGTTTCCGTGCTGTATGACTCTAAGACTGGATAGACTGGATAACAGGAAGAGGTTTCTTCTTGTGGCAGAGACCAAAACTACTGGATCTAGTCTAAGAATAAGAGGTTTTCATTTTAAGACAGATGAGGTGTTTTTGTTTCTCCTCCAGATATTTATTAGCGTGTGGAAGCCTTTTCCCCAGGGGACAGTGGAGTCTGGGTGTTCATATTTATTCAAGACAGAGTGATGCACATTTTTAATGGACAAGCAAGTCAAGGATTTGGGGGATTGCAGGGAACGGGGTGTGCAAGATTTGCAGGAAAGTGAAGCTGAGACCACAGCCAGGTCAGTCAGGGCAAGCTTGAAGCACACCATTGAATTCTAGAGCTGGTAGCCAAATCTAAAACACCTAGATCTATCAGGTGGATCTTCATTGTACGTGGGGTAACAATTTGACATGAAACCACAAGTCCATGTGTTAATTTAAAGATAACTGCATTTTAATTCCATGGTAGCCCATTCTCCTGCTGTGCTCACCTCTAATGAGAAGATGAATTGCAGATGTACTGGATCTCTAGTCTGCCTCAGAAAATTGTCACAATCTTAAAAGAAAAGGCTGGATAATTGATGCCGCACTGTTAGCCTCAGTTAGCTTCCCACTGTTGCCAAAAGCCAAAGAAACACTGGGGAGGAATTTGAATACTACTTTAATATTTGCCAGGGGTTTGGGGGCGGGAGGGGGGGGGGGGTCACCTCTTATCTCACTAATCAAAACTGTCTCCATCGTCCGGGAAATCTTGCTGCTTATTTACACTGGCGCCATCCCTCACCTCTTCCTCCGTTACATTAACGATTGTATCGGTGCTGCCTCATGCTCCCATGAGAAGCTTGAACAGTTTCGTCCTAACATCAAATTCACCTGGACCATCTCCAATACCTCCCTCCCCTTCCTGGACCTCCCTGCCACCATCTCCAGGTAACCATCTCAGCACCAACATTTCGGGTGGCACGTGGCTCAGTGGTTAGCACTGTTGCCTCACAGCACCAGGGACCCGAGTTCAATTCCAGCCTCGGGCGACTATGTGTGTGGAGTTTGCACATCCTCCCCATGTCTGCGTGGGTTTCGTCAGGATGCTCCGGTTTCCTCCCATAGTTCAAAGATGTGCGGGTTAGGTGAATTGGCGATGCTAAATTGCTCATAGGATGTGTAGATTATGTGGGTTATAGGGGGATGAGTGTGGGTGGGATGCTGAGGTTCGGTGTGGATTTGTTGGGCCGAAAGGCCTGTTTCCACACTGTAGGGATTTCTACGATCTATTTCAAACCCACTGACTCCCACAGCTACCTTGACTACATTACCTTTCAACCACCCTCCTGCAAGAATTACTCCCAATTCCTTCACCTCGACCACATCTGCTCCTGCTCCGAAGATGGAGCATTCCACTCCTGGAAATGTCCTCCCATCTCAAGGACCGCAAAATCCCCCCCTCCATCGATCAAAAATGTCCTCTACCACATCTCTTGCATTTCCCACACTATCGCCCTCAAACCCCCACCCTCCAACAACAATAAAGACACAGTCCCCCTGGTCCTTATATACCACCCAACAACCACCGCATCATCCTCTGCCACTTTAGGCACCTGCAGTCCAACCCCACCAAAGAGATATTTCCTTCCCCACCCCTATCTGCCTCTCACAGGGACTGCTCACTCCACCACTCCCTCATCCATTCCACACTCCCCACCAACCCCACCACACCCAGCACCTTTCCCTGCAACCGCAGGTGTGCTACGCCTCCCCTTTCACCTCCATCCAAGGCCCAAGACAAACTTTTCATATCTGACAGGAGACATCTGTACATCCTCCAACCTGGTCCACTGATGTGGCCTCCTCTACATCAGCGAGACCGATTCACGAAGCATCTGTGCTTTGTACACTATAATCAACACCAACTTCCAGCTGCCAACCAGTTTAACTCTCCCTCCCACTCCCTCGGTGAGATGTCCATCCTGGGCCTCCTCCAGTGCCACAACGGTGCCGCACGCAAACTGGAAGAACACCACTTCATATTCCACCTCGGGAGCCAACAGCCTGATGGCCTGAACATAGAATTCACCAGTTTCAAAATCTCCCTGGCCCCGGCCTCATCCCTGCCTCCTTGGCCTGACACAACCTGTCTATCTTCTTCCCCACCTATCCGCCCCACCCTTCCCACTACCCCTTACCTGCATCCACCTATCACTATCCCACCTACCTTCCCCCAGCCCTAGTCCTCCTTCTATTTCCCAGCTCCTTCCCCCTCCCCAGTCCTGAAGAAGGGTCCCGACCCAAAACATCCACTCCCTTGCTCCTCTGATGCTGCCTGATCTGCTGTGTTCCTCCAGCTCCACACTGTATTGACTCTGACTCCAGCATCTGCAGTTCTTGCTATCTCCATCTGCCTTTGTACCAGCCATCTCAACTTGTTCTGCCACCTTCAAAAATTTTTGCCCCTTTAAACTGACGTCCTTCATTTCTTGTACCCTTTTCAAAATTGTACCAATTGACTTAGATTGCATTTCCCCATTCTTAATACCAATATCATTATCCCATCTCTGCATTATATTTCATTTGATATAGGTCTGTACATTTCGAAATCCTAGTCCTGCCAAAGTCCGTTCCTATCCTCCTATATTTACCATATTTCCAAGTTTTGTGCCATCCATGTATTAAAACATGAAAAGGACAACAGTGGGTCTGAACACCAATCCCTGTTAAGATACTAGTGCACACTTCCTTCCAGCCTTAAAACAACCAACATTTCTCTCTTTGCTATGCGTCCCTTAACCAATTTCGTATTCACACAGACATCTCCCTTTGTTTTCTTTATGAACTTCAATTTTGATGACAAATCTACCAAGAGGTACTTCATCAGATTTGTTTTGAAAGGCCTTCGAGACAACATCAACTGCACGATCATCCTTCCTCTCCATTACTTTGTCAAATTATTCAATCCAGTTCTTCAAACATCATTTCTGCCATAAACTGGCTGGTTTTCAGATTTTAACCTGTGCCTTTCCAAGTATATTGCATTCATATTTCCAAACATTTCTCAGTTGAACCAATGTTTGACTCACTAGGCTGTAAGTGACCACTCCCTCCTGTTTTGAAGGCTGCATATTATTTGTACACCCAAATTCCTCTGGCCCCACTTCCGAAGCTATGAAGATTAGAAGCTGTGACTGTGACAAGTGTTATGAAGGAGGATTAGGTTTCCAGTGGACAGATGAGTTACATTCAGTCAAAAAGCTGTCCTCATCCATATCTATCTTGTGATTCAATGATATGAGGTTTTATACAAGATGCTAGTAAGATTTAGTGGCAGGACTTCAATACTGTACCAACCTTTATTTTCTATTGCATTGACAAGCTGTCCAATTTGGACACTACAAATCCTTCCCTTAATATTTAATTGGACTCTCAGCTGTCTCCTGACACATTCAGAGATCTGACACTGAACCTGGGAGGATGTGCTTCACCGCACCAACAACAGCACTGACAACTTTATCCCACAATTGGCACTGCAGTGGGTCAGCAAGTATCTGTCAACAGATTAGATGATTTCTAACTAAACAGCAACAGTTACCTTCTGACAGCAAAATAAACATAAAATCTGCTGTATCAGCTGATATGGTCTAGCTCCAAACACAATTCAGAAATGAAAGTATTTGTAAAATGCTGAGTATACTAATATTGAATGTACTTATGTGCTTGTCATTAAAATCATACTCTGCACTATAGGAGGTGGGCCAGCAGTGGTGCTCCTTTCTTGACACTGTACGTACATTGCATTCATGTTGTTGGGCAGCAATTCCTCACTTTAAACCACAATGCCGAGTTCAAGTCTTGGCTACCCGATTCAGGTTGGATATGTAACAAATTCCATTTTTCCATCAAAAATCTGAGTACTGGAGATGCTGGAAACCTGAAATAAAAACAGAAAATGCTGGAATATTCAACGGATCAGACAGCATGTGTCTGAATATTTTCAGGATTTTTCTGTTTTAAATTCAGATTTCAAGCATTTGTACCATTCTATATTCCGATTAATATCTAATTCACTACCATTCTACATCCAGGAATGTCTAGCTTGAAGATTTGCTCTTCTGCCTGACAGAATCTCTGTGGACTCTTTCACCTTTTTCACTGTTCATGGTTTCTTACTTCTCATCTCGTGCTTGTGTCCACTTGATTACAGACCATCCTTCGATCTTGGTGCACACACCGCTTGCTCAAAACTTATTACATCTCTAACTTTTCCCAGTTTTGATGAAAGATCATCAACTTAGTCAGAGTCATGGAAATGTACAGCACAGAAACAGACCTTTTGGTCCAACTCATCCATACCGACCAAATATCTCAAATTAATCTAGTTCCATTTGCCTGCATTCCGTCTATATCACTAAATCTTTCCTGTTCATATATCCATCCAGATGCTTTCGAAATGTTGTAATTGTACTAACCTCCATCACCTCCTCTGGCAGCTCGTTCCATACACACACCACCCTTTGTATGAAAAAGTTGCCCCTTAGGTTGCTTTTAAATCTTTTCCCCTCTCTCCCTAAACCTATGTCCTCTAGTTTTGGACTCCTCCATCCCAGAGAAAAGACCTCGGCTGTTCACCTTACCCAGGCCCCTCGTGATTTTATAAACCTATATAAGGTCATGCCTCAGCCTCCGATGCTCCAGGAAAAATAGCCACACCATATTCAGTCTCTCCCTATAGCTCAAACCCTCCAAATCTGGCAACATCCTTGTAAATCTTTTCTGGACCCTTTCAAGTTTCACAACATCCTTCCTATAGCAGGGAGACCAGAATTGCATGCAGTATTCCAACAGTGGCCTAACCAACGTCCTGTATAACCTCCCGACTCCTATACTCAATGTGCTGACCAATAAAGGCAAGCATACCAAACACCTTCTTCACTATCCTATCCACCTGCAACTTCATTTTCAAGGAACAATGAACCTACACTCCAAAGTCTCTATGTTCAGCAACACTTAGCATTAAGTGTAACTTGAAATAATAACTCTGCTTCTCTCTCCACAGATCCTGCCTGGCCTGCTATGAATTTCCATCATTTGCACTTTTTATCCCAACATTTCCATATTGTAATGGAGAGAGATTTCATTTGCCTCTTCTTTATATAAAAATTGTGTATAAGGATTTTTGCACTCATCTCCACAAACTCACTGTGAAAATATAACAACTATTCTCATAACTAAGAAGACAACCCAACATGTGACTGCCTGCTTTAACCTCAAGAAATCAAAAACTTATTTGTGAGCAAACATTCAATTGCAGTTCAGAGAGTAATCACAGCAAACCTTTGGCAAAAGACTACATATGACCCTTGTTATATTGACATTAAGTTCTTCATTTATCGGATAAAATCTGTCAAGCAGTGAAATATCAAGTGTCCTTCAAGTGTTCCCCAGACAAATACGGTGTTGCAGCAGCAATGAGACATATTTAAGCTCCTGGAGCACACCTACATTTTACAATTTTATATGTGTGACGTTATTTCATGCTTTTATCAACATACTTCCCTACCTGAGCATTCAGCACTGAAGAAGTGCTTTCATCACCATAAAAACAGGCCTTGGGAGAATGTGTAGATAAAACTGTGACTTCTAACTGAGACTAAATAATTGTCACAACAAAAGATAAATCGAGGAACGCTATCAAAATGACAACAAAACCAAATATCAACAAAATTTATTTTCTTTTTATGATTTTTTTAATCACATTATGGAGCTCTTAGATCATCCAAGACTTATAATTCATGTCAAAAATGGATAATCTAATCTTAAAACATTATTTCCAAAGTGTTTGAAATTTCCAGGAGAATGCACATAGAGCTCCCTGTTCTTAGCTTCTGGAAAACAGTCTAGCTTCAGCCTAGAGATGCTCACAATGAATCCCAGATGATCAAGATATAAAAATTGCCCAACATCCAAATAATTCCTCCCCCAACATATTACTCTAAATCTTAGTATTATTAATTTCACAATTTTCTAAACAACTACAGTGTCTTGAAATAACTCAAACCACAGTTGTTACTGAAAGAACTGCTGATGCTCTAATTCAGAAATAAAAACAGAAGTTGCTAGAAAAAGTGGTCACCTGCTCTCCCATTCCTATCGCTCAAAAAATGGTCATTTTAAATTGTTCATTAAAATATTCAGAAACATGGGCCAATCTGAACATTTGTAACTTTAAGGATGGAAAGAAAAAATAAATTACTGCAATAAATAAAAATCCAAATGCATTACTGGAATTAATGCTTCATAGGATTAAACAGCCTTTGCTCATGACCCTTCAGAATGAGATGAAAGGCAAGGTCACTGAAAATCCCCTGTTTAGCAGCATGAAGTAGGAGCATAAACTTGAACAGATTACCAAATATTGCCAGGCCATTTGGAGTTCACAGCTAGTGAAGGCCACAGTGTAGGAGGAGAAAGAAAGGTCAAACAGAGTAAGTGACTGTTATGCTGAGCTGAGCTCCTTTCAGCAGCTCATAACAGAAAAACAAATATTCATATGCAAGTTTCTCAATCCAGGATGGTATCTTTCTAAAAGATGCCACAATTATGAAAGTGAGAGAGGGAAAAAGAAATCAATTTGGAAAGCAGCCTGTGTCACTGTCCTTAAATCAATTGATCACCTTCAATGCAGCAAGCCTCACTCATCAGAACTGCTTTATTACATTAGAGTTTGGCATAGCAGAAACAAAATCATGGATAATTTCTTTATTTTTAGCATGGACAATATCGCTATCTCACCCAGATTGTTTTGATCTTTCTTCTTTAAATTGAGGAACTGGGTGATTCTGCTTTTGGTGTACCCCATTTTCTGAAAATATTTTGGGAGAGGAAGATGTATTTGTATTATATCTAACATTGTCCGCTGGATGCTAATGGGGTTGGGAAGGAGGAGAGCTGTCAATCAATGATTTCTTTGAAGGAAAACTTTTGTCCAATTACAGCATTACTGCAACCGTTTGGATTTTTATTTTAAAAAAAATTTTAAAAGAGACATATTTTACAATGCTCAGAGCCAGAAATACCCTGATGGTCTATGCATATATACAAAAATAAGCACAATTACACTTGTGGATGTACAGCATTAGGTGGGTCTGGAATCAATCTTTCAAAACTTTAAGCACTTAAGGATAGTAACATTAGAAACAGGAGCAAGCCGATCACCCCAAGTTTGCTCTACCTCTTAATTAGATCTTTCCTGATCTGTACCTCAACTTATTTTCGTGCATTTACTCAAATACCAGATAACCTTATTACCAAGTCTATTTGCCCACATTAGTTTTGAAAGCTCAAAACAACCTAGTATCCACTGTCTTATGGGGAGAGTTCAAATTTGTGTAAAACAGCATTTTCTGATTTGAGTGGCCTACCGCCAACATTAAGAATTATGTGCCCTTGCTCTTGGAGTTCCCCTTGGCTCAATTGCTTTGGAAAATATTTTGTA
The DNA here is from genome assembly GCA_024137785.1 of Ginglymostoma cirratum. NCBI lineage: Eukaryota > Metazoa > Chordata > Chondrichthyes > Orectolobiformes > Ginglymostomatidae > Ginglymostoma > Ginglymostoma cirratum. The sequence goes on from JAHRHZ010000031.1 coordinate 2,955,491, forward strand.
CGATCTATTTGATTTCATTCTATCGTCTAGAATTTTGCCCTGAATTATCTTTTGCTTTTGAGTATAACATGAATAATCACCATGACAAAGTATTATATCCCAGTAGAAGTAAATTAGAGGTAAATGTCACAACAGCACCCTCTAGTGCATTGCTTCAAACTAACCCAACATTGTAAAAATGGTAATAAATGAATTTGAAAGGAAAGTCTTGAATTATCTGTGCAATACAGCATTTTCCTCCATCATTAAATCATGAAAATATTATAGTCTAACATTACAGCTTTTTGCTCTTAAATGCTGTAATATTAAAGGAAAATAAAGGTAAGCAGAAAAGACTTGCGGTAGAATGCAGCTTTCTGGATAGTCCACACAATAATGCTAAATATGAGAGTTAGCTTAAAAATGTGACTTGGCAAAAATTCATTGTAATATTCTTTAATTAACTGGTTCAGGAAAATTATTTAATCTTTTTCACTTTACATTAAGCATTACACTTTACATTAAGATTCTCAACCAGTCATGACCCTGAAGCTTACAATCACCTCGAAGGGTTTTCAGAATAACTTCTGGGGCCAGAATCAGGTACAAGGTGGGTGGCAATGACTGGAGTTATAAAAGCAAAATACTGCAGATTCTGCAACTCTGAAAAAAGGGTAGAAAATGCTGGAAAAACACAACAAATCTGGCAGCATCTGTGGAAAGAGAAACAGAGTTAGAATTCTGCATCCAGTATAACTGGAGCTGACCCAACTGGTACATACCAGAACTCTAGCTGTCCTTCTCAGAACATCATGGCAATACAATACAGAAGGCAGCACCAGACTGCCCAAAAACAAGTTCCAAGTATGGAACCAGCTCCATGTCACGATCAAAGTGCGTGAAAGTAAGGCATCATCAGTACTAGGAGTCTTGTGAAGAAAGTGACTTGCCAACATGGTAATACATCCCAAGGTGTTCTACTGCAGTGCAAGGATCAGTTTAGACCAAAGAGGTTAAATATGAAGATGACAACTTCAAATTTGAGGCAATGGGGACGCGGGGGGTTTGGAGACCGAGAGCCAACGTGGGTCACGGACAGTGGTAATTTCGGGCTGACCAGGAGGGCATTGGAATATTAGATTCGAGGAAATATCAAAAGGTTGACAAGAGCTTTAAACGGGTCAAGGTAGAAATGGAGATGCTCAATATTACAGAAGTGAATGTATACTGTGTGGAGAAGAGGGTGTGGAGTCAGGAACATAATTAAGGGTCAAATGGGATACCAACGTTCTGAACACTATTTAGCCTGACGAAGTTACCGTGTTGAGAATGATATTGGTGGTTCGGAATTGATTTGTTGATTGGTTTTGGGGCTTGGGCACTTTTCCCATGATTTACCCCACCCCTGCACTGGAATTTGTCATTACACCGACTGCTACCAGACACTACCCACGGTCCCATTGATTGTCCCCACGAGCAGCTATTCATTTCCTCAAACTGACTTTTGACTACTCCTTTGTCTGCCCAGCTGTTTTTCTCTCTCTTCATGCTACATCTCCACCTATCATTTATAACCCCCCAACCACCCCCAATCCCATCTTCTGTATAAAAACCATCTGTTTCCTAGCTACCATCAGTTCTGAGGATGAGTCACTGGATTATGATATTGTAAGTAAGGGCATACGGAATCTGCCTTGTACTGCTTGCAAACAAAGCTTTTCACTGTACTTAAATATACGTGACTACAATAAATCAAATCCGAAGCATTAACTCTTATTTCTCTCCACAAATACTGCCAGAGCTGCTCAGATTTTCCAGCAATTTGTTTTGTTGATTGTTGTCTTTGGTTCTGAGGTTTGGACCTCTCAAAATTTTATTTGAAGAGATTTCAGGTCATCCAGGATTAATTCGGACAGACCGTATGACAACACAGAGATCGAGAGAGAGCAGACTGAGAGTTAGAGGTGCATGTCTTCAGCATACAAGACATTGTATTTTTTTTTTGTAAGTGGAGCCTTTACCTTTCAGTGACTACACTGGTTGTGTATCAATTCAAATATTCTTAAAGATAAACAGTGGGAAGTATTTAAAGTTCAACTCAGAACGCAGAGTCGAATTCAATTTATTTCTCATCCCCTCAAGCTATCTTTACTTATACTTAAAGCCTCAGTGTCTCCCCTTTTCTCAAATCAAATATCAAATTCAATCATATCATTTTCACCATTTCCAACGTGTTCCCTTGCCGTGAGATCGACGACTATTTCTGGCTCATAACTCCTGAGTAAATCCAGTACGACCAATTGCTTTGCCAGTTCTAATACATATTGTTCTAGGCAACATTTAGAAATGCATTTTACAAGTTCTGTTGTTTCAACTGTCATACCTCATGCAGTCTTACAAAAATTAAAGTGGTCTTGTAAAACTATGCTGTTTTTGTTCTATGTTCCTTTAATCTCTGTACGTTCCTGTTGATTTGAAGGTAGACAGTCTAAGCCAACTATTTAAAAAAAAAGGTGGCGAGAAAACAGGGAATTATAGACAGGTTTGCCTGACATCAGTCGTAGGCTAGCCCATTATAAAAGATTTACTAGCAGAGTACTCAGAAAAACAATGACAGGATTAGACAGTCAACACAAATTTACAGATGGGAAATCATACCTGACAAATCTACTGGAATTTTTTTGCAGATGTAACTACAGGCACTCCCTGGGTTGAAAACGAATTCCATTCTGAAATAGATTCAGGAGCTGACCTGTGTGCAAGTCTGAACGCAACGCAGGACAATGTAAGGGAGCTGATTATAAGTACATGAAATGGTCGAATGTCAGGTCTTTAAAAATTACATTCCTATCAGAGATCATATTTGTAAGTATGAGTATCTATAAACCCATCGTTCGTAAGTCAGAGACCCCATGGAGTAGAATTGACAGGAGGGGGCCTCTGGACACAAGTTACTTGGACATTGAGAAAGCTTGTGGTAAAGGTCCCACACAGGGACCGTATGTAAAAGGCGAACTGCAGCAGAGATGGTTCAGTGTGATTTGGACAAGTTGAGTGGGCAAACATACTGCAGATTAAGTACAGTGTGGGTAAATGCAAGGTTATCCACTTTCGTAGCAAAAACAGGAAGGTTTTTGTTTGACATAATTTGCTAAATCGGATCTCCTTGGCAGTGACCAAAATAGGAGATTAAGCCTATCAATAATAAGCACTAGCAGGTCTAAAAGGAACATCTTTGTTCTTAGTGGGGTTTAGAGGTCAAATAACTCTCTCAATATCAGCAAAACAACAGAGCTGATCATTGACTTCAGGAAGAAAGGAGGAGTATACCCCCTATCTACATCAACAGAGCTAATGTGGAGAGGGTCAAGAGCATCAAATTCCTCAGAGTGATGGCAACCAATATCATGTCCTGGACATCGCACGTAAAAAGGTCAAGAAGGCACACCTCTTCTTCAGAAGTTCAGCATATCCGAAAAGGACCCTCACCGACTTCTACAGATGCACCATAGAAAGCATTCTATTCAGGTGCATAACAGCCTGGTGTGGCAACTGCTTTGCCCAGAACTGTAAGAGGCTACAGAAGGTGGTGTGCACAGCCCAGACCATCACAGAAGCCAACCTCCCATCCACGGACTCCATTTACACAGCTGTGTCGCAGAAAGGCTGCCAACAAAGACCCCTCCTACCCCAGGAATGCTCTCTTCCAACTTCTTCCATCAGGCAGAAGATGCAGAAGCTTGAAACACACACCATCAGGTTCAAGAACAGCTTCTTCCCTGCCATTATTAGACTGCTGAATGGATCTCTTTAAATTCAAATAATTGCTGATCTTGCTAATGTTGATCTTGCTTTGTGAACGTCCTGTACAGCCATAACCTTGTATGGCTCGTTCTGTCAAGCACCCTATCATCCGTCTGTCCTTGTATGCTATGATCTGCCTGTACTGCTCCCAAAACAAAGGTTTTCACTGTACTTAGGTACATGTGACTACAATAAAACCAAATCAAGGGCAGAGATGTTCATTCGGGAACCTGGTTTATTTTATTGTTCACAATTATATCCACGAGATTTTACAAATAGATGTTTTAGTCATGGAGGTATACTCAAGAGGTTTTTAAACAGGTTGTTTCTCACAGCTTGTGCTCACTATGAACAAGGAAGTGTTTGCCGAACATGCATCAATAAGATTATTGTATCCAGAAAACTAGAGCAGAAGTCCCACTTTCAGTGTTGCTGTTGTTAGCCTGAGTTGTCATAAGGGGGCAAGTGGGACTAGTTTAGTTTGGCAAATTTGGTCAGCTTGCAAGAGTTGGACCGAAGGGTCTGTTTCCATGCTGCATGACTCTATGACTAGAAACAAATGCAAAAGGCTTGTTATCCTTCAATATAAATGAGAGAAAGGCCCCAAAACTTTTCCAAGATGCATTTCCTTCAAACACGAGGAGCTTGGAGGGATCAAACTTATTGAAATACATATTTAAAGCATATTTGCAAGATTCAAAAATGTGTTGGTAATCTTCCTGCCATATATATATGGTGTATTTCTGAGGTGTTATCTTGGTCACAAAATGCAAAATATCTGAGGATGAGATGTTTAAGGAAAGCAAAACAAAGGTAGGCATCTTTTGTATGCCTTCTAATTTGTTACAATCAGCTCCTATACCAATTGGCACTCAGATTGAACTGAAGAAATTGATTTGGCTCAAGTCGCTTTGACACTTCCGAGTGATGAAAACATGACTATGTTTTCTTGTCAATGTAGGATCGTCTCATCTCCACGCTTAGTCCCCCCAAGAACTGCGATGTTATTTGTGACACAGAAACAACCTAGTAGATTCTCCACAGTTAAGATATAATCTATAGGTTGTTGAAATTTACTTTGCTTTACAGATAACCCAAATGATGATCTGCGCAAACAGTTTCTAACAATAGTTCCTTTAAAAGTGGTCTGTTCCATTTCCAGAGAAAGGTTTATGGTCCGATATCCATTCTTGGCACCAAACTTAGGAAAATGCTTGGCATCTGAAAATTTGCGATTAAGCTCTTCCATGTTAGGAATCTTGTTTATGCATCTTTACGTTACATTGTTCAGTTGTCTTAAATGTGTATGTAGGCTGCCATCTTTTGTCACTGATTTTTTTTTTTGTACGTGGAATTCAATTGCAGTTTGACCCTGAATAAGGTTACTGATCTTACAAGGAAGCTTGATCCTGGAATGAGCATAATCTTTCTGACGTAACACTATCACTTTTAAAGTTGCTAACTGCATCAAGCCAGTCTGGGTAAAGGTTAGTCAGTGATGGATCGACTCAATGCTACAGTTTGGAATCTTCAGTACTTGAGCTGATGAATTTGTCACCCCATGGACAGTGATAACATGTCACTGTGCACACTGGCAGACTAGTCACCCATCTGCTTCAATGATGCAAAAGCGGTTTGGGGTGTCTACCCTGAGGAGACAGATTGGCACAGAAGATGAATAGCATGGGATTTCATACATAATGTAAGGAATTAGGCTATCTTGTATGAACTGCACCACTCTGTGCCAGTTTCCTGAGTACGTCTTGTGTAACATGCATTAAAGGGAGTTACTTGCACTTGCACCAGTGTCAGTGTCAATTTTGGCATACAGTGCATGTTGTCTATTCCTTTTGGATGAAGATAAAATCTTCAACTTTTCTGATGGAGCTTTAAGTTTGCCATATGTGCTGTCTGACTGTGATTTACAAACCTGTACACTGGCTGAGGTTGCTCTCCTGAAGGACTCTCCTTCACATCCCGCATGGAGCACTGCATTGAAATTTGGGTTCCTCTAGGTGATATTTGCTCAGTAGTTAGCTCATTTTAACCCAGTACTCTCTTGTGAAATATAGCTGGTGCATCTATCGAAATTCTGGACACCAGTCTTGGTGGACAAGGGAACTTGACCTCTGAACCTAGGCTGACTAATGAATGGCTGTTAGGAATAAGGTGTGGGGCTGGATGAACACAGCAGGCCAAGCAGCATCAGAGGAGCAGGAAAGCTTGACGTTTCGGGCCTAGACCCTTCATCAGAAATGACCCATTTCTGATGAAGGGTCTAGGCCCGAAACGTCAAGCTTTCCTGCTCCTCTGATGCTGCTTGGCCTGCTGTGTTCATCCAGCCCCACACTTTGTTATCTCGGATTCTCCAGAATCTGCAGTACCTTTTATCTCTATGGCTGTTAGGAATAAGCAGTTTCACAACTGTTAATAATATCACCTTTTCATCGTTCAGCATTCACTTAATAGCACAAGCTAGCTTTGAATGCTGACTTATCGCCACCATGATGCAGTTTCTTTAGGTTTCTATATGTTTGATGTTCTACAGATAGTCAGATACTTGTTAAATAAGACAGTGTTGTAAATAAACTTCAAACTATTTATAACACGTCACAGTTAGACACAGTCTACATTCTTTACTTATTGATGTCACTGTGCGTTATACATACATAATTGACTACATTGACTCCATGGCACAAAGACAGTGACTACAGGCAAGGTGGGTGTCTTTCTATCAGAACATCACTTGTTACAATGTCATGTCTTAAAAAGGTACAGGCCTGGCTGGTCTGGCCATAAAGCAAAGATTTTAGATCTCAGAATAGTTAGTTAACAATCATGCCCAGACTGGTCAGGTCTTCATAATACCTACCATATCACAACCTTTAAGGTGAAAGGTTGATCAGCCTGGTTTATCTGGTGCTCCTCTTTCTCCATAATGAATATTTCATCCAGTAATTTTGTACCCAACTGAATTTCTCCACATGGAATGGAGAATCTAAGTGAGATTCCGGAATGAAATGGCATAGGAATTTTGCAAGATCTTAACAGCAGTTCCAAGAAATTGAAAAAAGCCTACAAATGTAATTTCATCTTCACTAGAATCCCTTTAATAGAAGATGCGCATCTTGATGAGAAGTTATACACACAACTATACTAGACCCATAAGATGAAGGAGACACGAAAAGATGGTAGCCGGGGAAATATATTAGTTAGTGTGATCATGTCACAATTCCTCAATCTGCCACTGAAAGAGGGCACTTCTTCAGCCAGACCTGAAATGTGCTAGAATTTCTAATATAGCAGATTAAGGGCAGTAACACGGCAGATGTAGAAGCTGCCAAAAATTCTTTTTGTGCCCATCTAGAACACGGAGGGCTGAGAGTGATCAAAATTGGCAGTTTCAGAATTATTTACATAAGCATAAATTTTGCACAAGGTTGCAAGTCGCTTCAACTTTAATTTTAATAAAGTAGCATCATATATGAGCAAACAACAAAATATTTATCTAAGCATGCTCAGTCTTTTTCTGTGTACTAATACAATTTCATCACCACTGTAGCATGTTGGAGTGACTGCTCTTTTGGTTTTAAATTATAACACAAATGAAAAACACTGGAATAAAACAGAAACGTGTGAAGTCTTTGCAATTTAATGTCTGGAAGAAGGAAAAATTTGCGTCTAAAATGAGCACCTATGATCTCAGGATGTCCAATTAAGTACATCTGATGTGAAACCTCTGTTGCATTTTAGAGGAACAAGGCAGTTTATATTCAGCAAGATACCATAACCAGCATTTAGATAAATGATCAGTTTTATTTTGAAAAATGGTGATATTGATTGAGAATACAGGATTGTTGCATTTATGTTCAAGTCCTGGATTGAACATTTGTAAGATTGTCATTCAGGGAGCCTTAATTGCTCCCTTCACATTTTACAGACGTGGTGACTAACAACTGAAAACATGAAAAAGATCAATGAATTATAAGGATGTCATTCTTTGAAATTCAGACACAACACCCATCCATTGTGATTGTATTTGGGATCAAAGTATTAACTGCATCTAATCTACAGATGTCAAAGCTAAATTAAACATCATAGTGATCTTAATTTACTCTGCAAAAGGGAAATATGCAAGCATCTACGCATCTATCAAAATCACTAAAGCACCAGAGAATTTATAATCATGTTATTGAAGTTGTATACATTCCTATCTTTAAAACCAGTTGTGGCAACTATTAACACATTTTCCGTCTTATTATCATCTGACCAAAAGCTAGCTTGTTTTAAGAAACCTGGTCGGCTTCGACGAGTTGGTCCGAAGGGTCTGTTTCCGTGTCATATGACTATTTTGAAATTTAATGAACAAAAACAAAGTTGCTGGCAAAGCTCAGCAGGTCTGGCAGCATCTGTGAAGAATAAAACAGAGTTAACGTTTCGGGTCCGGTGACCCTTCCTCTCCCCCTTCTTGACTGTCAATTTATGTCACACAAACGTATCAGTCCTATGCACTTGTTTCTCAGCCAGATGCAGTTCCTGCAATTCTGCTTTTTTTTCTTCACAGACCCTGCCAGACCTGCTGAGGTTTTTCAACAACTTCTGTTTTTGGTCCTGATTTACAGCATCTGCAGTTCTTTCGGTGTTCATTTGAAATTTAATCAAGTCAGGTATCTCAAAAAGCACATAAACTAACAGTATGTGTTTCCATGGTTGTCCCAAGATGCTGAATTCCTCTCTTTGCAGAGTTGTCACTTGAGGCCAAAATGTCTGCTCATCATCAGAGACCACGATAACCACAGGGACATGATTACCCCTCTCATACTGGGAGAGGGGGAAAATGGAATTATTGTTGCATCAGAACAGGCCTGAAAGAGATGAAGGAGTAGAGGGTCCCAGGAGGAATTTCAGAGAAAGAGGAGGCAGTAAATTCAGCTCTAGCCTGCTATTTATTGAAATCAGAGGCATGGCTATCCCTCCTGCAAGTCTTCTCTCCCATAAGTGGTCCCATGTGATAAGTAGTAGTGAATAAGAAATTCCACCAGGAACGCAAGCTCCTGGTACCCATAAGTACATAAATACAGCAGTCAGGGAAACGTGGCCAGAGGTGATGATAATGGGAAATCTAGTTCAAGGTGAAAAATGTAAAAGGTCTTCTCATCCAATTATGCTCTTTTGTTTCCCTGCCATTTTCACTCCAGCTCAGGGCAAGATAATGGAAGGAAAACCAGTGCAAACTTTTTAATCTTAATTGCTGCCTTCTTCACTTCCAGTTGCCATCTTTTATAATTCATTGACGCTCAAGTCATGATGCTTCATAAATTACAGCTTTGGTTTCAGTACTTCAAATATGACAGTGCTTAAATTACAAAATAGATGGTGAGAATTCAACATCTTGATACCCTTACATTATAAATGCACTATAACTGGATAGCCCAGTGTTACATAACTGAATTTTAACACAATTTTGAGGTGTGGGGATTAATAGCAAGTGAAAATAGGATTGAAAACGGCAGTCTCAAGTTGACCTGTAAGCTTAAAAGCCAGTCTAGAAAATAAACTTTCTAGTCTGCAATATAGCCTCAATTTCACCATTCATTCTGTCACTGAAGGCTCATGGTAATTTGCAGCTTTCATCTCTTCAGAATACTGAACAACCGTGCAATAAGGTTGATCAACTGTCATCACAAGTCATACTGTCATGTGTGCACCCTCATGGTAACTAGGAGGCAATAACTGTTGCACAGAGTGCCAAAATTATACCTTATGCATTGCATACCGGATCATAATCTCAGAAAAAGACAGAAGAATAAATAATGTACCTAATACAGACAATCCAAGAATGCCTATGTTCCTCTCTCCTCTGTCAGGCAGGTTGTTCACCAAGCATTGATATGTCCCTGTGTCTGACAGTTGTGTATTATTAATGAAGATGGAGGCAATTGTGCTCGGCATGGTGACGACAAAGCCGACACGGGAATTAAACTGGGTGGCTCCACTAATTACCTGGCCTCCCTGGTACAAAATTACCTGTGACAGAAGAAAAAAGAACAAATAGAATATATTCTGTTTAATTTATTGTGGCCATTGGCCAATTCTAAAATGCAACACAGTGTCACATACTTTATTTCATGACAAAGCTTAAGTTTTTACATAGAAGGGAGCAACAATACAGCTATGCACCTACATGTTTGTACTGATTTCAGCAACACAAGAGGTCCTGTAGTGCTTCACCTGATAAACGCCAAGTTGAGGTCCCCATATGCTTACTTACACCCAATACAACAACATTTTGACAATTTCATACTTTTTCAATCTTGTTAATCATCAGAGAATGGACATTTTCTGTAATCGTACAAATTCCTATCAGGCAGTTCAACCACTTGTACTGAAATTTTAGGATCAAAATTACTTTGTTACTCGAGCCATATTATGTTTAATGTACAGCACAGACAAGGTGGTCAGAGCTTACGTTATAGCTATTGTCTCTAAACGCATGGGCTGAACATTACTTAACCATGGTGGAGGCATTTTTGCCAGCTGATGACATCTAAAATAGGTCAGATGCCCAACTAGTCACCTGCTCACCCACCCCAAAAGTCACCTCGTAATACTGAGCGTCGGCATGTTCTAGAAGCAGCGTCCCAAACACAATACGCAAGTAAATAATCAGGAACAACTGAACTTGGCAAAATATAACTGTGAAAGTAGCTTTTTTCCACTAAAAAAGAAAGACAGGCATGAACAAAGCTGGGAAGAGGGGACAACTCATTCAGTTGGGTGTACTGGGAGCATCAGGGTCAAACCCCATATGCTAAGATTCTACCCTACTTTTCCATCTGCACTCTCTGCTTGATCAAACCTGGTCTCCAGCTTTTCTTACCCTTCCAAGGGCTCCAGGATTCATCCTCCTTCTGCCCATAATCTTCATAATAACTCACCTTCTGATATCTCAAAGCCTGTCCAGTATCTGCCCGGCACAAGTCAGGAGTGTGATGCAATACTCCCCACTTGCCTGAATGGGTTCAGCTCCAACAACATTCAAGAAGCATGACATCATCCAGGGCATCCAGTCTGCTTGATTGGCACCAAATATACATAAGCCCCACCCACCACCACCACAATACTCAGTAGCAGTGTGCACTATCTAGAAAATGCACAAAAAAATTCAAAGATCCTTACACAGCACCTTCCAAATCCATGATCACTACCATCAAGAAGGACAAGGACAGCAGATACAAGGGAACACCGCCACCCGCAAGTTTCCCAAGCTACCCACCACCGTCACTGGGTCAATATCCTGGAATTCCCTCCTTAACAGCACTGTGAGTATCCCCACAGAGTAACTGCAATAGTTCAAGGAGGCCAGGAAAAAAGCTTGAGCTGTAGGGAAAAGCTGAATAGGCTGGGGCTATTCTCCCTCGAGTGTCAGAGGCTTCAGGTGACTTTATAGAGGTTTATACAATCTCTAGGGGCATGGATAGGGTGAACAGCCAAGGTCTTTTTCCTAGGGCTGGAGTGTCAAAAACTAGAGGGAATAGGTTTAAAGTAAGAGGAGAAAGAATTAAAAAAGACCTGAGGGGTAACTTTTTCCACACAGAGGGTGGGGTGTGTATGGAACAAGCTGCTACAGGAAGTAGTAGAGAAAAGTAAAAATACAACATTTCAAAGGCACATGAATGGGTATATGAATAGGAAGAGCTTAGAGGGATATGGGCCCCAAATGCTGGCAAATGGGACTAGGTCAGATTGGGAGGTCTAGTTGGCGTGGACAAATTGGACCAAAGGGTCCGTTTCTTTGCTGCATAACTCTATGATTCTGAGGCAGCTCACCACCACCTTCTCAAGGGCAATAGAGATGGTCAATAAATGATAGCTCAACCACAGCACTCACTGACTGAACAGAAAAAATGTACAGTTTGTGCACAAAGGGAGTGACTAAAATTCAGCAGACCATATTATACGAGGCTGCTTCAAAAACAAGATAACTTTTTGAATGACATGACTTTATATTAGTTATTTTTCTGATCAAATAACATGTGGATAACACTGAGAATGCATCAGAATGCAAGAACAATATGTTTATTAATGACAGTAAATGGGTTTCAATCCCAATTAACTACTGATGGTTTGATTAGCACATTCCTTAACTCTCGCCCCGATATGATCATTTATTTTCACTTTTGCGTTCTTCAACTTAAGTAAGGTAGGACACATTATAAGGACTCTAAGATGTTTTATTGCCTCTGGATGACCCTATGAAGAAAAGGATGTTTATTAAAAAAAAACTTAAACATTCTCACACACTAAGGGCAAACATTGGGCTGTTAAGCCTTGCTTAGACGTCAAAATCTTATGGTAATTAAGCCTCAGAAATGGTCAGTGCGAAACAACAAATATTTGTCAAGAGTTCAGGCTTTACCTTGTTGCTAGAAGTACTGACACACATCCCATTAGTTAAATAATGCACTACAATTAAAGATCAATGCACCATTAATTTGAACTAGTCTGAATTCACATTCGGTTTGAACCATAGATCATTTTTCAACTGTCAACTCTCAACTAACTGTGACCTGATATTAAACACCAATATCATGCAGACATAGCAGGGTAATTGCTGAAACGATTCGTAGGGAACCTGGAACACAGGGTCACAGCTTCAGAAACAGGAATCGACCATTTAGGATAGAAATAAGGAGACATGTCTCCACTGAAAGAGTTGTGACTCTTCTAAATTCTCTATCCTATTCAGATAGGGCTTTTTATAGATTTAGAAAGGAGGTCATGTGATTTTTTTTGGGTCCTGGGGGAATGAAGGGTTATGGGGATATTGCAAGAGGATGGAGGTGAGATCGAGATTAGGCATGAATGGCCCAGGAAGTCGAGAATGGCCTTGGAAGCTGAAAATGGCCAAGTGACCTACGTCATCCCTTAATTCTTATGATGTTTGGTCCCACAAAGGACGAGAAAAATACAGCAAGTGTCTTTATTTGGCGGCGCTTAGTCGCAGGCACGGTGCTCAATCATAAAGACAAAAAGCAAAATACTGTGGATATGGGATACCTGAAAGAAGAGCAAAAGGGCTGGAAAGAAAAACTCAGCTGGTCAAACAGGACCACAGAGAGAACCAGAGTTAAAATTTCAGGTTGATGTTCTCTCATTAAGGTTTTTTTGACTTTCTTTTCAGTGTGGAGAGAAGTCTGCGCATGCAATTCCACAGATCCGAGTCAGCTGACATGGAGGAAAAAATAGATGCTACATAAGCTTTGCATCTATTCAGTTACCAAAGCTCCTGAATGACTGCTTCTCCCGGACAGTGAAGAACTTGACGTTAGATTTTAAGTCTTTCCAAGAATGGCTCAGCATTGTCATACAAAGCAATCAGGTGATATGTTTGTTTGGAGATTCTACTCATTCCACAAGATGTTACTGTGTGAGAGACAGCAAGACCTGCCAATGCTGGAGTCTGAGATAGCACAGTGTGGAGTTGGAGGAACACAGCAGGACAGGCAGCATCAGAAGAGCAGGACAGCTGTTTCGGGTCAGGACACCTTCTTCAGAAAAGCATAAATGTACCAAACATATGACAAGGATCACTCAAACAATAATGTAGTTTCTTTTGCATTCTGAAGAAAACTCATATCAAACTTAAATATTAACTGTTTTTCTCTCCACAGATGCTGCCAGACCTGCCGAATTTCTCCCACATTTTGTTTTTGTCTCAGGCTTCCAGCTTCCATAGTATTTGGCTCTTATATTAATGCAAATTCTTTGTTTATAGCATACCTTCGAGTAAAGTTAACTGGGAGATTAAGTACAGTATATCTGATATCTATTCCAGCTACCTGCAGACTGAACACAAGTCATTAGACTAATACATCACATCCAGTTGAGGTAGTAATTATGGAGGTAATAGTTTAAGATACGCATTCTTCAGGGTACACATACCTCGAGGAAGCCATTTGACATCCATCATCCAACTGAAACAAACTGGCTTTAGGAAAAGCCAAAACAAGCAAGCTGGAAAAAATGTGAACTGAAAAGGGGCCCCATTAAGTAGCACCAGTTGCTTTCAAAGTGGGAAATGATCTTCAAACTCAGTGCATAGGGGCTCTTGTGACACTGGGTGTCCCTACCTCTGAGCCAGGAGGCCCAGGTTCAAGTCCCACCTGCTCCAGAGGTGTATAATTACATCTCCAAACAGGTTGATTAAAAAACAAATCAAACAGAGACCATACAGCAGACGGGGAAAGAGATTTTAAGACTCCTCCCCCGTCCACAGGAAAAAGACCAAACTTTGTTTTCTTCCACTAGCTAATTCATTTCTGATAAACACCAGGGAATACTTTAGTGATTGGGATGACTAACACTTGAATTGAGGATTCAATGAAACAATCATGAACGAATTGCAACAGTTTTCACTCTGTGGTGATGAAGGGAAAATTGAAGCCAATACACCCACAATTTTCCAATAAGCTGGCAGCAAAATGTGAATCCCTGCCAACGAAACAGTGACTCAATATTCCACTCAAAATTTTGCGATATAGCTTTTGTTGAAAGGAAAGGCTTATTATTCACTGTCCAATGTAAGTTTTGCTTCTGATCTATGGACATACGAGGCGACGAAGAAAAAGTGAACTGTCCATCTCACTTCCTGCTTCACTAAATTACAACAAATTCCAAGCACTTGTACTGCTAGTTGGCATGATGAATTCAGTGTTGCAAGTGGCAATGAAAAAGTAGTAATCAAAGGCATGCTGCACATTTCAGTGGACCACACAGTTCAGCAATGGGACCTCATCTGGGCCTGCCTGCAAAGTTCAACGTCTGAGTGCTACCACTTCATTTAATGATCAGTGCATGTTCCAAGATCATTAGAGCTCTGGAAGATACTATGGAGGCCATAACATTCAACTGTGCAGCGACATTTAGTAGCATGGGAGAACTAGTAAAAGGAAGTATCCTCCCAAGAACCCCTGTGCTCAACAATCCTCACTGAAGTTTCTTGGTGTTTTTTGAATGAATGCTGGGTCTGTGAAATGAACACCTTGGATTCAAATCTACAACAGGGGCCCCTTTTTCCAACACTGGGAGACCAGGCTGACAGCCATAATGCAATATTTCAATAACTTAATAAAAATAACGGTGGAGTTCTCTCACAGTATATGTCAAGTCCACCTAAACATTAACGCCCATCCAGAGCCTCCAGACTTTTTCCCTCCAAAATCTCTTGTGCTGCTCCCAATTCTGGCCTCTCACAAATTAATAATTTGTTTTGAACAGGCAGGTACAATAAACAACTTATTGAATAGAGCTGGTGGATTGATTCTTCCAGTTCACAAGTGGCTGTTGGCAGAAATGCCTTCAGGTTCAGTATGCCACTTATACAGGGGATACCGTACAAACAGGCCATTTGGCCCAACCAATTCATTCCAGCATTTACGCTTCCTCGAGTTGCCTCCTGTTTTTTTACATGTAGAGCCAAGAGACTTTGGTTTACTTTTCTGAGCTGTTAGGATCCCTTAAATCAAAAAGAGTGTTATGAATTTTAAAATCCCTGATCCACTGCTGCATCAACTCATTCACTTAGTTACATACACACACACTGCTCTGGACCAAGCCACAAATGGGCAGAGAGATGACAGCACAACCATATTCCTGTTGATACCATGACGCTCTTCTTGCACATGCATAGATGGCTCTTGGCAGCCATCATAAATGGTTGAGTGCACTAGAAAACATATTTGTGATTTCAAAAACCAGGAGATTCTTCTGGAAAGGACAAACAGCCAGAGGTCATGGCCCACATTGTTACTGATGACACAGATGGGGAGGAGGATGTGGGGAGCTAGGTAGAAAATTTGTAAACAGTAACAATCTCTGGATTACCTCATTTAGATATGTCAGTGAGTGCATGAAACAGGAGAATAGGGCAGGTGAATGCATGTCTTGAAAGGTGGTGCAGAACGAAGGGCGTTACATTCCTGTGAGGCTGCGACTACCTCTGGGGGAAACGGCATCTGTAGACATCATTTGCATTGCATCTCAACTGAAAAGAGTCCAGGTACCTTATGGGGCATTTTGATAGTTCAAACCTTTTCCAAAAGCACTAAATCAGCAGGAGTTTGGGACCCAGGAGACAATGTTTGAAAGTAATACCAGGGTGCATGAAATGCAGGGATACACAGACAGCCCTGGAACAGAGAATAGTAAGCTAATCGTTGGAATTGGCATAAAGGAGAAAGGAATGGTCTAAATCAGGGTTACACCAACAACTTTCATCAAGAGGGGTAAGAGTGCAAGATATATGGGAACACCAGCACCTGCAAGTTCCCCTCCAAGCCTCTCATCACCCTGACTTGGAAATATAATCAATACTTCAGTGTCAGTCGAAATCCTGGAACCTCCTCCCTAATGGCACTGTGGGTATTCCTCCACCCAATGAGCAGCAGTAGTTGAAGAAGGCAGCCCACCGCCACCTTCTCAATGGCAACTAAGGATGGGCAATGAATGTAGGCCTAGTCAGTGATGTTCAAACACTGCATGTATGTGAATGCACAGACCATCGTTCTTAAGATTGGCGTGTTGGATTGTAATGCTATCGAGATAATGGAGATCTGGCTGAAGGAAGAGCAGGTGTAAGTATTAAATATTCCAAGTGACAAGGGGTTCAGAAAAGATAAGAAAAGGATAAAACAGAAAAGTGGTATTATTGTCTAAGGAGAGCACTGTAGTTCTATAAAGAAAGAATGCTTCAGCATGTTCAAGGACATATTCGATTCAGCAAGAACTAAGGAATAAGAAGGGTGCGTTGCTTCGGTGCTGTCTATAAACCACATACTAGCAGAAAGGAGGTACAAGAACAAATCTGCCAGGAAATTACAGAAACTACTGTAGCTGTAATAGGGGCTTCAGTCACCTTAGTAAAGACTGGAAAGTGGTAGCATAAAGGGCAAGAAGCAAGCATTCCTAGATTGTGTTCAGGAGGGAGCTGCGTGTCTAATCCAACAAGAAAGGAATTATTGCTAGATCTGGTTCCAGGGAATGAAGTGAGCCAAGAAGATCAAGTAAAAAAAATGCAGAGGACAGTGATTATTGGGTCATAAGTTTTAACATGATGGTAGAAAATTACATACAGAGTGCAAGTGTAATACTTGACATATTTTGCAACAATGAATGGAAGTAGAGCATGAATATGTTCAAAGATTTGGAGATTGAGAGCCATACTGGCTAAAAAAAATCACTTTGGTAAGATGTTGGAGGTCAAGGTTTTTTGTGTGCGGCAACAAGATGTAAAGCGTAACTTTGAAAATGCAAAGCTGCTATTTAGCTAGAGAATATTTCAGAATCATAAAGATTAATAGTCCAAAAAGACTTGTAAGCCATAAATTTATAAACATAATTGAAACTCAAGATCATCACAAAGGAGCAAATATTTTGAATGTCTACTTTCTCAAAATCTCTCCAGGCAGAAGTAACATACCTTCTTCAAACAGATGAGAACTAAAAGAAAGTCTCACCCATGACCTGACCAGAACACTTTTTAAGACCGCCAAAATCTCAATTAAAAAGGTTGATGCACATTCTAGTCACTATCACACAGCACTGTTTTATTTTGCTTTGGCCAGATGCACAAAGCTTTGGTCATACTGAAGTACTTTGAAGAAATTCTTTAAACTGAAACTGCCTTCATTTGTGGTTGGCAAGGCATACATTTTCAAGGTTGAAAGGAGTTCAAAAGGGAATAAAGTAATAATAGAACTCTCAGTTAAATAAACTTATGTTGGAGTCAAGCTGTCTCATATGGGCCACATTGCATAAAGGAGCACGACTGAAGGCCCATTTGCAAAGAAAGCAGAATCGCAAAATACATTCTTGTAAGGTATTCACTGAGGGTGGCAAAACGGTTCAGTGGTTAGCACTGCTGCCTCACAGCAGCAGGGACCCAGGTTCGATTCCAGCCTCGGGCAACAGTCTATGTGGAGTTTGCACCTTCTCCCTGTGTCTGCATGAGTTGCCTCTGGGTACTCCAGTTTCCTCCCACAGTCCAAAGATGTGCAAGCCAGGTGGATTGGCCATGCTAAATTGCCTGTAGTGTTCAGGGATGTGCAGGTTAGATGCATTAGCGACAGGAAATGCATTGTTGCAGGAATAGTGAAGGGGATGGGTCTGGGTGGGATTCTCTTCGGATAGTCGGTGTGGACTCATTGGGCCAAAGAGCCTGTTTCCACACTGTAGGGATTCTATGATTTGATTTTGTTACAAAAGGTTGACCAGTTTAATTTGTTCACCTGCAGATTACAAGACCAAAAGGAAATCTGGGATCATTTGTAATGATTCAACTGGCTTTTCAAAGTTTGTTTTATTTAAATGTACTTGGGATGTGGAAACCAAGGAAAGCAGTATTTATAGTTCATGAGGACATTACAATTCAATAATGCAGTGTTGAAAGAAACTGTGCAAGGTCAGTTGATAGCTCTCATTCCTGAAGAGCGGTTATGCCAGTTGGTTCTTCAATCATAAGCCAATAACTTTCAGTTGCCACCTCACAATTCAACATTATATCTTTCTTTGTAGTTTATGAACCTTCAACCTGCAGTGTAATACAATGACTAATAAGCTCTCAGTCATTTGGATCTATTTTGCCAACTTGATCGTGTGACTCCAATAGCTTCACAAACAGCCCTTTAGCGGTGTTCCTTTAAAATGCCTAGACTTTACCAATGTGTATGATTCTCAATGACAATTTGTCAACAGAATCCAAAAGGACAAGCTAAATGCTTATCTGTTCAACTGAAAAACAAAAATAGAGGCATCGACCTCGAAGAAAATGCAACCTAGAGACCTCAGAGTCATGGATTTCCTTTGCCTAATGCCAGTTTAAACATGGATCTCAAAATATCCAGTACTAAACGTCAAACAAGAAAAATATTCTCTCAGTCAGCAAACCAGGTAACAAGCCACACAGAATTCACTTTGAATTATCATTTATAGAAAGAAACAGACACATGATTGGAACGTTCACAAAAGTAAACGTCATTATTTGGTTAGAATGGTAAAATTTGGCATTCCAAAAATATAAAATTAGATTTTATTTTTAGCCACCAGTGAGGTTGCTCAGCAGTAATTACAAATTTGGTGTTACTAAAAATGATCAATCAATGCGCGCATTTTTTTCCAATGGTTAATACAGCAAGAAAACTAACACTAAAAGGGTAAATTTTAAGTGGCGACTACTTTGAGTCTCTGGGGTACATCAACTGCTTACCTAATTGAAACATATGAGATTCTTAGGGGATTTGACAAGGTTGATGTGGAAAGGTTGTTTGCTCTCATTGGAGAGTCGAGGAACAGACAGTATAATCTCAGAATTAGGGGGCACCTTTTACAACAGAGATAAGGAGGAATCTCTTCTATCAGAGGACAGTGAACCTGTTTATTCTTTAATCACAGAGGGCTGGAGAAGTTGTGTTGTTAATTATATTGAAGGTGGAGATGGAGGGATTTTTAAATCAGTAAAGCAATCAAGTGTTAGGCGGAAAATGAAGGAAAATTACGAAGAAACTTTTGTCAGATATCATGGCTGTCAGACCATCAGTGATTTTGAGGTAACCAGATCAGCCATGAAGTCACTGAATGGCAGAGCGGACTCAACGGACTGAATGGCCCGACTTCTGTGCTTCTGCCTTATGGTCTATAGGAAGTGTAAAATCATCGACAGAATACAGACTTCAGAATTGCTAACAATTTTGGAAGAATAATGATGGCGCATTAGACAGGTTGATAATTGTTACTGGTGCAAAGTCCAGGCCCAGAGAAATTTCCATCAGGTCCAGCCAAGATCATTGAAAAATGATCACAATCTAATTTGTAGGATGAGCAATTTTTCAATAACTGACAATACAGAAGTGATTCATCAAATGTGCAATTAGCTTATATTCGGTTTGAACGTGGTTAATTGTTAAATTACTTTCTCCTGACAGAAATCACTTGGTCTAGATCAAAGCCTGATGGTTTTATTGCTTTATGGCTCAGGCTAATGAAAAAACGTTTTCTAATGAACATAACATGTCTCTTGCGCAAAACTTGTGTTTCAAAATGCAAAATGGTTTAGGTTGTAACGAAGTTTGTAATAAGGAACGGACACAGACATGCATATGTGCTTATATTAAAAACAACAGAATTCGGGTCAGTCATGAGTTGTGCAGTCATGCAGCAGTTGTGAACATTCTGGATGCATCAATTAGAAAATTGGGGATGATAGTTAAGCACTGGAAGGCAAGATCACGTACGTTAAGCAGTCATACAAACTGGTGTCACTATCTTGGTCGGGGATTGGGACAAGCTGTAACTAAAAAGGGTCGAACTTATAAGGTGATTGGCAAGTGTAAGAATGAATCTAAGTGGGAAGTGATATCACAAAAGGTGCCCATTACTTCTAAAGAAACCAATGAAAAAGTCAGACACTACCTAGCCAACCCAAGACTGACCATGATCTGTTAATGCACTGTGTATGCACCATCTAGACAGTTAACAATCAGATGATGCATCTTGTGGACCAAATCAGCATTCAAAGACATCAATGACAACACAGTTTGTCCTCTTGGTATACTGTGTTCATGTGTGCCTGGAGTTCCCAAAATCTACAAAACTGATGTCCCTTTAAGACGATGCACATTTTATTTATGTCTGGTTCTGCACAACACGAAGTGGCCAAATGGCTTAGCAAGTTACCATAACCAGTTCTGAGCAACGCTGTTGAGGTGCCGGTGTTGGCCTTGGGTGGATAAAGTCAAAACAAAAAAAATCACACGACACTGGGTTATAGCCCAACAGGTTTAAAAATCACAAGCTTTCAAGTTTTCCGCAGCTACAGTACAGGATTCCTCCTTCTTCGTAAAGATCATACAGGGCATGTATAGTGATAGCCATGCGGTGCTCATTAGCTCTTTTGGTATTGCTAGCCTTTTCACTAATATACTGTCAATGAAGCCATTAACAACTGCACCACAGAGTACATCACAGCAATCTATATGACTAGCCATTGTCTGAATCTCATATTCTAATATGAAGAGATGAAGCTATCAAACAAGTCAGTCATTTGCCTTGACATTCTACTTGAGAAGTCTACTAATCTTGTACTATCTACAACAATCCCATCTTCAATGGTCAATATACACACAGATTCCTATAGTTTCCCAAGTTACAAGATTGGTCTATTCAACATTCTCATAAATGGGCCCATGACATTTTTGCCCACTGTGCAAACCTGATGGCAAGCAAGCATGAACACATCAATTCATAAAGACAATCATAAGGACCAACCTGTTCTGGCTGATTGACATTTGAGAGAGGTGTTACAGTCCAGATGATATTCAGTTGAGTTAGGGCTGCACTTGTAATGAAGGTACATGGTAGTTCGGCTGTTTCACCTCTGGCAACCTGCACACTCTTGCTACTCATAGTAACTTCTAATAATTCCACCCAACCTGCCAAGAAAAGGTTAATAATATTGAGTGGGTACAATACAAAACTAATACCATTAAAGCAATTGACAGGCATGTTATTTTTGAGCATGGTATGTGATGCAATCTTAACGAGCTTTTCATATACAGTACCAGTACAAGTTGAATTAAAAATCTATAGCCAGTGTGTAATTTAATCAAAGGTGATCAGATAATGCCACAACCTGACAATTGTGAATTACAAAGTTTGCATTCATCCCACAAGTGTGCTACAGAATAGAACCTGTTATCTTTATAATCTACAAAGGACAAAGCTATTTCTCATCAGGAATTTTTATGAGCTGGCCTTGCTTCAGAACAGCAGATAGCCTGAAAGAATTGATGGCAGTTTTGCGTTCACTCCACTCCACAATAATAGCTTGATTTTTCAATGGGCATTCCATTGTTTATACCATACGAAGGGGTAAGGTAACACAGCATTTGAAAATTATGCACTCTTTCAGATGTTAACTAACCCTAATCAATTTACTGCCACAGATTATATATCACTCTCTCAGTGAACAGCTTTGCAAGAGAAAAGCATGCTTCAAAATGAAACAAAAATAGAAATTGAAACAGAGATTCTGCAACCTACCATCGCAAAACGAAATTGGGGTGGAGGGGAGAAATTTTGGAACGAGATTGGTCTACGCAATAGCACAAAACAGATTTAAGTGAATTGGCTGCCACATTTTCACTGCTTATTTTACCTAGATCAAATTGACAGAATAGTCATGTTTTATTTGAAAAATCAAATATAGGTGACACTGAAACCCGGGAGTGATCTCCAAAACTGTGAACTCCAGTGGGAGAGAGATCAGGTGAGATAAGTAAAAAGTTAATGATTTAACAGAACCTCTTTCATGGTACAAACACAGGCAATTTCACCTTCTGCTCAAAGTATCTGCCCAAATCACTTTGAACACTAATGTCCACACCCAATTTCCGTGTTTCAGGCTCATTCAAGTGGTCAAATCATCCAAGATTGAGTACATATACATTGTGTCAGATAACTGACTCTCTTTCCTCTCACCCCCTCACCACCCCCCTCCATTTTTAGAAGAATTGATAGAATTTCTTTCATTTGGTAGAAAAGCAAGGCAGCTGCCAGGGAAGCCTCTAGTCTTAGACTTTGAAACAAAATCTCTCTTTGATCAGCAGTGGGAAGGTGGCACATCCTTCACCACTTCTTCATCAGCCAGATTTATTGTTCTCTTTTGTAACCAAATGCTACCTCCCCCAAAACACACTGTGATTCACTTAAGCAGAGACTCGCAAAACTGGTACATGAAAGTGAAAACAAAAAAAAGACCAAGATTCTAACTGAAAAGGTTGTTCGAGAGCAACAGGACAGTGATTCAGACTGCGGCCTTTTTCTCAGCATCCTGTTAGCTACTCAGTAATAGCAATTAAGACCTGGATTGCATCTTCTTTGTTTCTACGTTACCCAGGTTTTACTTGCAACAAAACTGAGTGAATTAAGCGAAGGCTAACTTTTAGGCATGTGTCCCTGATGGCATGCGAGAGTTGACATTATTTGTGTGACAATTCCAGTTGAAAAAGTTCTAGGGACTTAATACTCTACTATTAAGGATGACGTTTACATTTATTTTGTCAAAGCAACTTTGTGAACATCTTGACCACACTGCACTGCGAAGGGCTATTTGCTGAGTTTATAATTTTAGTGGATGACCACACTTTAGGCAATGAACATTGCTTCAGTGCCCAGGATGTTCAAAAAGAAATGAGGAATGGCTTCAAATTAACTATCTACTTTTACTAAAGCACATGATCAACAAATACTACCTTACATTATTTCTAATTTCCAAAAAATAATAAATGCATGGAAGGGATATTGTCTATTACCCCATGACATTCTTGTTCTCCCAACAGAGGGTACTGACGCAACTTTTGGAGGATCTGTGGAGAATGTTGCAATTCTTCACACCATCAGCAATCTGGGTTAAGGACTGCAGCCCACTGTCTAAACTGGCATTGGATTGCTTGTTGCTGAGAAGTTACAATGGCCCTAAACTTCATTGCATTCAGTTATAGCGTCAGAATCACACAGCACAAAAACAAACACTTTGGTCCGACTAGTCCATGCCGAACCTAATCCTGAACTGAACTAGTCCCACCTGCCTGCTGCTGGTCCATATCCGTCCAAACATTTCCTATTCATTATCTATCCAAATGTCTTATAAATGTTGTTATGATTGTACCCACCTCCAACACTTTTTCAGGAAGTTCATTTCACACACGAACCACCCACAGCGTAAAATATTTGCCTCATGTCTTTTTTGAATCCCTCTCCTCTCACCTTAAAAATGTGTCCCCTAGTCTTGAAATCCTCCATCCTACGGAAAAGACAAATACCATTAACTCTATTTATGCCTCTCATTATTTTTAAACTTCTATAACCTCCTCCGCTCCAGTGAAAAATATCCCAGCCTTTCTTTATAATTCAACCTCCATATCGCAACTTCCTGGTAAATCTCTTCTGAACCCTCTCCAGCTTTGTAATATCCTTCCTATAATTGGGTGACCAGAACTGGACATAGTACTTCAGACAGGCCTCACCAATGTCCTTCACAACCTCAACATGACTTCCCAACTCCTATATTCAAAGGACTGAGAAATGAAGGCAAGCGTGCCAAATGCCTTTTTAACCACCCTGTCTATATATGATATAGAAGCTTCAAAGAATTACCTACATGCACTCCTAGGTCCTTGTACTCTACAACACTGCCCAAGGCTCGACCATTAAATTGTATGAGCCCTACCCTTGCTTGTTGTACCAAAATGCAAAGTTCTTTCCAAAAACTACAACTGTATGGTTCTATAATAGCTCTAGTTACAGGAAAACCTCCTAAATCAGGCAGTTTTGAGTAGAGGAGACAGCAGGAACTGCAGATGCTGGAGTCAGAGTCGACACAGTGTGGAGCTGGAGGAACACAGCAGGCCAGGTAGCACCAGAGGAGTAGGAAAGTCGACGTTTCCGGTTGGGACCCTTCTTCAGAACCAGCTTTGAGTGGAGTTCTTTTCAAATAACACTTTGACCTCCAAAAGTCATATTAAGCAGTACTTTGGCGCTATTGGCTGCTGTCTAATATTGACATCTTGGCCATCATCAGCAAACCCAGTTCAAAGAAAAGGGATTTTCCTTCAGATTGCAATACATCTTTGCCTGATAATTTTATCTGTAATTGATCTTTTTTTCGGTGACAATTAGATTCAATTAATTACTTCAGTTTTGTCAGAATAGAATTCTAATTAAAATATTCTACTTTTTTACCCTTGTGGGCCTCTTCAAAAGTTATATGCCTTTGTGTATAATTTGAGACTTTCTGATTTATTCAGAGTTTAAAAACAAATGTACTCAAAGAACACCACAGAACAGCAAACAGTTTAACAAAGAATTCAATTCTGTAACTACCGACTTAATATGAACCGGCATTCCAGCTTATTGAATAAGCTCCGGGGTGTAATTAGAACACAGGAGTAGAGTCAAGTAGTTTTACACAACTCAACTTCTGGGCTAATTTTCTATACTTGTTAATTCAAACTTCAAGCTGGAAAAATTTTACATCTATTTTACGTTTACTTCTTATGCTTTTGACTTGCTAGGAGCTGTGAAGTAACTTCTCAATTGAAATAAAAATTCTTGTGAGGCAATCATGATCTTAGGCCAAAGAAAGGGAAAGAAGTAACATTTTATACAGTTACGAATAGAAAGAAAGGGAAAGAAGTAACTTTTTATACAGTTACGAATATTGTTCAGGATAACAGGAAAATACCCACCTTATTCTTCAAAGAGTATCCTGGAATTTTCCATCTCTGGTGGTTGGTGCCACACTTTAATATCCAATCCAAAATGTATCGTTCACAAAGTGTCAATCTAGATAAGTGCTCAATTTACTGTAAATGGGATTTAAAGCCATGATCTTTTGGGTTTGAGATGAGAGTGCTTTCCATAATCCAAGACTGTCACCATAAAATACTGCTTCGTGTAAACTCGGGTTTGATGAATTTGTAATTTGTACACACCGTGTACCTACTGTGTGATGGTTTTTGCCTTACATTTTCCCCTCATCATTTTGATGCTACACATTTCAGCTGGGGATTAAACAATTCCATCAGTTTTGGACAACTTGCTTAATTATTCATTTTCTCTTAAGTGCATCAACTTGGATAATCAGATTTATTTTTCGAGACCATGACAGTAACTCGACATGAGGTCACTACAAACAAAAAAAGCAGATGGATCTTTTTCCTTAAAGTTCTTGCAAAAATTTGTAGCTCGGGTTGTAGATGAGGTTGTTGGCTCGCTCGGCGAGCTGGCTGGATATCGTACTGACGTTTCGTCACCATGCTAGGCACTGATGATGTTACAGACAAAACGTCTGTACGATAACCAGCCAGCTCGCTGAGCGAGCCAACAACCAGAACTTTTTCCGATTTAGTTCACGACTCAAGAATAACACTACAAATTAATACCACAGGAGTACTTAGCATCTCAACTACTAACAAAGCCAGGAATAAACTGTCTCAATCCACTTACCATTAAAAGAACTCTATCCAATTTAACTTGTAGGTATATTATTAGACAATGCAAACTCTGGATAAAGGCAACATGCTCCTCACAATTTTGCTCCCAATTAGATAATAGCAGTAGCTTCAAACTAGGAAACTTCAGTGTTCCTGATTTTTTTTTGTGTAGAACATCCTGTTCACGTTGTTAAATCAAAGGAGTACTTTGACTTTAACTAGCCATTGCACCCGATACTTTTTATACACCCGTGATTTTATTGTTTCTTATGCTCCCAGTCTAAATGTTACCTGATTACAACTTTGCACTCATAGCAGGACCTAACATTTTCAGAACTTCTTTCCAAGTTCCTTTTAATCTGCCCAGATGCATGCCTCCTTATACTTGACATTTCTGCTTCAACTTTCCTATATGTTTAACTTGCGACTTACAAGTTATTTACTGCCATCGTACAGACAGGTATAATGATAGATAACAAATATAAAAACAGTAACTTTGCATTTCCCCTCGTTATTTTGATCACTGTCATTTCTTCCACCTAAAAGATATATTTTCATTCAGCACAACCATGAGCCAGCTGATAGATAGATATAAAGAACAGGGATTTTCTTATTCTTGCCCTCACGGTAAGATTTACTACAAGTTGAGTGGGTCAATAAGAATGACATTACTGTAGTTCTAATAATAGAAGGGCCAAATTTATTTCATAATTTACAGCTTGGGATAGAATTTAAAAGTGATACTGCAAAATGGTCAAGTTTGACAAGATTAAAAATTCTGTTGTGCAGGCACTTTTTTGACAGAAGACAAAACATCTAAAACGTTTCAATTCTTTTACATTCATCATTCCAAACCTGCACAGTGATCACATTTTTGAGTTGGTTAAAACCGACTTGCCTTAGTCATGGTTAGGTAAAAGGCACCTTCATTGACTTTCCTCTTTCATTGTTACTGTCCAATGATGTCAAAACTTTTTTTTAAACTGAATTAGTTTACCCACATCAAAATCGCTATTTTCCCGATCTCAAAAGAGGTTCAAATCCCATCCTACACATGTACACTTCACAGATTTCGAAACATTTCTGAGTTTGAGGATTCAAGAATCACCTTGGAAGAAGAACACAACCTTAATATCAAAGGATCCAGAAAATGTACCAACATTCACTTTTTCTGCCATGGGAAACCACAGGAAATGACATTCAACTTTAGTGAGAGGTAGTAGCAGAATGTTTTATAGCCTTCTCAGTTGCCTTACCACTGACTTCACTGGAGAGGACGGTGTGTATATACACATGTATCTGATTAAGTTTTTGCCCATTCACTCTACCTATCTATATTTTCTTGCCAATTCCTCAAATTTTCATCACAACATACCTTCCCTCCTATTTTTGTATTTAATCAGTGAATTTGGATACATTGTACCCTGTTGCCTCCTCCAGGTCATTCATGTAGACAGTAAGTAAACGAGACTTTGGGATTTTTCCTTATGGCATTCCACTATTTATGCAGTTCCAAACTAAAATATCAAGAAATACTGTCCATTTTGTACACTCAACAAAATTGGAATTTCGCCAATTGTTACCCAATTCTACAACAATCCTACAAATAATCTTAAATTCAATAAATACACTGATTTACTGATATGCTCGTTCATGCGGGTCTAGAGTTATCATTGCAATAGTGGAAGGTTGTCACTCTAATACAAATCCATAACATCAATAAGTTGACTGGGAAGAGAAGGTTTAAGAACTTCAACAGTATGCTAACTAGCATGGCATGCAAGGCCTTTTATGAAGTCACCAGGGCCACGAATCGAAGTCAAATTAACAAAATCTCTTTAGCCCGCAGAAAGGGTGTCACCTTTAAGAGAGACAATGTCATCCATCAATGCTGAAAAGTACACTTCGAACAACTACTCAGCCATGAATCAATTGTGATAACAGCTGATATTCTCTCAGCTATCTCCTAGTATCTTGTGGCAGAAACCATGGGTGTACCTCCATTGATGGTAGAACTGCAACGAACAAAGATAACTAAGCCTGTAGCCCTGACAGTATTCCAGCTCAGATCTTCAAAGCTGGTGAGGCTTTGACCCACATCAAGACTCCATGGCCTCACCCTGTGGATTCAGAAGGGAAAAGAACTCCCCACGACCTTCAGGAACGAAATCAATTTAACTTTTCAAAAAGGAAGATAAAGCATACTGTGGAAATGGTCAAGGTAGTTCCCTGTTGTCCATGACAGGGAATATCATGACAGGCATTCTTCTGAAGTACGGCTTGCTGCAGCTGAGAAAATCCCGCCAGAAACAATGTTGTTTTAGACTATTTAGAGAACCTCTGACATGGTCTTTGGTGTCAGTCAAATCCAATTCACTCCATTCAAAGGATTTGATTCAATAAATCATGAGAGCCTGTACGTTTTGTCCAGAGATTTGAACGTCCAAGCAACCTGATCACAATCCTGCAATTGCTTCATGGTAAGATGATAGCAGGAAAAGATCTGAAACACATGCCTTCAAAATCCAGACTGGTGTCAAGCAAGGTTGTGCGAACAACTTGCAGCAAGCTCCTCTTAGATAGTCAAGTCAATGCTGCCACATTTAAGGAAAGCTTCAGGGCGTCAACTTAGATTTGTTCAAAAGTCCTCTTGTTGAATTGCTGACAGCATTTCTCTGGAGCTCGAGAAGAGGCAATGGTCTAGAGGTATTAACGTTGGACTATTAATCCAAAAACTCAGATAATGTTCTGGGGACCCGGGTTCAAACTATGCCTTAGCAGATGGTGGAATCTGAATTCAATAAATATCTGGAATTAAGAATCTAACAATGACCATGAACCCATTGTCAATTGTCAGAAAAACCCATCTGGTTCACTAATGCCCTTTAGGGAAGAAACTGCCATCCTTACCTGGTCTGGCCTACACTTGACTCCATGCCAACAGCAATGTAGTTGACTCTTAACTGCCCTCTGGGCAATTAGGGATGGGCAATAAATGCTGCCTAGCCAGCGATGCCCTCATCCTGTGTATGAATAAAGAATTAAAGGGTATCAGTGGGCACAGTCCAGATCTCACTGTACTCCAAGTGTGTGGTGGAACAGCTCTGTATACTACTTTTGTTGGCTTACAGGTGTCTTTATTATGGTTAGAAGCAGGCTGAGCTGATGCAAGTAATCTGGTGTTGGATCTTTTCACCAATGATGGCCTCTTGAGAAAGACGGCTGACAAGTTAGGGGAATACTCAACATTTTCCAGGTACTCCTTCAATATATATGGGAGATGGAATATTTGAATGAGACGTTTGGGTTAACGTGCTTTATTTTGGCAACACTCAAGAACACACCGACTCTGATATGCAGAATTGAAGAGATCAAGGATATTGCAAAACATACAGAGTGGGGTAATGTCACAGTTATCCCATATGCTGTAGGTCACATAACCCTATGATAGTCAGTTTAGTTTTGGCATGGTGGCAACAGAGGTTACAGTTTTCCATCAAAGTACTATTTAGTACAATAGAGGGAAATTGATCCTTGAGGTGAATAACCATTTTCAGATTGTTTGCAATTGGCTAGAGTTAGGAGCAGGGGAAAGTGAATGAAAAGCAGTAAACCAAAATCATAACCATATTAGGCTATTCTCTACTAGCTCTGAACATTCCATTTTTTTGTACTTTAAGGGAGTTTTCTCAAACACAGGCCCAACATCCTGCAATTTAAAATTGTGTTAAGCTCAAAGTCTGTTAAATGTGCATATATCACAAAGTCTATTCGGCCTATAGGCAAAGTGAAAATCAACATACAACGTAAAAATAGAAAATGCTGGAAATACTCAGCAGTTCTATCAACGTCTATGTAGAGACAAACAAAAAGTCAGTACTTCAGGTCAAAGATCTTGCTTCAGAGGAAGCATTCCCAAAAATATTGGGGCAAAACTATTCACTTATGTATGATTTTGCCAGGATGCAACATTCAAAGTCCAAATAGAGCAAAATACTAAATCTTTATTGCTGCTTATTTCTCTCATGCACTCAACATAATCAGAGGCAGCTTTAGGCAAATTGGGCTATTTTTGGAAATTTTATAAAATTAAACTTCGAACTATGTAGGCCACAGCATATTATAATTCATCTGCCAGTGACTATTTTTGAGAGACAGATGTTCCAGTTTCATCTCAGTTTTATTGCTATTAGCAAATTCTGTATCTCCATGCACCACTCCATTCAGATAGAAGGGACTGAAGCAACTCTACACTGCTGTTTCATCTAATAGGAATAAAAGTGTCCCTGATAAACCTTCAGAACTTTTGAAATGTTTGACTTCATAGATTATTGCTTTCCTTTCTGAAGAGATTTTACTTCGATTTTGTAGATCGCAGACTGTTTGTGTTAGAAGATGGTTTTTACAAGGGATTTCCTTGAGTTCCCATCTCGCAAAGATTTCTTCAACATCGAAGGAAGGTAACAAAATCAATCTGCTGGAAAAGGAATGCTTCTGATCGCCCTTAGTGATAGCCTTTTCATTCTGAACATCCTGCTAATTACACTCCCTCATCTTCAATTTCCTCTATTCTTCCTTACTTCCTAATGCTGGATGACATTCCTTGGTGCCTCATGCAAGCACCCAGTTCCCATGCGTCAGCCTTAACTGTGTGTGTCAGCTGTGTCTTTCCCCTGCATTAATCAAGCCCTGTCTGCACTTAAAAGCTATTATATATTCACTGCTGCTCTGTGCTGATAAGGAACTAGAAATGCCACATCAAGAACTGCTATTCTTCTATTGACTATTTCATTAGTTTGTTTATGCAATGGTTGCAATAATCTGTATTTACATTAATGGAGGCATAGACTTCTTAGCATGACACAGAGGTGCAATCAGATTTCCCTTCTATTTACAAAATGGTATTAGCAATGCAGATGTTAGAATCTAACACAACATGGTACAAAAGTGATAGCAATAATTCCTAATAAAAAGAAGTGATGAACCAGAATTCTACAATATGACAAAACATCAGCTATTAAATGACTGTACTTTGATGCTTATGCCATCTTAGGAAGTGATTAACATTGCTATAAGTAGATTAAGACAGCCCCAGCTGCCAGGAGTTTGTCACTCTGTGGTCACTACTCAGTAAGACATGAGGAAGGGGAGCAGGTGTTTTCTATTGCTATGGAGACAATCCCTTGTAATCTGATTTTAGAAACTATTAATAGTTTTCTTTCCCGACACAAATGGTTGTGTGTTCTCTACATGAATTCTGAGAGGTTGAAGAACAGATATGTCAAATAAGGAAAATAGCAAAAGCTGACAACTACAAAACAACAAATAATACAAAATCAGTCTTGCGTACAAGCCTATGGCCAACTCCACTGATAGGAGA
This sequence comes from Ginglymostoma cirratum, assembly GCA_024137785.1. Classification (NCBI taxonomy): domain Eukaryota; kingdom Metazoa; phylum Chordata; class Chondrichthyes; order Orectolobiformes; family Ginglymostomatidae; genus Ginglymostoma; species Ginglymostoma cirratum. The sequence continues at coordinate 2,986,703 of JAHRHZ010000031.1, forward strand.
TGGACAAAGAAATACACGATATTCACAGTTCCTTTTGAATAACAATTCAGACCCTTTTAATTTTGCTCATGATGTGTAAATGAGCATTTACTCAAAGTGGAGTATGTCAAAATGTTTGCCATCAATTTTTCATAAAATTTCCACTGTACTTCCCATTAATTGCGTTATAATAACAGCGCGCATTTACCTCACGTATTAGGAATTTCTGAAGACGATGTGGAGATTGTTGAGATTTCATTTCTACAGACATCCAGAGATTAATGCCGTCCACCCATGACCCATTCAGCACACTGTTATGTTGTTCAAATGAAAAAAATATGCCCTGAAAGTCTCTTCGCTCCATGATCCAGACGCACGTGCTAAAATCTACTTTTCAGTGATGTCTGGCATAGACCCCAAAAAAGTGGGAATGTCAAGGAGGTCAAGTAATTTATACAAATCTTGCAGGTGCCTGTACTCCTATCAGGTATCCACCAGAGATTTCCAGAAGAGGATACCAAATTGACAGCATGCCAGGGACCTGGGATACATCCCAAATGTAAACACCAGTGGCCAGCTTTATAATAGTCAAGAAAAAAGCCAATAATGTATATTGTCTCCCCTTCCTCAATCTGTTTGAGGCATCCATACCTTGGAAAGTTCTTTGTTGAAATATAGAGGAATTCATTGCTCGCAAGTTGAAGTCTGTACCTCCCCTGGTCTCTTAAAGGTTAAGTACAGGGATAATCATCAGACTGGCCCGTGCCACGACTATAACTAGCTCTAAAACAAAAGGCTTTCTGAAATGAACAGGAAAACAATAAAAGCCTAAGTAAGCAAGTTAGTATTTCAGACAACATTACCTTTTAGGGTACTGCTTTGTGGCTAAGGTAACAAATAATTGCAGAAGAAACAATTAACTATTGTGTAGAAGACATGTATAGATAGGTAAGTTGTCAGTAAAGCTGATTTGCAAAGGATCCAACAACAAGTCATGAAGCCTTGGCTGTGGATTGTATTTTTGAAGTAAACAACTAAGATTGTTTTTAAAACAGAATTCCAAAACATATAAATCATGAGGTCTTATCTGTGAAATGCACCTTTGAAAAGAGGCAAACTGAGATGTATAAAAGGATGGTTTCCCTGAAGTAGAACAGCCTGAAAGATACAGAAATTGACAGCTATTCCTTCATATAGTATAGATTGATCACCTACGTTACATATGAATAAAGTCTATTTGTTATATTCCATTGTCTTGTTAATTAAAATATCCACGGTGTGAATCACAGACGGGGGGACATTAATTAACAGTTGATACAACAGTGTGCAAGTTTATTCATATGGAATGTTGGCTTTATTTCTTTTAACATCACTAAGGCCAAAATTGATCTCTTTCCTTTTTTCCCTTCTCTCGTTCTTTTATTCATTTCCCATTGATCTGAATCTAGTAACAAACACACAGCTGTTGCATTCCTCCATCAAATTGTATCACATGATAGGAGCCAGAGAGTTCTTCCAAGTTAGTGGTCGGGTCCCTACCACTGGCCAAAGGTCCAGGTTCAATTCCTGAATCTCCTGGAGCATCTCAAAAACTTGTCTGAGTAAGTCGATTAAACATTTTTGAGTCAGCTGCAAAAAGTCAAGGTCGTTGCAAGTACATGGTATGAAATGCATATCTCAACAGATAGACTGTTAAGAATGAATGAAGCTTGGTTTTACTAGTTCATCGTCACCAATTGGTTGTCCATATTTTGACATCCCTGCACCACATGGACAGTTCAAATGAACTCCCTTGGATCATGAAAATTCATGGAAAAATTAAGTTGTACCTAGCCATACTTTTTACTGAAGTGTACTTCTGAGTATAATTCGAGAAAATGAAACATTGCCAGAAGCTACGATCAAATAATTTAGTGTGATACCTTCAAATGTAATATGGTGAATGACTAAAATGCGAAATCCTCTTCCAAAATCATGAAAATTTTGGCAACATTTTCTGGTGCAGAAAAAATATACAGCAAAAGAAGAATAATCTTAAATTCATTTCAAACTTCCTTTGAATGAAAAAAAAACAAAGTTTTTGAGTAGTTACTGTAACAAACTAGTTACATAATGTACACTCCAATGTAAACGAAAACAGGAGACCAAGTAGGCATCATGCATTTCATGGTGGTGCTAAAGTTCGATTTTACGCAAATAATCGTTCCTACTTCCACAAAAAAAGTTGAGTAAACAGCACACTAATTTACCACCTGCCAACACCCCCTAGTTACTGCCATTCCTTGGCAGCATAGCTCCATTTTTATTTCCAACTGTACATGTGAACACTAGCCTTTAAGCCTGCTTGCCATCATTACATTTATTGTATGCGGAAATTAAAAGCTGTATCTACAGTACAGGTCTTCATTCCTCTGACTCAGCGTTGATGTTGGCCATGACATTATGAAAACAGAATTGTGTTAATTCCACTTGCCAGTATGACAGTTCCCTCTCCTTTACCAGAAATACTGACATTCACTCTTTAAAAGAATCAGAGGTCAGGTTTTAACTTCTGATTATGTAAGCAACAGGCGGACATAACAGGCTACAGAGTATATGCAGTGGATGAGATTTGGTGGCAAATGGATGCTAAAAGGTGCTTTTCATTGGATGTTCTCCCTGAATAAGAAGCTACCTCTACTCCATGAAATCCAACTACTCTTCCCCCTACCCCTCAATGGATATCCAATTCATCAAAAACCTTGAGCACCCTCTTTTCCCACCCCGATGCAGCCTGTCCATTTGGATGGCTGTCAGGCTGTATAATTATTGAAAACATTTACAAGATTCTGTGCTGCAAAAATCCACACTTTCTGATAAAAAAGCACCCTCATTACAACCCTGAACAAGTATTATGGCCATCAAGTTTTTTCTTGTATTTCCCCATGTGTTCATTGCTTGAGGTCTTCAAAAGGATTCACTAGCCAGGATTCCAGCAGCAATCCGCTTTCCCCAGCTGCTTTGTGTAGTAATCATCTTCCTGACTGGGGCATTTACATTATGTCTGCATTGTAGATTTGTAACCAACAGTATCCTGCTGTGGCCTTGAACAGCCCAGTTGTAAAACATTCAAGAGAAAAATTGACATTAAATTCACTGACAGAGTCAGCACATTCAAACTTTACCTATACAGCATTGTACATACCTATGTAATGTTTCTCACAGTCCTTGTATGGTACTTTGTATATTACATTAGATTTACTGGTTGTGAGTATGGGATCTTTTATGTTCGTCAGTACCTGTCTTAGTGTGGTTGTTGGTTTGTGGGCTACTCTGAGTAGTCTTGTGGTCATCTCTCATTATTACATCACATAGGCCAAACTGGAAGAAAACTGACAATAAGGATACATGAACACCAACTAGGCACCAAGAAACACGACAAATTCTCAATACACACGGACAAAGGAGGACACAAATTCGACTGGGATGACATATAAAAGCACAAGCCAAACGGAGACGTGCCAGGGAATTCCTGGAGGCCTGGCACCCCAACAACGAACACATTGAACTGGACTCGATATACAAACCACCGAAGAACAAAACCGGATGTAATACCAACCACCCCAGCAAACCGAGGCATATAAATAACAAGCAGGACAGAACACCGACGCTTCACTGGAGGCACACTGACAAGCAAGGTGACAAAATGTCCACAATCAAACGCACCGGTTCAGTGAGCAAGTCTACAACCTCATTCACAACACAAGGTACAAATCTTCTCAAAAACTTTGAATTGCACACACCTCATTGGTATGTCACAAAACTCGGATACTGAAAACTCAGTCAGTCATGGTCCGAAAGCAGTCAGACCAGGACAACATAAAGCTTGGGCTGATAAGCACGAAGTAACATTCCTGCCACACCAGCATCCAGCAATGAACATCTCCAACAAGATAGAATCTAACCATTTCTCCTTGATATTCAAAGGTAGTACATTGCTGAGTTGCTCATCATCAGCAATATTGTGGCTACCGTTGATCAGAAACTGCACTGAAGCCAGCCTCTGGCCTGCTCCTCTAGTCAGTGTTTACATGACTCGTCTTTGCTAGTAAACTCACTTAGCATTTCTCCACAGCCCAACCACCATTTACAAGACTCAAGTTAGAAGTGTCTTGGAACACTCATCTTGCCTGGTGGAGTGCAGCTCCAGAAACCCTCAAGAAGCTTGACACCACCCAGGACAAAGTGACCTACTTGACCAATACCCCATCTGTCATTTGAATGCTCACTCCCACGATCACAAATACACAATGTGTATCACTACAGGATACATTGCAACAACTCACCAGGGCACCTTCAACAACATTCTCCAAACCAGTGACCTCTACAACCTAAAGGGAAAAAAAGCAGAAGCACCGCCAGCAAATTCCCCTCCAAGTCATACATCATCCGGACTTGGAGCTATATCGCTGTTCCTGGGTCAAAATTTTTGACTATATTCCGAACAGCACTGTGAATGTACTGACACCAAGTGGGAGAAAATGGATTAGTTGTGTTGATATTCAACTTCTCTTTTTCTTCAGAGAAAAGAAGTGTGGCGATAGATACCCACATGGGCCCCAGTTATACCTGTCTCTTTGTAGACTAAGCGGAAACTTCCTTGTTCCAATCCTACTAGGATCCCTCCCCACAATTCTCACTCTGGTACATCAATTACATTATTGGTACTGCTTCCTCTCTCGTTCTGAACTGGAAAAGTTTATCAATTTCACTTCAAATTTTCTACCCTGCTCTCACTTTCACCCGGTCCATCTCGGACTCTTCCTTTCCCTTCCTTGACATCTATTTGCATTTCTGGGGATAAGCCGGCCACCAATATCCAATACGAACTATACATCCTCACACACTGCTTCCTATAAAGGACTCAATTCCATTCTCCCAGTTTCTGTCTCCGTCACATCTGTTCTAACAATGCCACCTTCCAGAGGTCCCTCAGGAATGTTCACCTTTTCCATCAACCAAGGATTTCCTGCAACTGTGGTTGACGTGGCCCTTAGCTGTGTTTGACCCAGGCTTCTGCCCTCATCCCTTCCCTTCCCTCTTACTACAATCATAGGGTGCCCTTGGTCTTTACTTACCACCCTATCAGCCTCCAGGTCCAAAAGAACTGTAAACTGCCATTTCCATCAACGGCAACAGGATGCCACGACCAGACACATATTTCCATCCTCTCACTTGTTAGCATTCCACAGATTCTGTTCAGTCTGCTACTTTTTAAATACACTCCTCTGCCACTCCCAACATCTCCCCACACATCTCCACGGCATCTGCCCATGTGATCACAGAAGGTGTAACACCTGCCCATTTAACTCCTCCCTCCTCACTATCCACGGCCCCTGACACACCTTCCAGATGAAGCAGTAATTTATCTGCACTTCACTCAATCTAGTCTACCATATTTACTGCTCAAAACTGTGGTCTCCTCCACACTGGGGAGACAAAAGGCAGATTGGGTGATGGCTCTGCAGAACACCTACATTCTGTCTGTAAAAATGACCCTGAGCTTCCAGTTGCCCACCACTTCAGCATACCACTGTGCTCCCACGCCAACATTTGTCACAGGCCTGATCCAGTGCTCCAGGGAGCCTCAGCGCAAGCTCAAAGAACATCTCATTTTCCACCTGGGGATCCTGCAGCCTCTAGGACTCATCACAGAAGTCAATAACTTTACAACCGCATTCCATCCTTCCATGTTCTTTACCCACCCGCACACTTGGTCCTATCATGACATGGGTTGCTCTTAGCACAGTTACCCATTCCCATGTACTCCTCAGCCCACTGTCATATTATACGGATTACATGCAACACAGCAAACCCTCTTTATCAGTCTTAGCTCTTATTATCCCTTATTCATCTTTTCTTAGTCCTGTCTGCTCTCCATAATCTCATTTACCTACCTCTTTCATATCTCTCTCTCTCTGAGCTTCATCTCCAACTATCTGGGCACCTCTCCCCTTTACTCCACCTCCCCACTTAGTTTTCAGTGTAAATGCCAGTTTTTCCTAGCTTCAAACAGTTCTGATGAAGAGTCACTGGACTCAAACGCTGACTTTGCTTTCTTCCCACAGATGCTGCCAGACCTGCTGAGTTTCTCCAGCAATTTCTGTTTTTGTTTCAAATCTCCATCATCCACAGTTTCTTGTTTTATATTATGCCACAACATTGGAGCAGGTAGTACTTGAAACCCAGGACTCCTAGCTCAGAGATATGGACACCACCAATGCACCACAAGCATTCCCTACCTCAACAGTCTGCATAGCGTGCTTACTCAAGTTGGTATTACTATATATTACACACACACAGTTGGCTGGCTCACTAACAGAATCATTAGCTGACTGCTTGTTAACAGTCTAACTGCCACCACAAGAAACATTTGAGTGTAACATGGAGATCTAGCTATCTTAAATATATAGATATTGTGCCTTTCTGAGATCTGTGCAATAGTATCAAGCTCAATCCATTGATTCCTCACCCTCACATGGCTTTACGCTTTAGCAATTCTTCACGCCCATTACTCACAGTTTGCACATCCAGGCAGCAATCAATCCAAGGCAGCCACAATACCTCAGAGTATAAAAGAACACACCAGTGTACTTCACCTCAGCCAGTTGGAAGAGCCAATGCATCACGAGCAGCAGCAACGAAATGGAGAAGGACAATTGTGCCTATTTATTTTAACCTCATGGAGGGAGCTTAATGGCCAAAGGACATCAGGGCTATGGCCTTTCACAGGGCTGCAAAGATCGGAGACAGTGAGCAATAAACCTTCTTCTTCATCTAACAATTTCTCCTCACTCAAACTGTGGATGACAAAAACAAGAATTTCTTGATTCTTATTTCTCCTGTCTCTCGACCACAACTGAACTCTTGGCACCTAACCCCCTTCCTACCCATCCCACCCCACTCCATATCACACATAGAAGAACTTACATTAACCTTCAGCCATACACACCTATGGCTGCCAGCCTGGAAACTTATGTATTTCAAAGGCTAAGATAGAGGCAAAATCTGCACAAGGAAACAAGACCAAACTGCATAGGAACCAAGATGTACTGAATGAGGCAAAAACCAGTGCAGATATCAGTTCACTGGAGGATGAGCTCACAGACAAGGTCTGCTGCCAAAGTCAGATGAAAACTCCAATAAGTCATGCTCCAAATTAATTCTGATGGCAGTATGCAACCAAATACTTGGTGCATTGGAAAGCCTCCAAAAACTCAGTGGTCACAGTGAAGAAGCACGAGAGTCTGAAGAATGGAATGAGTCTCAGTTCAAAATAATTTCTCCCTTATCCTGCAAGTTGCTATGTTTGACATTCTTGAGCCGGGGAAAGAAGCTTTCAGTGTCTCCCCTGCCAAGATAAATGCTCAAATTAGATTGCCCCATATTCCTCACAACTCCAGAGACTACAGATCCGACTACCTCAGACTGTCACTACATAAAGTCTCAATCAAGAGCCAAGTCAAGAGGACCTTTGTTGTATTGCCTCCAATGCAATTATATCCTTACTCCAATTAAGAGAGAATTTTTTTTTTCTCTTTTTGTCTCCAGGGTAAATTTTACTTTATGATTCTTCACCGTCACTGTCACTGTCACTCTTACTACCTTGTAATTATTGAGGACTTTCGGAGTCCCCATTTACTAGGCAAGAGTCTTTTCTTTCAAACTCTCTTTGTCATTAATCTGTTTGTCATATCCCCTCTAAACTTACTGTATTCTTGTTTCTCAATTCTATTTTCTATTTTCTACCTGACACCTAGTATAAGCACTTTTTTGTCTTTATTTTTAATTTTCATTGCATTTCTCATCCGGGGAGCTCAGGACAATTAAACAACTCACTGTAGACTGGGAAAAGGGCTGAAGACTAAGGAGTTGGTATATACTTGCCTGTTGACATACGCATTAGAATGATCAAGGAGCATGAATGCGTGGTCACATGACTACAAGTGACTGGACCTCAGGGAATTGCTGCCATCATTTGTCAACACTGAAATGGATAACAATGCAACAAACAGTACACTATAACTTGCCTGATTTACCTTGCAATAATGTTGAATCGCTGATTATATACGCATTGCTAATCCTTTATTTATGGCTTTGGAGCATCAGCATAGAAGCTGCTGCTCTCACCGGTACTGGACAAATACGTCAAGGGAATTATAAAATGTGTTATCCACTAGCTTAAATTGGTTAGTAATGCCACTCGAATACATAAAGAATAGTCATACAAATCCATTAAGCGTTAATCTGATAATATTGTAACTGTTAATCTGGCTGCTGGCAAAGTACCTCAAACAGCTGATCAAGTTTTAAATGGAAAACGTTCAACAACAATGCAACTATGAAATTTGCTTCGAGATTCCAGACATTCCACTGGCCACACTCCCACCATCATGCAGGCACACTTCATGCTGGAGCCTAAAGCATTTACATGAGTGGGAATTCTGGTGGGTAGCATTATTAAGCGGGTGACATCTCTTCCAGAGACATCAGAACAAGACCTAAACACAAGACAAACCCACACATTTTCAGCAGACTCTAGGGATGCTCAAAATAAAATGGCCAATAACCAAGCAGAATCAGGCAACTCCCCAGCTCCTTCCATGTTCACTCAGACAATGGCACTTTTTCACAAGTCAAGAAAAGGGAACTTTCAGTTCTTGTTTCTCAGGTGGTGTTATATTTTCATGATTTTTGTCACAACTACGCCAGACCTATCCATGAAGTGGTCTACAAACTGTGCATTTATATCACTCCTTCAGCCCAATTAGCTTCTATTTTGAGTGGTCCAATTTTAAAAAATAACTGTATAGCTTCAGGCTTAAGCATAATAAAACGATGGTAATTTTTAGCAATAGTTGCACAATAAGTTAGGTAAAATGTGTTTTTTTCCCCCTTGGTTACTATCAAAAAAATGATTAACGCAGGTATGGATGAAAGATACTTGTGTCTCATCAGCTGATAAAGATTAAAGTAAGGTCAGTTTGTTATCATTGCAGAACTGTTAATTGCTTGAAGACTCAACTCCTGCCCCACATTGAGACAGAAACACAAACTCAAAGGCAGGCTTCAGTAACTGATGACTTCCATACCTGACTAACTGCAGGTTGGTTCCATAGGTGGACTGAGCAGTAGTTGTTCCAGGAGAGATCGCAAGCTCCTTTATTTCACTAACACGACATAGCTGTGGCCCTTGGTAGTCTAGATCAGTACACAGTTCTTCTTCGATTTGTCTTTTTTTTTCCCCCTTCTATTTCCTGATGTTGAACCCTCTTATTTTCTCTCATGGCGTCTCTCAGAAGTTTTCCCAAGGTTTGGTTTAAGATGGTGCTTCAAAATTCAAGACAGCTGCTGTACGTTAACCTTGAGGAGTTACTACTTCACAAAGCAAATTCCCCAGACAGGTTATTCTAGTCTCCTGGTTTTATCAATAGTTTTGGACTTCCACACTTTACAAAGATCCATTGTACAGCTCAAGATTGATAGAATGCTAAGTGACTCCTTTTGCAATTGATGCCAAGATAAGTCTGTTAGCTTTTGGGGCAAAAGTGAAATACCAAGATCATTCATCTGACTTTCAGGAAAGTCCTTGTTTTTATTTAAACAGAAATTTGGGAATTTGTCTGATAATTAATTGGAAGTTGGATGTCTTGTTCTCAAAACAAAATAAATCAACTGACAATTCAAGACGACTACATTATACACAAATCTTTCCTTTTTGTATTCTTTATGAGTTATTTATCGAACCAGAGGTTTCCCCATGTCCACTACAAAGTAAACCAATCATCTTGTTTTCTGACCAGAAAGATAAAATGGTTTCTGAGAAACTAGCTCTCCTGTCTAAGGATAAATATAGTTTTCACTTTAGTTATGAGCCTTGAAAACCGAATACCAAATGTTTGAAATTTAAGTGCACATGTATACTGTTAGGGACCAGACCAACCCCCACCCTCCCCCACCCAACCTCCAAAATATGTATTAAGAAGAGAGCCTGTACCGTACCTTTTTAAAAGGCTTAACTTTTTCTTAATTTTAAGGCATTGCATTCCAGATGCTATTCTATTGGTCAAACCATTCTACTTCAAGCAAAACACAGTTTATTTTTACACTACCACTAAAATACAGACAAAAAAATAAAAGATTGGCTTAATTGTAACTGTACCAAAATGATTAACAAAATAATAAAGCTTAACTATTACTCATTAACTGTTCCAATGTAATAATACCCTCATAAACACACCCTCAGCAAGGGCAAATTCAGTAAAATAGATTGTTTCACATGCAATTCTAGCAGCAGGAAGAGAACTCCAGCTTTTAACTGTAACAGAGAGAGGAATAAGAAGTTCCATATCCAGCTTTATTGCCCCAGCAACTGCAGAAAGCTAAAACTAAAAATCTAGGTTCTGTGGGAGCTTGACCCCACCACCCATGCTTCTACTATTCCAACTTAAGAAAAATCCTTTGGCCTCACAAGCTGTTTACTTCCTTAGCTTTGAGCAAACTGCTCGGGATCTCTGTCTCAACCTTTCTTCACAAAAAAAAAGGGCAAAATACACCTCTTAAAGCCAAGGTATCATCACAATAGGTGAAAACATGCTGATGATTAATTCAGAACTAATCCTTTTATCTGACTTCTATTCAACAGAGGACTAAAATGCTGAATATTAAATGCTTGCTTCGCCTGTCAGCTAAGTTCTTATTTCATGAAAATAATTTCCCAAGCATGATCCAAATTCAATTTTAAAACTAGCAGTGATTGAACTGAGCTTTGTTTACTTTTTTTCTGAGCCAATATTCAGATTAAGTAGCTCCCCCACAACCAAATTTCACAAAATTTAAGTAACAAACAATTTAAAAAAATAACCTTTCAAAGCTTTTTTTTTCCATTTCATATTGCAAATCATCACCTCATAAGTGACTGCGAATATAGTAAGATTCCTCAGTTAGGATCATTGCTTTCCTGATCTACATTAATGACCTTCAACTTACAGGAAAAATCTGCAATGTTTGCCGATCACATAAAACCTGAATTCTGATGAAGAATGCTGAGAGACTTCAAGGAGGTTACAAGCAGGCTGATGCAATGTGCAATGTAAAAACCGAAAGAACTGCAGATGCTGCAAATCCAGAACAAAAACAAAGTTGCTGGAAAAGTTCAGCATCGGTGAAGAAAAAGTCAGAGTTAATGTTATGGGTCCAGTGACCCTTCCTCAGAACTAATGCCATATGCAGATGTGCGTGGAAGATGTGGATTGAAACGCACAGATACGTTGTGATTTTTTTTTAATCGCTGTTTATTCTTTCTACCAAAATGCAAGTGCAGATATAGGTGTACACATGGATTTAACTGAAGATATAAATGTATGTGAACTGTTCAGTTCAAGTTTAAGCCCAACAAGTCTCATCCAGAACTAAAGACTAGGGGTTAAAATTACAGTTGGAGCTAGTGCAAGTTTGTTTCCAACAGGATCTTTTAACTAATGTGGCATGCTTAAATTTGTCTACTGTAATAAAAAGCTGTGCGTGGATATTGTGGTATTGACAGAAACAATAGATATTTATTACAACTAATATGCATGCGCGCGCACGCACACGTTATATTCCTCAGGCATAACTGTCTCACAACTGGTATTATTCTGCTTGTCTACAGAAGAACATGCTTCCAGTAGGATGTCAGGCATCAACTGTTCAGAATTAAAATGGAGTCTGAGTGTTTTACAGCATACAGCCTGAAGGTAGTTTGCAGCAATGATATCATTACTGCACAATTGTTAAAGTTAGATTGACCATGAGATATAATACATGCCCCACCCACGTGAAAAGTTACAACCTTATCCCAAACAGTTGGCTGTACACAGGCAAGTTTTCAATTTAACAATTAGAGAAACAATTAAAGCAGTGTATACAAGACTAATATTTCAAACTTTAATCAAACTCCACAGAAATTTGCCAATTCATCCTCCTCTATTAATTACATTCTCACCTGCAGAGTAGCTCGCTTTTGCAATTGTTTGACAACTCGGTTGTCTTGCTGCTGGTTGTTATCACTCAACATGACTGCACCGGGAGTTTGTCCGCACTTGCTTTCTAAATGATTGGGCGTGCAGTACGTTGCAAAAGAGCAGAAGCCAGCTCAAACCAATGTCACACCATGATTAGTAATTACTTCGTAGGATCTGGTTTTGTTGCCTATTCCAGAAACTAATCACTGACATTTAATTATCTGTATTTCTGACTCACACTTTGTCTGGTCCACAGTTTTGCTCACCCTTTGTGTATCATTTTAATTGTCCTCCACCTTTGAGGAAGTATAACCAATGTTATGGAATGGTTATGCAATAGGTTTCTGGACAAGATTACTTACATTTCGCTTCAGATCATAACTGGCACTAGAGATGATAATCCTTCTTCCATTGGCATTACACAAAAATGCAAAAGTGCAATGCAAATACTTGCATTGGTCTATCTCACCTCCACCACTACCTTATACTATCATCAATGGATTCATGGTCATCAACAGACTCTTAATTCTAGATTTTTTTTAAATTGAGTTTAAATTCCACCATCTGCTCTGTGGGGATTCGATCAAAGCTCCCCAGAACATGAACTGAGTATTTTGATTAATAGTCCAGCAATAATACCACTCAGCCATTACCTCCCCTGTACCCTAGTTCTTGCATGGCCAAATTGAAAGCATTTTCTCTGGTATTTCTTTACTATTAGTCTCCAATTAATAGCTATTCATCCTCCTACTCTGACAGTTATCCACTCCTTTGTCTGTTCAACTTCTGTCTCTTTAAACTCCATCTCCACCTATCACTTTCCCCTTACACCTCCCTGCCCCTATCCTCTGCATTAGAAAAACAATATTTTCCTAGCTATCAACAGTTCTGAGGAAGGGTCACTGGACTCAAAACTTTCTCTCAGATTCTGCCAGACCCACTGAGCTTTTCAAGCAATTACTGTTTTTAATTTTTTTTTTAAATGGTCTGTCTATCCCTGATAACAATCTTTTGCAACTCTACAGGTAACCGTCCACAGCAGTGGCTCTGGCCATCATGTAACAGGTCAACCTTGAGAACATCTTCAACTGCACAGTCAATAGCATTAATGCATAGATCAAGAGGAATATCTTTCAGGAGTATCAGTTCCACCAAAGGGAAAGAGGGAGATTCAATATGCAACAAGGAGCTGATTGAAATTTCTAATGACAAAGTCTTTTTGCCTGCCAACAACTATGTGACTAGTTCCCAGGTAGAAGAACAATTTGTTGGTATGAATGAGGTAGTCAGAAGCTCTGGAAAGGGAAGTACTGTCATTCTTGTTGCAGTGATGAAAAGCTGAAGGCTGAAGAGGGTCAGCTGTCTTTGTAGTAACTGTGACCCTGTCCCACCCTAGTTGCTACAAGGTGCTGCTTTTAACCAATAATTCAGAGACATTCTAAGTTATGAACCAGTCACTTCATGCCTCCTGGAAGCAACTGAAAAGAACGCAGAGGAGAGAGATAGAGGAGCAAGAAGTCATGGCAGGCCAAAAGGACCATCTCAGCTAACCCAGTGGACAGGGACCATGAAACTGCTCTCCCAGTTTTAGCTTGTACCTATAACATCAATTCTGTGCTTGTCAGAGTCTGTCTAGATGCTTGTACAGGGTCCGCCTTACAAAGGGTATTAGCTCATAGTCTAGCTACAGGGAAACAATTTTTTTTTAAAATAGCACTTTGCGCTTAGTACAAAAACCTGGTCTATGCATTGTCAACCTGGGTCTAAAAAGACCAGTAAATTGGGGAATTTTGCACACTTTTATAAAATCTGTAACTTTTTTGACAATTCCAGGAAGAGCGGGGCTTGATTTCCAGCGCACTACCATACTGCAGTGAGGCAGGTCAGTATTAACTCAGTACTCTTCCAGTTTTCGGTATTGTACTTCACAGGCTGTGCTCTCGCTTGAAAAGACGCTGCAGCATTTTTATATTTTCTTGTAATACAGGCAATCTTACAAAACTTATTTTGTATTGAAGGAACTTGTATTGCAATTTGAAAGAAATTAGCGTTTTTTGTAGTTAATGCCCTACCTGCAGAATCGTATAGCTGTCTCTATTCAGAGAAACTGATGCTGCTTAAAGGTGAGGAATTCTCCCTTTGTCCAAATCTGCTTATCCCGTTGGTCTTCAATTGGTTTTCCAAATATCTGCCAGCAATATATTGGAGCCTTTTACAGATAGGCAGCACTGTTACCATGGTGCAAGTTTGTTTGCAACATGGTCAATTCTGGTCTGCCGACTGTCGGAACGGAGTTGTGAAACTTGAAAGGGTTCAGAAAAGATTTAAGAATATTGCCAGTGTTGGAGAGTTTGAGCTACAAGGAGAGGATGAATAGGCTCGGGCTATTTTCCTGGGAGTGTCGGAGGCTAAGTGGCGACCTTATAGAAGTTTAAATCATGAAGGGCATGGATAGGGTGAATAGACAAGGTCTATTCGAAACTAGAAGGCATAGCTATAAAGGAGAAGGGGAAAGATTTAAAAGGGACCTAAGGGGCAACTTTCTCAGGCAGAGGGTGGTGCGTGTATGGAATGAGCTGTCAGACAAAGTGGTCGAGGCTGGTAAAATTACAACATTTAAAAAA
>JAHRHZ010000031.1:3006740-3021216 GCA_024137785.1 Ginglymostoma cirratum
AAAAAAAAAAAAAAAAAAAAAAAAAAAAAAAAAAAAAAAAAAAAAAATCGATAGATATCTAAAATCTACTGACATTAAAGAAAATGGAGATAATCCTATTTTCCTGCACTGAGATAGGTGCTCAGCCAGGATGTAATTGGGTGGCAAAGCATGCTTGAAGAGCTGACTGGGCTCCTCTTGAACACCTCCCTCACCTAACTTATGTTTTCCTATGTTCTAGGTCAGGTTCACACAGCAAAATTCCAAGAGTGATTTTTTTTTTAAAAAGAAACCAAGACTTCTTTTAGCATGTTGCAGAGCAACAAATCTTTGCCCAAAGCTCACAACAATTGTCACATGACTGTGAATTTCGCTTTAGTGGCTGACACTGTAGTAATGGTGAGGATTGCTCCAAGTGGCAGCTTTGCACATACTACCTAGTGGAGAAATGGTCAACAAGCTTTCACGAAATTCATTGAATAAACACTAACTCACCTGTAAATAAAATGGAAACCATGAAAGATGAATTCCTTTGCCTCTCTGCTGTTCTAGGAATAATATGCCTTCGTAAAGATCACAAGAAAACCCATCAATATCAGCTAATGTTAAGATTCGGAAATCCAAATCTAATGTTCTGCAACCTGGACATGGGCAGAGAACATCTCTCGTTTACAAAATGATGGATAAAAACCAATTTCAAAAAGGTGCAATATGCCCCCCTCCTCCCCCACGACCAAGCACTCCTCTAGCACTGTGCTCTGAATAAAGATTCCCCTGCCAGAAATCTACCCAAATCTCTTTCTCTGAACACTGACAGCCCACAACACACTGTTGTTTTCAAATAAATTGAGAATATAGCAAACGTTTCAAAACACTGCAATCAGGCCAAAAGGTTGTGGAGCATTATGCGCAAAGATATCATATTGTTTTTGAAGCTTGCTCAGAGTTTTGTTTGAACAGTGCTGGCGTGAGCACGTAACGGAGGGTGGAAGGTTTTGGGGTTTACAGGACATGCGAAATGGTGAGGAATATCTAATTCAGGATCCTCACGTGAGCTATGAGCAAGTGCTCAGCTGAATAAAAGCAAAAGACTGCGGATAGCTGAAATCTCAAATAAAAGAAACGGAAAATACCGGAGAAACTGAGTCTGGCAGCATCAATGGTTGGAGAAACAAACTTAACACTTGGAGTCCAGGATGACTCTTCTTTGGAACTGATGGGGAGTAATGAATGAATGAATTAAAGATGCCTCTTTCAGTGCTATAGGCAATCTATCACCTGATGATGTTGTAAGTGGCAGAAATGAAGAAAGATAATGCCACAGATTTTAGCTAGAACTGTAACTTCACTAAAACAAATCTATGTTTGTATTAAATGCAAGAAAAAGCTAAAGTTGATTTTGCAATAACAAATTTTATAAAATAAAAAATGATGTGTAATGCCAAAAGAGAATCAGCTGCTTTAACACAAAAACAAATGAGTGGGACAAATCAAGATGAGAAATTCAAGAATCAAATTTTGAGGAAAACGGAAGGCATTGAAAACAAACACCTAACAATCTTGTTCTGGTTTCAGCTGAAAGATAAATTGAGTGTAAAACGGAAGAGGAGAAGGCAAGTGTGGATTGGTGAACAACATTTGGATGCGGACTGTCGGATGCCGAAAGAAAACCGGAGGTGAAACAAGGCAATACCAACATTTCCACTGTGTGAAAACTACTATAGATTTAAGGTAAAGTGATCCAAAGTACACACCGTATTCAGAAAAGCAGATCTGTTAACTATTGTTGGGAAAATATTTAAAGAACTATATGGAAAAATTGGAAGATATGAAATCGTTTGGTTATTTTCTGGATCAGGCAAGGAATGAGGTCATCAATTTATTGTGTACTGTAAGCCATCTGCCGTTCATGGAAAAAACAAAAGCCTTTGGAGAAAACAACACAGCAAAGCTTTCACAGAGGTAAGTAATGGAGACTATTGCCTGAATTGCTGAAAAAAAAATGATTTTGAAATCAGCATGGGAGCATCTGTGCTTATGGCTGCTGAACAACCCGTTTTGGATTTTGAATTCTGTTCGACAGACCTAAAAGTCAATGAAAACACCCCGGAATTTACAGGTTTCTAGTCTAGAATTAAAATTAGGTTTTATGGTCATGGGTACTCGAGTGCAGGGATACAGGAGTACAGTGAAAAGTGTACAAAGTCACCATTCTCAGGTGCCATCCTAAACACAGAACAGGATTAACAGAAACAACCATCTTAGACACAAAACCAAAATTACCATTTTAGATACAAAAAGCAGAATTTTTTTAAAAAGCAGAAATACAAGAAACAGAGCCAAGAAGAAAGTGAAATGTCCAAATCTTAAAGTCTTATCTCCATAAGCGCTCCTCCATCCCTGAAGCCACGAGTCACTGCTAACTTGCTACCATGGACATCTGACATCGTGGGAACCTGACAGAGCTTTCAAATGCGGTATTTCTCACTACCTTGTAATATGTGAGGCTGTTGATTGTGACCAAGTCCCAAAATCTCAAATCCAGGTTGACTGCAATCAGAATTGAAATTCGACCTTCAGTCTATAGCTGTCTGCAACTCTACTTCATTGATAAGAAATCCAGTGGACATGTATCCTTTCTTTCTAGATTCTTGGCCTTTTAAACTTTATTGCTTAAGTTATCTCGGAAGTGACTAGTCTTTTGCCATTTTGTGTGTGTGCCAGAGTTTGGAATCGGGGCAGAAAGCTTTAATTCTAGATCAAAGCTTAGGAGGTTAACCAGTATCTACCAGTGGCTATAACAGTAAGTTTTGTTTATAAGGATTGAATTAATTTGAGCTCATTAAAGAAGTCTGGTGAGGTCTCTTTTATTATGAATAGTAGGAGGCAAAGAAGTAAAGCAATTGGCCATTTTGGTAATTGAATCAACACATTTCTACCAACACCGTGACTGGTGGCATAGTGGATGTCAGTCATTAATCACACTTTCGTTCCATCATAGTTAGAGAAAGTTTGCACATGGCTAAAAATATTTAAAACCATGCAAAATATTTCACCATGACGCAGTTAGAATAGCTTGAGGCAAACAAAATACTGTTTTGTTTAAAAAAAAAATGAGAACACAATTTAAAACAAACAAGCAGTGATCCAAATACCCAGCACAAGAACAGTTGTGAGCCAAAGTACAGCTTTCTAATGGAAGAAAAGCCTCTAAGTTGCCCGGAAGTTAAGGAATAATTGTGTGATGGTGGCAAATAAGCAGCAAGTCCATCCCCAACAAATTTTCATGATGCTTACTAGCCTGCTCCCGCTGGGTGAGGCTTCGAAAGGTACCCTAATATTAAACTCTTTAGAAACAAAAACAGAAATTGCTGGAAAAGCTCAGCAAGTCTGGCAGCTTCTGTGGAGAGAAATCAGAGTTAATTCTTCAGGTCCAGTGACCCTTCTTCAGAATGTAGTTTAAGTATGAACAGGATTGGAAACCATATGAAGGGAGCACATGTTAAGCATATAGGGATTGAGCAGATAATTTATTGTATGAGAAGTATTTAAAAGAAATGTTTGCTGCTATCTTTTGGGAGGAGAAGTGAGATACCACAGTCATTAAACGACCAAGTTATTGAAGCAGCAAGAAAGCGGCTTATTAACGTTCAAACACAGGAATCTTCAAATATAGCGAACTAACAGACATTGTGAAAAGGAGATCTTGGAGGTGAAATTAGTGTATGGTTGTGAAGTAAAACGTTTACTGTACCAACAGTGTGGTAAGAGCTGCTGAGCATGTGTTTGTGCATATGTCATGATGATATCAAATCACAATGGACTGAGGCCCAATGGAACCAGTACTCGTGAAACTCTTCACCACCACGCTTCTGTATGTATTTATAGTTACTACCCACCTTGTGTTCAGCCCTCAACTGTATCAAGGTCCCAAAAGCTGCTGATAATTTCTACATGATGGCAAGCTGTGAGTAGACCAGAAACATGGCAATAAGCCAGAAAACAGCCAAAAGAGAAGTCTAGCAGTAAAGAACAGTAGCCGAGAGATTTTGAGATCAGTCCATCAGTTAGAATGGAGGGGAGAAAACTTCAAGAGCAGCCCAGCAATTAACACAGGCAGCACTGTGAACAATGATCTTCATTCTGACCATAATACTATAAGAAAATGGAACAGGAATAGGCCATTCAGCCCCTCCAGCCTACTCCACCATTCAATAGGATCGTGGCTGATCCAACATTCCTCACGGCCACTTCCCTGCCCCTTTCCCCATAATCCTTGATTCCCCCTACTGATCAAGAATCTCTCTCAGTCCCGATAGTTTGCTGTAGCAAGGAGTTCCAAAGACTTTCAATGATCAGAGAAGAAATTCCTCAGCTCTGTCTTAAATTGGTGTCCCTTTATCCTGACTCTATGCTCTGTAGTCCCGGGCTCTCCTGTGTAGGGGAGTATTCTCTCAGCATTTACGCTATCAAGCCCCTTTAGAATCCTATGTTTCAACGAGATCACCTCTCATTCTTCTGAACTCCTGTGAGTGCAAGAGTCCCAACCGGTTTAGCCTTTGCTCATAATCACTCCATACCAAGGATCACCCCAGTGAACCTTCTCTGAACTGCCTCCATCAAGACGATATCTTTCCTTCCACAACGAGACCAAAACTGGAAAACTGGTCACAATACTCCAGATGTGGTCTCACCAGCAATTTTAACCATTGCAGTAAGGCTCCCCTTATACTCCAACCCCTTGAAATAAGGACCAATATTCCATATCCCTTCCCGATTATCTGTTCGCCTGTCTGCTAGCTTGCATTTTATGCACAAGTATTCCCAAGTCCCTTTGTGTTGCAGCCTTTCTCCATTTGAATAATATTCTGTTCTTTTATTCACCCATCCAATATGAGCAACTTTGCATTTTCCCACATTATACTTCATTTGCCAACTTTTTACCTACCTCACTTAACATATCGATACCTCTCTATAAACGGTTTATATGCCTTTTACAACCTGCCTTTCCAGCTATTTGTGTGTTGTCTGCAAATCTGGTTACAGTACATTCATTTCTTTCCTCCAAGTCATCAATCTATATGGTGAACAGTTGCAGACCCAGCAATGCTCCCTTTGGAATCTACCCAGGAACTTTACATAATGTAGACTGTCCCCACAGGCTGAACAAGGACCTGTCACTTGCAAGTCCTTTCAAGCTATTCCCCTTTGGATGCAAAACTGAAAATAGACCACAGTGACAGGAGAACTGCGCTGACGCATTGTTGGCCTGTAACCTTTACATTAAATCAAACCAAAGTTTTTACATCTCATTTAAAATAGTCAAGTGCTATTTGCAAGCATCCCCGGGATATATGATCCCAGTTAACACACAGAGTACATGAGAACAAAATTAACCCCTGTATTAGTACAATAAATTCTGATGCCATTTCCAGCTTAATCATTTGGAAAGAGTTAAAGTTCTATCTCTGCCTCACCCCAGGGCCCAAACAGAAAACAAAAAATGGCAAATTGAAAAAGAATAAATGTAAAACAACTTTTTATTTGAAAAAAATTACAAGGCAGAAATCAACCTTAGATTAACAGGATATAACCAAACTGATTTTTCCACATGTGGACGATCGTGGCTGACCTTCTTTAAAAAAAGAATGGTACAGCAGCCCATTAGTATACCACAAATCACGAGCAAAAACAAAGTTGCTGGAAAAGCTCAGCAGGTCTGACAGCATCAGTGAAGGAGAAAACAGAGTTAACGTTTCGGGTCCGGTGACCTTTCCTCAGAACTGCTATACCACAATTATATGTTCTCCTAGATGCATGCACGTGTATGGATGTTGTGTTTATATTTCAAATGATTCTAAACAAAGCAAAATGCAAATATTCAAAATCACTTCAATTAGATCTTGGCTTTGTGATCACCTTGTTTCACATTTCAATCAAAGGAAATAAAAATCAGTGAGCTGCAGAGATTCAGAAGTCAACTATCATGCTCTACATTATTTACAGCTTTGCCCGATGTTCCACACCAAATGGTCTATATTTCTGTTCCTTGATGAAAGCAGATGGCAGTAGACAACACAGAAGCCTGTCTGCATTAGGTAAACCAGCAGGAGTTTACAACCATTTTACCCAGAACCCCTGGACAACTGCACATGATCCGTTTACATGTTACAAATCCCAGACAAAATTAGGGATGATGTGAATTGCAGCTAACTTTGTTTTAAGGTTGAATTACTATGACATGACACTATTCATACTGACTGAGAAATTAGCCTGCACCCAACTCGGAGACTTGATTTACAACAATTAACATCTTCAAGCATTGAAAACCAATTCAACTCCAAACGAAATGACAATATATTTATTTAAGATTAATAGCTTCACTATACTATGCCTCACTGCTAGAAATTATTCTTACTCTCTCTGTTTCATGTCTTTCTCCATTCATTAGTGAATTTCAAATGGCAGTGATTCAACTGAGAACTCATGACTATTTACATCTCCCTGAATGTTCCATTGCCAACGCAATAAAATTTCTCAGTTCTCACACCAAGGAGAAAGACAATACAATATTTTGAGCTTTTACAAGATATATCAAACTTAAAGCGAACCACAGGATATTATTAGCTATCCTCTTCTGTTTTTAAGCCAATCTGTTTTGTAAACAGCATAAATATAAATTTCAACTGTCACTTCCTTCAACGATATATCAAAGCATTTACTTCGCATTTGATGCCCGGTATAAATTGGACCCTGACAACATTCTGGCAATAATGCTGAAGACTGGTGCTCCATCACCTGCTGCTACCCTAGTCAAGCTCTTCCAATACAATTACCCTGGTATGTCTTTTACATAAAAAGCAGGACAAATCCAATTCAGCCAATTACTGCCCCATCAGTCTACTCTTGATCATCAGCAAGTGATAGAAGGTGCCATCAGCAGTACTATCAAGCAGCACGTGCGCAGCAATAATCTACTCATGGACACTCAGTTTGGGTTCCACCAGGGCCACTCAGCTCCTGACCTCATTACAGCCTTGGTGCAAACATGGACAAAAGTGCTGAATTCAAGATCTGAGGGGAGACTGACAGCCCTTGACATCAAGGCTGCATTTGACTGAATGTGGCATCAAAGAGCCCTAGCTAAACTGGAAATCAATGGGTACACAGAAACAAGCTCCCTGCTGGTTGGAGTCATACCTGGCAGATAGGAAGATGGTTGTGGTTGTTGGAGGTCAGTTATCTCCGCTCCAGGACATTTCTGCAGGAATTCCTCAGGGTAGCATCGTAGACTCAACCATCTTTAGCTGCCTCAATTTCCTTCCTGAGGATAGTTGTCAATGATTGCGCAGCATTCAGTGCCATTTCATGACAGCTCAGATGCTGAAGCATCAATGCTTCAATGCAACAAGATCTAGACAATATCTAGGTTTGGGCTGACAAGTGGCAAGTAACAATTGTGCCACACAAATGCCAGACAGACAATCCTTGTCAAAAAATCGCACCAACACCTCTTGACATTCAATGGTGTTACCTTCACTGAATTCCCCGCTATCAACGTCCTTGGCTTACCGTTGACCAGAAACTCAACTGGACTCACTAAATAAAACAGTGGTTACAAAAGCAGGTCAAAGACTAGAAATACACTGGCGAGTAACTCACCTGATTCCTCAAAGCCTATCCACCATCTACAAGGCACGATGAGGAGTGTGATGGAATACTCCCCACTTGCCTGGATGGGTGCAGCTCCAACAACATTCACGAAAAATGACACCATCCATGACAAAGCAGCCCACTTCATAAGTATCACTTTCTCAAGGATCCACTCCCTCTACCTGGCACACTGAGTAAAAGGCAACTTGTAATATCTACAAGATGCACTGAAAAAATTCAGTAAGTGTCCTTGGACAGCACATTCCAAACGAGCGACCGCTTCCAAGTAGAAAGACAAGCGCAGCAGATACATGGGAACACTACCATTTCCAAGTTCTCTTCCAAGTCATTCACCATCCTGACTTGGAAATATAATTGCCATGCCGTCAATGTCACTGGGTCAAAATCATGGAATTCTCTCCCTTGGGGCATCTTGGATCAACCTACAGCATTTGGACTGCATGAGTTCAAGAAGGTAGGTCATCGTTACGTCCTTAATGGCAACTAGGGGTGGGCTATAAAGGCTGGTCAGCAATGTCTATGTCCCACAAGTAAAAGACAAATTCACTAAAACCAATATTTACTAATGTATGTTATCATTTCACATCCAAGTCTAAAACACTTGCATTTTTGATTACCATTCATGAAATTGACAGGATGCATTTGACAAAATAACGTACACATGGAGCTTCATGTATTGAAACACAAATAATTAAAATACAACGCAATTAAAACATCATCCACTGATTTTGTGCCCTATCCCTGAACTACCAAAATTCAATAATGCCAGTGGATACTAATGGCATTTTATGCATTAGTGCAATGGTGTAGGTTGCAGGAAAGTTAGCTATAAATTTAAGGTGGGTGTTCGGATTTTGTACCCATTGAAAATCTAGGCCCATCAAAATAAGAATCCTTATTTCTAACTCCAATCAGAGAAAATAGCTTCAATTTTGATCACTTCTTTGGTCAGGAGTCTCCTGTTATGAAACAGTGGAGAAAAATCCTCGGTGCTCGAAGAATGCTCAAAGCCAGCTGAGTAACATTAGTATGGAGACCACATCCTCTTTTACAGCAGTAAGTGTTTTATATTCTGTGGTTTTAATGCCTGCAGTCACTTTTACAGCTACTAATAAATGATAAATATCTAAGGTAAGAAAGACTGCAGGAGGAAGCAAGGGAGGGAAGAGGAGGGAGTGAGGGGTAGCAGCTAACTGTGAGGACAATTAAGATGAGAGAGAGTTGGGGGTTAGAGTGCCAACTTCAGAGGGTCACGGGAGGCAGGAAGAAGGAAGAGGCAGGGAGTCAGTTTAACCCAGGAGCTGGAACAGGCTTTTAATGCCCTAACCTTCATTTAAGTGTTCCTTGGTGAAACACATAGTCCAAGACTTGAAATTTGTCGCTACCAAAATGTATGCCAAATCACCTCACAAATTTCATGTTAGACACTGGGACAAGTGCCATGAAAACACTGTCTACAGCTGACAACAGTGCAACTATGTAGTCAGGAGGCATAACACTTAAGATTACAAAAGTATGCTACAAGCAACTCTCCAACACAGGGGACAAAGTAGAAAATCAACAGTGGTTCTCAATCGAGAATTTTCACTCGAGTAGGATGGCATATCTTGGCCTGAATCTTCTTGGTGGAATGGTGGAAAGATTTAAGCTACATAAAGTTAAGGAATAGCTGGTCAAAGGGCAGCTGGGGAAGGTTTCATAGCAGTCCCTAGACTCATGGAAGGACCTAAACAGAAAATAGTATTCATTGAGATAGCTGATGTTGATGTGATAAATTTGTTTTATACTATTAATGAGATGGGAATCTGTGACTGTACAGGCTTGACACAAACTTTTTCCACTGCTAACAATGCGAAAGAGAACTCACAGCAAGAGCTAGCAAGGTTTGAGAGGAAAAATAAGCAATGAGACAAACCACATACTTCACTTGAGCCAACTGACAAATCTATGACAGATCGAATACAACACTGCTTGAACAAACAGTTATGTTTAATGTTGAAGTGACTCAGAAGAGATGGGTTCAAGCAGAATATTTTGACCTTCACATCTTCCCAAGAAGAATTCTCAGTGACTGTGACAGTAACAATGCCAATCTAGAAGCAATCCTCAAAGCTGAGGGAGTGAATTTGATAGCTTCACTAATAATGCAAAGACTGAGGGCAAATGCGACAGTCCAAACTAGTCAACACGTAAAAGTAAAAAGGCCTATTTGCTTCAGTGCAAATCTGCAGGTGAATCGACAATATCTGCTGACACAGATTGAAGATGAGATGCATACAACTCCATTGAAGCTACCACGTGAAGAAACAGCCAATATCTAACCATTCAGGATAATGCAAAGAAATTCCAGTTTAAAGGGATCTACTGGTTCTCTTCCAGACAGTTTTAGGTCGAAGACAAGGGTCTTCCATCCAGCAAAGTACCAGTCTTCCAAGTCTGAAAAGAACACATGTTAGGAGAATAGTGAAAACTCCACATCTCCTGAATTTGTAAAGGCAGAGACTTGGAGCGAGATAGAGTCATGGTGCATGTATCTATATACATAAATATCATTAACAATGGAAAACAAGGAGGTTCTTTACTGAGAAGTGCCATAAACACCACCTTGTGGGCAGAACAGTTTACGATCCCCAAGTAGAGAGAGCTGACATCTGGTTCTCCTCAAAGTCTTTGTAACAAGGTCTAGCCTATTAACGTAACCTGTAACTACTTTCTGACAGCCGATAAATGGTATCTTGTTAACTACAAGAGGCTATTCCAGTTAGACCAGGAAATGTTTTTCTTCGACTACATTAGACCAAACGGGCCTTAGTTTCATGTACTTTGAGGACGGTATTAATGACATTCACGAGCTGCAGCTCATATAGTGAATTGAGCTGGTAAGCCCATACAACATTAAAAGGATGTCAAGATTCAACATGTTTCTGTGCTGGTAGGCTGAGAATAACACAAGGTGGCAGGCTCTGGTTATCCAGTGCCCACAACCCATGAAGTGCGAATGGCTGCCTTTAAAGCTTTGCTGTTGCAGTTTTGAAGAACACCACTTCACATTAATTTGAAATGCTATTACAGAACAGGAAAATGTGACTCAATTATAGCAGAGCAGGTAAATAGCATGTGGTACATTTGTATGGTGAAATTCAGTAGGGAGAACTCTAAACACCTGTATAAAGTTGTGTGTTTAAGACTATTGAACAAGAGAAGAGGCGTGTGTTATTATACGGTAGCATTCATTTAAAAATCTATGAAGAATTATTATGATGGCAGTCATTATGGAGGATTTTATCTTATAAAGTGCAACATAAACATGACAATACACTGGAATTGTTTTAAACAAAGACCCATTCCCCCTCCACTTTTTTTTGTGTATAAACTGACGTTTTCCCAGCTACCATCAGTTCTGAGGAAGGGTTACCGGACCTGAAACATTAACTCTGTATTTTCCTTCACAAATGCGGCCAGATCTGCTGAGCTTTTCCAGCAACTTTGCTTTTGTTCCTGATTTACAGCATCTGCAGCTCTTTCGGTTATTATCTGGAATTGTTTTAAAACTGTACTTGGTCCTGGTGAGAACACATCTGGAAAAGTGTGTACTATTTTGTTGATCTATTACAAGAGATAGGCAGAGGGATCCACGGTTGATCTCATACCTTAAAAGACAATATATGACAAAAGATTGACAACTGTGGGTCTTTCACGAGAAGATACCCAAGTACCAGACAAAATTAGATCCAACTGTGATTTTACACAGCATTTCGGCACAAAGGATGTGAAACAGGTTGATACTGGTTGTGTGAAACCGACTCACAGCGAATAGGTCATTTTTACAATACGAATAATTTCCTTGCTAAAAAGTCACAAAAGGAGTTTTAAAAACATAACATTTTCCAAATGTCACCCTGTGGTACAACACTAAATCAAAACAGCATCAGATTTATCATAGATTTATAGCACTCTTACTTCAAAATATCAATCCGACTCCTCATTTCAGACATGAGGGCTGGCTGCCTAAGTTGACCAGCTCACTAAGTGCAACAGCCCAGCCTCTAGCTACAAGGCACTGAAAAAGTTTTCATTTCATTATACTGCAATGTCTTTTGTCATCTGTTCACACAGCAAGACACCTGAAAATTAGAAAATTGCACCAAGAAAATGCAATTAGAACTTCAAAATAATTTCAAAAATACACTGAGCTGAAATAAAAATGCAAGTGACAATAAAAAGCACAATTCTATCAAATTTGGGATAATAAAGAAGTTAGAATATGATTTCAGAGATAAGTAATCTCACAGAAGGGTCTACTTTATTGTTTTCCACCAAACCTAAACTATAAATACAGCTTTTTCTAAGGATCTGTATAGTTTGTGAATTGGCAGCACTGACAAACTAAACCACTTCTTGATAAGAGAAGTAACTGGCCAAGTTGATCAAGAACACCAAACATACATAATCGGATTCACGATAACAAGCATGGGGCTGGATGAACACAGCAGGTCAAGCAGCATCAGAGGAGCAGGAAAACTTGACGTTTCGGGCCTAAACCCTTCATCAGAAATGGGGGAGGGGAAGAGGGTTCTGAAATAAATAGGGAGAGAGGGGGAGGCGGATAGAGGATCTCCACCTCCCTAACCTGTTTTTCCTCTCACCTATCCCCTCCTCCCACCTCAAGCCACACCCCCATCTCCTATCTACTAACATCATCCCGCCCCCTTGACCTGTCCGTCCTCCCTGGACTGACCTATCTCCTACACTCACCTTTACTGGCTCCATCCCCGCCTCTTCGACTTGTCTGCCTCCTCTCCACCATCCATCCTCTATCCGCCTCCCCCTCTCTCCCTATTTATTTCAGAACCCTCTTCCCCTCCCCCATTTCTGATGAAGGGTTTAGGCCCAAAACGTCAAGTTTTCCTGCTCCTATGATGCTGCTTGGCCTGCTGTGTTCATCCAGCCCCATGCTTGTTATCTCGGATTCTGCAGCATCTGCAGTTCCTTTTATCTCTAATCGGATTCACATTCACTTATTATTCAATTCAAGTTTAGATTTTCCTCATTACACAACAGAGAGAAACATGTACATGAAAATTACAATTGGTACATTTAAAAAGGTAAACAGGCATAAGAAATATAGAAAAATCATGATTTCAACTTGAATACAAAAGAAAAGCTATAAATTGCTGAAAAATATCACTACTGTTTCTTCTGAAAAGCGAGGCCTCAGGTCAAGTTGTGGTTTAACACATTACCTTTTCAAGTGATGCCCAAGGGCGCTCTCTCCCTGGGTTTGAGAGTTTAGCAAAAGCAAAATGCATCAGATCACAGGATTTGCTTACAATATTCCATTTAACTTTCAATTAATATTCCTAAGTGGGAAAATTTTAATTCCTGGTTTTGAATCCTCAGATTTATCTGCATTATCCTGCTCTCTACAATATACAGGAACCTACCAAAGTTTACCCTGACCAGTCTCAAATAGGAACCACAAAACTGTCTTTCGTTCAACACAAAATCATAAGGCCCCAAGATAAATGGCATATAAAAAAATACCAACAGTGCAGAACACATTCATCATGGGGTCAATGTAAATCAGGCTTTGTATCTGGCCTTGCAGTTCTCGATGCCAAAGATGGATATCAAAGTTAGAAAAAGGACTCATCAGTCAGCAGGTGCCTCCTCACCTGAATTTAGTACAAAAATGTACCAAGAATACCTCCCTGACATTAAAATAGAATAGGATTTTCAGCATTTACATAAAAAGACAATGACTTTTTTAAAGAATAACGATGTCTTTAAAATAATAACCTAAGTGAATGAGCTAGCACAAAAGAAGCAGATGACCCATTTCAGTCCACTGAAAGATCCATCAGATGGAGAGCATTAAATTAGGGAAAGTACAGTGCAATTTACTTGATGCAAGCACATCTCCAAAGATACATCTGTTTCATTTTCTAATCTGTAGAAATTTCTATTGCAGGTGAACTGAAATCACTGTTAAATTCAACAAATCTCTTAAAATGTTTTTCAAGACAGCATCACGGTGGCTCAGTGGTTAGCACTGCTGCCTGACAGCGCCAAGGACTCAGGTTCAATTCCACCTTTGGGTGACTGTGTGGAGTTTGCATATTCTCCCCATTTCTGCGTGGGTTTCCTCCAGATGCTCTGGTTTCCTCCCACAGTCCAAAGATGTGCAGTTTAGGTGGATTGTCCATAGGAATACAGGCTTACAGGGATGGGGAAGTGGGGTAGGTCTGGGTGGGAAGCTCTTCAGAGGGCTAGTGTGGACTAGATGGGAAGAATAGCCTACTTTCACACTGCAGGGATTCTATGATTGTGATTCTATGAGCTGTTTATTTGTCTTTGCCTTAAGATATTGGAGCAGTGAGGCACCTGGATAGACTTCTTTAGAGAGACAGCCTTTTGGGTTTACCAATATGCATCACTGCACATAAGTTTAGACTTACAGCCAATTGGAGTATTCCACACCTTTTTTTGCCTTCAAGTAGTAAGCCTTATTGGCCAAAAGAACTTCTTTCCTTCCCAAGTTAAAGATAGATTTCTCTCTGCAGAGTTAATGATACATGTTTCTCATATTTTACAGACAAAAGGGGTTGTGTTAAAGCTTCATTTACATTTACGTCTGACATTATCCCAAAGTATAACACATTGTCAAAGACAGGGGCTGCAGGCTAGAAGTTTATTTTGTTTAATGAAGTACTGCATTTCTCACAGAATGCAGCTGCAGGTCACCAGGTTGGAAAAGCCAAGGGAAAAAAAATGGTAGATAACAAGGCGTGGGGCTGGAGGAACACAGCAGGCCAAGCAGCAT
>JAHRHZ010000031.1:3021616-3049455 GCA_024137785.1 Ginglymostoma cirratum
TTCGGGCCTAGACCCTTCTTCAGAAATTTCTGATGAAGGGTCTAGGCCCGAAACGTCAAGCTTTCCTGCTCCTATGATGCTGCTTGACCTGCTGTGTTCATCCAGCCCCACGCCTTGTTATCTCGGGTTCTCCAGCATCTGCAGTACCTTTTATCTCCAACAAAAAATGGTAGCCAGGCTTACATCTCAATGGAAGGCATATTAACATTATCATTCACTGCACACAGTCTGCAGGAGAGGCTCAAGCGCAATGTTGAGTGGCATAAAGTCAGCCTGATTCTAGAGGAGGAAATCTACTGAGTGTTGCTCAAAAATCCCGACTGAGTTTGGAAGCAGACAGCATGGATCAGACATAGAGAAAGCAGCTACCAATCAGCTATAGAGCCAGCAATTATATACAGATCACCGTTTGTAGATATGGTGCTTTACTTTTAAAGGCCTGATCAACAATACAATTACACCTCAATTTGAGCTGAATTCCACACAGTCATTAGGTTTCAATGAGAATTTATGGAATGCACAGCCAGAAACTAATGAAAGGCTCTCAGGGAAATTTCATACTTAGGTGAATTGCTGGAACACAGAGGAGAAATCCAAGTGATGGTGGCTTTTGGTGGGGGGTGTTTTGGGCGACAGTGGAAGATTGTGGATTATCATTTGCTTGCTCCCAGGAAAAGCAAAAAAAACCTTCAAGATATAGGTAATGTGAGACTGTTTAAAAAATGAAGTTCTGTGGTGTAGATCTGTTGATTGATTGCTGGGTGGGTAATCATTATTGTCTTTAAAACTTAACAGTTAACAGCCATAATAATAGTCATAGCTTCTCACTGTCTGTTATTTGTCTTATGTGACCTGTGTGGTAGTCTCACACCAAGTTCAACAACCATGAAATCCAACAGATACAAAGGCAAAACAGTGCACAAATATGAAGTTAACAAAGATCAAGGAGTTTCAGTGACAGTCAATCACGGAAAATGTTTAAAAATAGTGACCTTTCCAGAATGTCAATTTGTCATAAATCGTATATGCAGTTTTATTTTGTTTCCCGCTGTTGACCTTCAAACCAATTGAGACATTGCAAGTAATCTTTTGCATACAAATTTTCTTAATCCTCAAAAACAGCGGCACTCATTAATGCATTGAAGATACTTAGGTTTGTTTTTAAAAGAAACCTACCTGTTCAGAGATGTCATTTATATACCTTACAAGCAGTTGAGACTTGAACCTGGGTCTTCTAGTCAGAGGTAGGGACACTATCACTGTACCATAAGAGGCGCTTTAGTGCTTTGAACAGAAGTCGAGCTGAATGATTTCACATGCACTTAACGAAAATATTTGTGTAGTTAATAAACCATTCAAATCAATTCTTTTAAATTAAATTTTCATTTCAAACTTATAGTTAATGACATTACAAAGAATTTTAAAACCATTTATCACTGGCAAAATTTTGATTAAATAATAACGATAATAGTAAATTCACTGTCAATCACATTTCTGCACAAAGTAAAGCATGCATGAAGCACACATGAAACACAGAGCATGAAGATGACTGATCAACGCGGGGTACCATTAATAACTTTCTCCACTTTAGCACTCATTTGTCAGCAAAAAACATTGGCTACACCCAACATGGTAGGCACCTTCCTTACCAGTCAAGGCCCAGGGCAGGTAGTGGATATATTAGAGCCTAATATCCACAGCACAAGGGCCTCGTGCTCAGGCATTCAATATGATCATGGCTGATGGAACACAATATCTTTTACTCACGCCATCCCACTAACCCTGTATGCCATTTGTCATCAAAAACCTATCAGTCAATCTCTATCTTAAACATACTCAAAGGCTGAGCTTCATCAAGCTCTCAGTGGTAAATAATTCCAAAAGTTCATAGCCCTGGATAAAATTAAATAACTTCTCCACATCTCAGACCTAAGTAGCATCTTCCTTATCTTTCACTTGTGCCTTCATCTCACCTGCATCTACCCTGTCTGTCACATTAAAGCACTTTGTAGATTACCAGGAGATCACTACTCATTCTTCAAAATAAAATCTCTAGACAATGCAGGCTTAGTTTGCCTAATATCTCTTCATAGGAAAGTTCCACCATTCCAGGAGCAATTAATCTCTTTACTGAGATGTGCAGACAAAACCTGCACACAGTAACCCTGATGTGATCTAACCAAGCTCTAACAAACCAACTGAATCAAGGCTTCACAACTCCTGCACTCAAATCCTCTTGCAATGAAAGCTAACTTCCCATTAGCCATCCTGATAGCTTGCTGCACCGACATATTAGCCTTCAGTGACTGATCAGCAAAGACTCCCTTTGCATAACTATACTTTCAAGCCCCCTTCCATTTAAGAGAAACGCTACAGATCCGTTTCTCCTACCAAAGTGGATAATCTAATTTTTTCACATTATATTTTGTCTGCCACATTCTTGCCCACTCACTAAGTCTGCCCAAATTCTGACACAGCCACTTTGCATCCTCCTCATAACAAACATTCCCACCTAGATTTGTACCATGTGCAAACATTACATTTGGTCGCCAACTCCATATCACGGATTGTGTATCTGGGGCCCTAAGTACTATTCCTTGCGGTACCCCCTATAGTCACAGCCTGCCAACACCAGCAAGACCTATTTATTCCTCCGCTGTTTTCTGTTAGACGATCGTTAATCCATGCCAGTATGTTACCTCTGACTCCACGTGCTTTAATCTTTCTAATCAGCCCCCTGTGGGGAGCTTTATCAAAAATCTTGAAAAATCGAAATATATTATGTCAATTAGCTCTCCTTTAGCAAACTTGGTTAGTGACATCTTCAAAAAAACAATTTCATCAAACAATTTCCCATTCAAAACTCCACGCTATGACGACTATTTGTTTTGGACAATCAGTTGTCTATTTATCACATCCTTCACAATAGATTCTAGTATTGTTCCTGAGACTGATGTAAGGTTAACAGGTAGTAGTTGCTGGTATTCTCTCCAGATCCCTTTTTAAATAATGGGGTGTGTAGGGATTCTGGTTGGCGATCAGTAATCTGCTGATTTTCAGGTGGTTCGAATCACTCCCAGATCCGTGGTTCTGACACTGGACTTAATTTAGGAATGTGAAGTGAAGAAGGCAGTTGGCAGGTGTTTCACTGCGAAGAATCCGCGTTTATTAAATGCAATGTTGAGTATATCACAAGAAATAAAAAGGCAAAAGTAATAAACAGGGAAATAAAACAAAAGGTAAATAAAATTACAAGAGTTAAAAAGGCAAATTCAAAACAGTGAAACTGACACTACCAGTTATTAACTTAACACAGGCTAATTACTATTAGAAACTAAACAGTGGTTTCAAAACAGACATTTTAATCAGACCTCCTGACCTTGGGGTTGCCCTGAACTGTCACTAGCCCACCTTTCCCTCCTTGGTAGCTAGGTTGGACACTTTGGGTCTTGAAGAAATAGGCTCACCACTGGGGATACACACGACAATGAAACACAGCTGGCTGTTCACACTTGCTGTAGCTGGTGCTTCACTGAAGACTTTGGACAGCGTTCAGTCTGGTTTGAGAACTTGGTTTCTCTTACTTTGTGGTGGTTTTATGAGCTGATTTTAACCTCAGGGTGTGTCTGAGGCCTTGTCAGTCAGGTCAGTGGTTTTTTGAGGTCGTCGGTCGTCAGATCAGCTGGTCATGGTCGGTTGTCGTTGGTTCCCCTGGTACGAAACAGCCATCCGTCGGTAGCTTTCAGGGAGATAGCTGTGCAGAGAGTTCTCAAGGAGAGTAGCTGCCTGGGACCCCTCTTCTGTTGGTAGCTGCAGGGATGGCTCTTCCTCTCTCTCCCACATCAGGGCCAGCAGTTATACAGGATAGTCAGAACTGCAGATGCTGGACTCAGAGATAACAGAGTGTGGAGCTGGAGGAGCACAGCAGGCTGAAGAAGGGTCCCAACTCAAAATGTCAACTTCCCTACTTCTCTGATGCTGCCTGGCATGCTGTGTTCCTCCAGCTTCACACTGTGTTAGCAGTTATACAGACTGCGTGCTCCATTATCACCTCGCAAATTTGTGCTCTCCATTGTGTTTCTGTTGTCCCCTTTGTGGTGATTTGGCTTCCTGATAGTTTAGAGTAGGTATAAATATGTTTTGATTAAGTGGGACGTCCAGTATTTCTGCAAATGAATATTAGTTGAAGTTGGATGCCTTCATGTCTCTGAAGAGTCCGAGATGCCTGAAGTTGTTGTCTTCAGTCTGATTCATTGTTCCTTTCAGGCTGAGGCAAGAATAGGATTTCTAACTGAATCATGGTTCCAGACAGCTATCCCTGTGATTGTGTATTCCAGAGCATAGCTCAGCTGCCTTTCTTTTTGTTTTAAAAATTCTGCTAGAAATCCAGGAGTTTCGGTCCAGTATTCTAAATTACAGGGACGTTTGCTCACTCCTACAGGTGATATCAGCTACATTGCAATCCACAGCAATCATTTCTCAATCTACAGCAATTTGAAAGATGATCACCTATGCATTAACTACCTTGAAAGCCACCTCTTTCGACCCTTTGGGATTAAGATCATCAGGTACTAGGAATTTAACCAACTTTCAACCCTCTTAGTTTCTCCAGTGCAATATTCTTAATATTGCTAGTTTCTTCAACTCTTCATTCTCCCTAGCCACTTGGATTTCTACTTCCAGAAGATTTCTTGCATCTTCCTTAAGTTAAAACAAAGTCAGTTAGCTTCTCTGCCATTTCTTTATTCCCCCAGTATATATGCTCCTGACACTTTTATTTTTAAAAAATAGGCTGATCTCTCTTAGAGAAAGGTTTCTTTTCTTACATACCTATAGAATCTCATTTTTTTTCTCCCCTACATTGCATTCATATTCTGTTCTCCTTTCACTTAAAAGGTTTCTTGGTCCTGCTTTGTTGCATTTTATGAGTCGTCAAATGCTTAGAATTACTACCATTCAGGCAACTTTATAGGCCTTTCTTATGCAACGCTGAATGTCCCTCTTTATCCATGGTTGACTGACCACTTTTGAGATTTTGCACCTTGAATGAGTGCACAGCTGCTGCATGTTGAAAAGTGATTGTGTGCAGTTTTTTTCATTGCTTCCATGCTAGTCTATAACTGGGCAGAAACATGTTGTCACCAACCTTAAGGACGAGCTATATCTCAAAGCGGTTTAATCGCAAGATTGGCAAAATGAGATATTTACAGGTGAATGATGGGTATTGCCCACACAGCAACAATCGATCCACTCGTGTAACCAGTCAGGCAATGTCCTTATATCCACAGCCATTAACTAATGTGGGTTAAAGGGAATTGGTGGAAATCTACAGGAGAGAAACAGTCAGGCAAAGGAAAACCTGAAAGAAAACTTACAGTAGTTGAACCAGTGTTCAACTATCTAATCCCACTGTTGCCTGAACACCTTAGTATAGTTGTGCAAAGGGAGTCTTTGCTGATCAGTCACTGAAGGCTAATATGTCGGTGTTCATAAGGAGACCCAGTGAGTGGATACAACATATTACACACTATAGAAACAAGCTAGGACAGTGGCTAATTATTTCAAAACAAATAGGTACCACCACATGGTGGGAGCATATTTAACCTTAGTTCACCGCTCCTTAAGGACACAGATGAGGGCAAGGAGCATAGGTTTCAAAGAATGTACAGTGAAAATACATTGTACAGGGCTGGCCAGTACAGATTGTATAACCAATTATCTTTACAATGCCAACTTTGATACCTGGTCAGTATCTATGGGTACCAGAGCACAAGAGTGAGTGCGATACCACTATGTTGGTCATCTTGGGCCAGGTAAAGAGCTAAAAGCAAGGGCTGGGACAGTTAAACCGTTTTTAGTTAGGCACGGCTTTTGACAAAGAATAAATGAGCAGCAACAAACAAAACAGAATACAAGTTAGAAGTTGTATTCTAAACAGGACAGCAAAGAACTAGGCCAGGGACTGAGTGATAGAAACAAGGATACAGCATAGACTACATAAATCACTGGGCTAAAGGGAGGCCTTGGATGGACATGAACAATGCCTAATGTGTGTATTGACAGACGTATGTGACATTTGATTAACTGATGCTTATGAACTGATCCCATTAAAAACTCAGCCAACGATCCAAGAAAAATAGAAGAAATGGGAACTTATGGGGTTCTGACAGCACTCAGCCTGAGAATGTTCAAGATGGATTCTCCTTGTTTACAAATGAACAAACCAACATACCTGTACCACCTCTTGGTGGTTTGTCAAGATAACCACAACAGTATCTGACCCAACACTTCCAACTAAATTAAAAGCAAACCCCAGATCTTACGCTGGAAACACTCAAGTTAGGCAGCATCTGAGGAGGCAGGTCTGAAGTTTCAGTTTTCCACCCATGCAAGGAAGTAATATTGATTGGTAAATTACAGTGTTATGCCGATTTCAACAACATGACAACCTCTTTGTAATGTTTAAAAGTAACAATTTGTTTCCCCATATTTCATTTCTTAGACAGTTGACAAATGCTTCCATTTTAGATGGATGTAATTAAGGAATAAGATTGTTGCTCCATTACACTTTCTGGTTGAGACTTTAAAACAAAACAACAAGTCAATACTTTGTACATCAACTGAAGTCATCAATAGGACAGTAGGTTCCTTTTAAACCTTTACCTCTCTCGCCTTAAACCTATGTCTTCTAGTTTTGGAGTCCCCTACCCTGGAGAAAAGACCTTCACTGTTCATCCTGTCCATGCCCGTCATGATTTTATAAATCTCTATAAGGTCACCCCACAGTCTCTGATGTTCCAGGGAAAATAGCCCCAGCCTTTTCGGCCTCTCCCTAAAGCTCAAACACTCCAAAGCAAAAACAAACAGGTTGGTCTGGACAAAACTCCACGATTCACCATGCAAGACAGCACGAGTTGATCCGTGGAGTTTTCCATCAAGACATTCTCTTAATTAAGATCAATGATTTCTCCCAATTTTAACCAGAGTCTCCTAATATGCACCATATGGAGTCAAATTTACATATTTAGGTAAGATTTTTGCAGTACACAGAATTTCAAAAAGATGTTGAGTCAGAAAGGACATCTCAAAGCCAGAATTCAGCATTGTAGATGCTTGATTTCACCGTCATCAGCTCACATTCCGATGGCCAGCAGCAAAGAGAGGCCAAAATATTCATGAGAATCAATCAGAAAACAATGTTGGATTTTCCAAATTGCACTCCAGTACGGACAAAGCCCAAGAAAAATGAAAAAAAATAAATTGGTGGAGGGGGTATCTAAGCAATGATGAGGAATTTGACAGTAAGAGAAAAGTTGCCAAAACACACCATATCCAATCACATCCAAGTTTAAGACCATACTGGTAAGAAACAAAGTAAATCTAGAACCACCCCCCCCCCACCCCAATACAAACAACCTTCAATTCGCAACCTTGATTCCAATGCAACTATTTAGTCTAAAGCCTGTCCACCAAGCAAAAATCTAGCAGACTGAACACAATATTGATACTGGTCATCATGGATCAGCTAATTCAACCATCAATATCCAGAGTCAAAGACTAATTCCTAATTTTATGACCTTCACAATAGGAGATCTTTATCTCTACAATCGGTGTTGTTCAAATTCCTGAGTTCTGTTTTATGAAGCCTAGATATTTGATTTGTAAAGGAAAGGTTGCCTATGTTGCAAGGAAAGAAAGCATAGGAGAGATGTTTAATTTAAACACTACAACGGAAACTGCTGTTTTTTTTAAAAAAAGAAGATTTTAAAAAAGGGATCACAAGGGATAACAAGGTGTAGAGCTTGATGAACACAGGAAGCCAAGCAGCATCAGAAGGGCAGGAAAGCTGACGTTTCGGGTCTAGACCCTTCTTCAGAAATGGGGGAGGCGAAGGGGATTCTGAAATAAAAGGGGCTTTTTGTTTTAAATTATAACACAGATTTAGTCAGTGATGATGACAGGAACTAGACAAGCAGCTTCTTCCCAATAACTCAGGGGATCTCAAACAAGGGCTTGCCATTTACAAGATGAAACTTGAGACACTGAAAACAAAGAGCAAGAGAAGCCTGTTCTAGGAGTGGTCACGATGTGGAATTCAGCAGTTAGGGAAGGTACCAAGGCAATATTCAAGATAGGTGCTTGAAGAGACAAAGGATAATGGAGGCACCGCAAGTAATTGCAACCAGAGTTATTCAAACAGAAACAAAATACTGTAGATCTAGAGACTGAAATAAAAAAAAGAGAGAGTCGAAATGATTACTTAGTGATAGCAAGAACTGCAGATGCTGGAGTCAGAGACAACACAGTGTGAAGCTGGAGGAACACAGCAGGTGAGGCAGCATCAGAGGAGCAGGAAAGTTGACATTTCCGGCTGGGACCCTTCTTCAGAAATGGGGAGGGGAAAAGGCGTTGGGAAATAAACAGAGGGGAGGGGTGCGGCTGGGGAAGGTAGGTGGGATGGTGACAGGTGAGTGTAGGTAGGGAGTGGTGGGAGAGAAGATGGACAGGTTGTGTCAGGTCAAGGAGGCAGGAATGACAAGGAGGTTTGGACATGAGATGAGGCCGGGGGTTGGGAGATTTTGAAACTAGTAAAATCCACATTTAGGCCATTGGGGTGTTGGCTTCTGAGGCGGAATAGGTGGCGTTGCTCCTCCAGTTTTCGGGTGGTGTCACTGTGACACTGGAGGAGGCTCAGGATGGACATGTCACCCAGGGAGTGGGAGGGGGAGGGGGGCAGTTAAAATGGTTGGCAACTGGAAAGTGTTGTCATTTGTCGCGAACACAGCGCAGATGCTGCCTGGCCTGCTGTGTTCCTCCAGCTCCATAATGTGTCGTCTCTGGAAATGATTTCTTGTTCCCAATGAGGATCAGCACTTTTATCTTGCTTCTTTGGTATGTAATTATTTGATTCTTCTTCAGAAGGAGTCATACTGGACTCGAAACGTTAACACTGTTTTTCCTCTCTCCACATATTCTATCAGACCTGCTGGGTTTCTCCATTATTTGCTGTTTATATCAGAAAGGTTTGCTTGCACTAAAAGGAATGATTGAGAGATGCTGGTTTGCACCTATGGTCTCATTGTAATGTGGATCAGAGAATCAAAGACAAAATGCAGTTCCTCGTGAGGAAAGTAATCATTCCCAAAAAAGTAATCTCAGAATTCATTTTGAAAACAGGTCAAAAATAAAATATACTGCATCCTAACTTTGGCATGTTAGTTAGTGATTCCCTCAAAATTGATCTCAATAATAGTTGACACAGACAACTGAAAATTCAAGACGCCACTTAAGTCATTTGAAGTGAGACTGCAAGTTGTGGACCCATCATTAAATCAGTGTATTGAAGTAATTCCAGCAACTGTCAATACAATAGTCACAGGACTAATGATTTCAAGTGCCAGCAGTTAGATGTTTCCATTTCAGCCACAGGCGAGAGCTACAAATCCAAGGCATCAGTTTCAACAATGCACAAACTCAAGTGCTTGCACAACGGCCTGTCATCAGTAACAAATATTTAGCAAACTCAAGGTCCTGGGTAACCTCAGAAGCAAATTTATTAAGATTATCTATTTTAATAGCATAGGATGAAATAACCAAACATGAAGAAAATTTCCACTGCTGGCTGTTGAAAAATAGAAGACACATTTAAACAAGCCTGCAATTTTTATTGCCAATAGTGAACAGGAAATTAGTCAAAATCTTCTCAGCCTTTCATCTATTCTCTTAGATTTCTTAGATTTCACTTTTGCATATTTTTGTAGATATGAAAAGTTAAATTAGTCTATCTTATCCAACTTCAGATTTTTTTTTTTTTTAGAAGGTTTGAAATAAAGTTAATAGCCAGCAGGACACGTTAGATATGACCAGATTGATTTTTGAATTGATTTGTGATCGAAAGAAAATACAGCCATAACTAACATAGGATATCGTTACTGCTCTTCAGGGCACAGTTTAGCAAGATGCACAAATCCTTAGTTGTTCCTGCTTTAATATGCTTGCCTGATAAAATGTAAAATTCGGTCAGTTGTTGCTACGGCTTTATGTAATAAAATAGGGAGTAGTTATCAAAAATGCAAGATCA
Source organism: Ginglymostoma cirratum (assembly GCA_024137785.1). Taxonomy (NCBI): domain Eukaryota; kingdom Metazoa; phylum Chordata; class Chondrichthyes; order Orectolobiformes; family Ginglymostomatidae; genus Ginglymostoma; species Ginglymostoma cirratum. The sequence continues at coordinate 3,031,698 of JAHRHZ010000031.1, forward strand.
ATCATGCACCTTGCTAAGTAAATATACTCATAATTTATCAGTGTGTTCCTCTACCTGGAGATCCTTCACTGAGTTATATGTTATAGATAACTTCATACATTTTACAATGTTACAAGTATGAATGATTTATATTACTACATCGCTGCCCATTTTGTCAGTTTCCTCCAAGAACTACAATGGAAGGCTACAACATGAGCTAGGTAGGTTTCTTGTAGCATTTCAGGGTCATGAAATCATGCAACAGAAAAGCATAATTAAAAGGGATACCATGTACATACAAAGTTGGTTTTCAAATTTTTTAAATATTTGTTATACGTTGGAACGAACTTGCGAGAGACTTAAAGATAGCCAGATAGCTTATTTAACAAAATTTTCAAGCACAGAGTATTGTCATAACACATGCATACATGACAATTTATCTGCAGTGATAAAATGACCCATGACTGTAATTACTCACCATCCTTAAATTGCAGCAACCCAACTCCCCAGCTAGAGATTAACTAGCCCAACAGAGACCAGGAATTAAACCTGTTTCTGTACATCCTGATGTGGTAACAAGATAATTTGATGAATTGTTCAATTCACTGAGCAACAGAGTCAACATTTTCAAGTGACTGTCATTTCCAAACATAGAAATGAAAACAAAGAGTATTAGGACTTTACATTTGTGCATGTATCCAGCTATAGCAGACCAGCAAATCAATATAAACATTTAATCTTGAGACAAAAAAGTAATAGATTAACTCTTAAAATAACTAGCAGAGCTCATTGGTGAATTGCAAAACAACTTTGAGGGGATGGCATCTGAAAGGACTCAAATTCTGAGTATCTGTTCATGTCAAGCTTATCTGGAGCAAAGCAATCCCAGTTGCCATGGTCCTTCCTCCCTAAGGTCTACAGAATATATAGGGTTGCTAGTTGATGTTCGTGTACTCTTGTGGCTGAATATAATCTCTGTAGACATACCATTAGCAAGAGAAACTCTGGCAACACTACTGAAACAAGAACAAGACCCGAGTGACACTATCTCCACAGACAACATGCTGAAGCTACTGGACCTATGCCTCACCTTTAATGGACAAATATACAAACAGATCAACGGGACACCCATAGGATCACCTATCTCCGGACTAATAGCTGAAGCAGTGATGCAGAGACTCTAAAGCATGGCCCTTCCACTAATCCGACCAAAACTATGGCTACGCTATATGGACGATGCCTTCGTAATTATTCAACGGACCAAGCTGCAGCAGACACATGAACTAATAAACAACGCTCTCACTGGGATCAGATTCACCAAGGAAAAGAACAAACAGCACCCATTCATGGACGTCATGGTGGAACAAAGGAACAACGGGAAATTCCTAACAAAAGGTACACAGGAAAGCCACACACATTGACCAAGTATTGAATTTCAACAATAACCACCCTAACACCCACAAATGAAGTTACATCGAAGAGGCAAAGGTATGGTATTCATCGAATCCCTACAGTATGGGGACAGGCCATTTGGCCTAACAAGTCCACACCACCCCTCCGAAGACCATCCTACCCAGACTCATTCCCCTACCCCGATTCCCCAAGTCTAACCCACCTCACCTAAACATCCTTGGGCATTATGGACAATTTAGCATGGCCAATTCACCTAACCTGCACATCTTTGGACTTTGGGAGGAAACCGGTGTAGCCAGGCGAAACCCACGCAGACACGGGGAGAATGTGCAAACACCACACAGACAGTTGCCCAGGTGTGGAATTGAACCTGGGTCCCTGGCGCTGTGAAGCAGCAGTGATAACCACTGAGCCACCGTGCCACCCCTACTTAAACAGGCAACAACACACTGCAGCAACACAGAACTACGCCAAAAAGAGGAGTACCTCCTCCAAGTATTCAAGGACAATGGATACCCGAAAAACTGGATCAGTTTACACAAACAACACCACACTCCTCATGTTACCATACATCAGGAACATATCTGAACTGACCACAAGTCTCCTATGACCACTGGGAATAGAGTAGCACACAAACCCACATCAATACTACGCCAACTGCTAACCCGAACCAAAGACCCTTTACCCACAATGGACAGGACCAACGTCATATACAAGATCCCCTGCAAAGACTGCGACAAACATTACATTGGACAGACAGGAAGAAAATTAGCCACAAGAGTACATGAACACAACTAGCAACAAAAAGAAACGACCAATAATCCTCATCTTCATCCACACAGATAAGGAAAACCATTAGTTTGATTGGGACAACACCAGGATCCTGGGACAGGCCAAGTAGAGACAAGCACGGAATTCCTAGAGGCCTGGTTCTCCACTAAGAAGCCCATCAACAAACAGCTAGACACTATACATGCTCCATTGCAAAGGACAACCGGAAGTGAGGTAACCCAGCTCAACGCACACTACAGTTCGAATAACACACGGGAAAATACAACAGCACTTCATCGGAGGCTGCATTGAGGATGTTACCCGGCAGGATAATGAAACGTCTGCGGAACAACAAACCAGCTCAGTAAGCCAACCAACCACAACCCCATCCAGAAATCTACCCAAAGAGTTCAATTTCACAAGCACAGAGTCTGGACCAAGAAATACAAGTTAAAGCATTGAATAAAGTTCACAACAGGTAAAATCTGAAGGAATGATACTCCATGCATTCAAAGAGTAATTTTTCCGGGACACAAAAACTTTGTTTGTCAGTAATTAACATTTGTCAGGTATTAAAAATTAATTTTAAAAACTTGAATGTACAATCTAACTAGTAAAAACCTCAAAAAAAAAAAAATCGAGGTACCATAATCATGTGCTTTTCCTGTATTTTAATGCCAAATCGCTCCGAGTACCAGTTTAGTAATGCTTTTGGACTACAACAATAGATTGGACAGCAGCTTCCGGATTGTAATTATCCACGTGTGAAGCTAATGTGAGTTTTATTGTCATGAGGTGGTGATGAGGTTAATCAGTGCTCATCATTGGTCTTAATACAAGATACAGGCCAACGTATTCAGGATTGAAGAAGTGGAGTAAAATTGACGGGAGGGGAGGGAAGGAAATATACAAGTCTTTACCAGATTACAAAAATTAACTGCAAAATTATTTTTTGCCAAACAATTGTGGTATTCAGTCAAAATATGGGATATTTCATTGCCTAAGCTTTGGATTGCCCTTTCATCCCTCCATCTATTTGCTTCTTCAGCTCAAAATGATATTCATTTATTTCTGCCCACCACACATGTACAAAAGCTTCTTCATTCTTTGCTCCTCCACCAGTATAATCACTACTTTGTTCTGACGAATACACCCATTATAACAGATTTACAATCACAGTTCAGGAGTAAGTCACATGACATTGCTTTGTTAGAAAGGCCTTCAAGCAACAAACATCATGTGGAGCGACTGTAACCAGTCAATTTTTATTACTATTTGGATGTCTTATATAAAATGAAATACTCAGTAGTGTAAGAGCAAAGCCTTTCTCCAGTTTCTATGTTTACGGAATGCGCAAGCAAGAACAAAGAGTTTTAGCTGCGCTGAGATCTAATGCAACTGCTGGTAGCAACGATCACAAGGAAAACTAGACTGTAGCTACTTCAATGCTGCACTAAAGCCTTGCTCCGTGCAAGTAAAGGGATCACTTTTTCTCTGGGTTTGCCCAAGTGGCACTTTCTACGGTCCTTTGTGACCGGTAAACAATGACTCTTTATCCTAGCATCATTGTCTGATACAGGCTCTATAATGTCAGCACATCAGGTCGGCTTGGAACACACACTTTCGCCATGTACTCATCAATATTATTGCTAATGACATGCCACCACAAATTGTAGGACAGTAACTGACAGCTCCACAGCTCATTCCAAGTGCATAGGTTTATGGGATTTACGAATGAATCTTGACCTGCATAGACACTAATCAAGTATATAAGTGTGGCTTAAGTGAAAGAACAGCTGCTATTCTGAGGATGCCCAAAACGGTCCTATACTTCTTTCTCTATTACATCCCACTCCATCCAAAGGAGACTGCAAGGTCAAACAACTTGGAAAACATACTCCAGATGCAAAGCAAACTGCTAATAAATAATCAATCAAATGTTCCTGATCAAGTACCCAATCATGAAGCGCTGCTTTGCAATATTTAATTTACAAAGGCTGTTATTTAATTAAGTTAGCTCAGGATAATTCAGTTATTTGAATATCTTCCGACTCGTGAGTGTTTATATACGCATCAGTAGTATTTCAAAAAAGGGTACAAATTCCTGATCGAGTTTCAAGCATTTATTCGTATAATCCCGTGACGTCATGCAGCCATTGCCACCAAAACCCCCAGAACGTGTGTTAATTTGATAAGTAGCGGAGTTTTGACTGCTCCCTGACCTGAAAGGTAACTTTAAGGGCTACATCCTCTCTTGTACACCAAAGACAGACAATTGAACCTCAAGTTGTGGGTAGTTGTCATTAGTAAACACCCAGATTTGAAAACTAAAGATTATGTCATTTTATCGCTGTTCAATGCAAACATTCATGACATAATTTTGCAGATATTTTTGCAACAGTTCTAGCCCTAACCTACCTTCTACGCATAAAACAGGACAAAATAACCAAATGAAAGCTATTGGCACTTTAAGCTTTGAGCAAACATTAACATGTTTGCACTTGTTCTCATTGGAAAAAGGGTTATGGTGGTTCAACTGAAAATTTCAAGTTTATGGTTGGGGTTGATGATGGATCTCCCTGTTGAATCTATTTAATAAATGAAAATGCTGAGGATATCATAATATTTTGCTTGAAGATACATTTGAAGCGCTGCTCATCTCAACTGTAAGTTCCACTGTACATATTTTACCTGGGTCCGACTGCATCTATGCAAACAGCCTGAATTCCTCTGCTGTGAGCCTAGTACCCCTGGTTTACTGTTGCGCAAAAAGGCTGGATTCCCTCGCAGCAGCAACAGCCCTCCCTCTCCAATGACTGCATTTTCTTACAGCGCGACCAGCTTCACTGTGGAATCCAACTTCTATCCCCAATCACCCCACAGACTGACCCTCTTCTCCCACCCAGCCCCACACTGGCTTAATTTTCCTCCTACCTCACGCATCCTGCCGCCACCCCTCCCTACAATAGCAGCTCTTTTTACAAGCACAAATCCTTTTCTTGTTCATGGCTACATAATTATCCTCACTGAGCTTCCATGTTTATGCCATTTCTCTCCAGGGAAGGTTGTGGGGGTGGGGTGGGGTGGTGGTTGTTACCAGTTTTGCAGAGTTACAGCAGAAGTCTATGAAAAAACTTCGGGTCAATAGTAACAACCTCAGCCTGCCAACACCTTCCAAGTGACCAACCTGGACGCAACAGAAAACTTTAACTGAAAGAAGAAGTGGCTCACTTCAGAGAAAAAGAAAAGACGTGGATTCTACCACTCTCCACCTCCACTGACTGATTCATCAGGTAGGGACCAACTCCTTGGAGAACAGCAGGTGGAAGTTTTACTCACTATCAGAAATAAAGTTACCATATTATCACACTGCTGGTCCTGGTTTGCAAATGTACCCTTACCTCCCAGTACTGTCACTGGACGCAAGACAGAAGGAGCTTTCTCAATTCTCCAACTCTGCCAACTCACACAAAACTAGGACAAAAAGAGAACTTTGACATCACCCATTCAGTTATTTAGAAGCCATTAGACAAAACACTTTTAGACATGTTTCTGGCCTCAAGCAGCCAGGACACAAAGCTCTTGTGTTTGTGCAACAACAGCAGGATACCCAAGGTACAAAGCTGGCATTCAGATGTTAATCTGGCTTCTTTGAATTAAAGGAAATTAATTAATTCTGCATCTACTACCAAAAAGAAACAAATCAGACCAAGTTTATTTACTACCAAAATCAAGGGTACCTGATACTACATCACATATGGCTACAGAACATTTGCATCATAATATTATTGTGTAAAGAGCAACCACTGAGCCAAATGGTAATCCTACATATTGCATTTAACATTTATGCTAATAGAGGGTATTAAAACTGGAATTTTCATACAGATGAAATACTTGTAGAAACTGATTTACAGCAATGATTCAAGTATGCAGACATACAGAAGAAGTGTGCATACAATATTATGCCAGAATGTTTCAGTACTGATCTAATTTATGATCATTACCTAAGTAACCAACAGTTTAGCTTCCCAGTTTACAACGATTTAAGCTGAAGTAATAAATAATAAATTAATGTGACACAGCTTCAGCGTAACCAAAATTCTCCCAAAGGTTCAAAACACTGCAACTTTCATTTTATGCTTTGCAATTTTTTCTGCTTAATAACATTTAGTGTTAAGAATGAAATTTCATCTATTAAAAAGGCAATAAGTTGCATTCATATGGTGCCTTTCATAATATCAGCATATCCAAAACTTTGTAGTCAAAGTTAGTTTGAGGTATAAATGCCTTGTGATGCAAGAAACATGACAGACAATATGGACAGCAAGGTCCCACAAACATCAAATGCGCTGATTACTAGATATTCAGTTTTTAATGCACTGTGGAATGAATAAAGATCAAGTCACCAGGGAGTACATGTACGGATCAGCCATCGTACTTAACATACATCCAAGATACAGATGAGATTTCAGTTTGTCTTAACTGAAAGATAGCAATGCTGACAGCAGAATACTGGATTGTGATGGAAGCAGGCAAATAGGGCTCTTCCCAAATTTATTTTTAAATTACTAAATGGCAAGTTTCCACAGCACTAGGAACACCCATGTATTGCAGAAGCACTTCTGCTGTACTTTTACCGATTTTCAATTTTAATGATTAAAAGCCTCCCATTTCCTTCCAAACACACTATACCATACACGTAATGTTTGCCTTCTGATGCTTTGCTTAAAAGCGCACCGGGAAAAATCAGATTCACAACGGTTGAGCATTGTTACAATTAACTATGCATCTCAGCAAAGGCTAATTAACATCCTCCTAATCTGTACTGTGCTCAAGTGTAGTTATACCACAGTCTGCACAGTAAATGGTTCTCCAATTTACAAGCCAGATCCAACAGACTTTCTTCATGCAGCATCCTTATTTGTCCCCTCATTATTCAGACACACCTCTATCTCTCCCAATCTTTGCCATTCTGTGACAAAGCAATAAGTGAAAGAGGCATACCCCAAGACCTCCCTCTGGTGGTACAGGTACTGAACTTGCAATGATGCAGTTCAGCAATGGGAATCAAAATTATATCAACACTTCAACAGGCTTACAAAAGCAAAAGTAGTAAAATACAGTGGTGGGACTCACAAAAGACATGGGTCTCTGAATTTTCCTCTGCCAAGGCTAATCACTAAGGTAAAAGTGTGTGCTTCTGTGAACTGCATCAAGCTGAAAAATTTGCTGAAGCATGGAACTGAATTCAAAGCATTACTGGCAGCGCAGAAAATGTGCCTTGACTTGCAGGTTACGTAAAAATGCAAGCACAGCTTCTAGTTCCGACTGCTACCCCTGAATAATAGCAGAAGGTCTATGCAGATCAGCAACACAGAAGTCATTGGTTCAGAGCTTCCTATCAGATGATAGACACTGCAAAGGCGTACAGAGAAATTGAGCATCAAGACCATACAGAGATCCCAACGGAGTTCACTCTGCAGGGAAATTGAAGTTTCTAATGCCAGCATCTGTAATTCCAACCACCACCCCCCACACCCCCAAAACAAAAATGTCCTCAACCCAGGGTTACTGTCGGACTTCAAATTGTTCTGATTCATCCTAGCCAGAAAAATTTAGAGGAATTAAAACTTGCTTTAATACCAACCCGCCTCCAGAACTGAAAGCTACCCCTCTAAACATGATCTGATCCAAATCCTATTTCAATCCCCAGAACAAAAGCCTCTCCACCAGACCCCACCTACATCAAGCCCTCAGCTATCTGCCTCATGTCCTTCCACCCCAGTAGGCACATTTACTCCTCATCCACCTGCCTAATTGCCATAATGACCATCTCTCCGTTGCTTTAACCCAAAGGATATGGCACCTGTCAAAAAGAAGGGGAATGGTCTGAGCATCAGTTCATTCCACAGCTGGTTGCATGGATCCTTAGACTGGAATCTGCTGCTTTGGCTGGAGGATTCCTGACCAAGACTCCTCCAATGTTAAGTGGGCGCTTTCAGTTTGATCTGAATTGGAAACAGGAATTCCAACCCAAACTGAAGGACTGGAGCCAACTAGTGTTGGTACCTAAAATAAGCCAACGCGCTCAGTCAATCTGGAACCAGAGCAGATGGCAGTATGTGTTATTCAGCCGCACTGGTTTCGCGCATTTACAATTTCTGCTTGCTGCACTATGGACAAAGCCAGTAGTCTTCCACAATGTTGGAGGCAATAGGGATCAACTCAATTAAATTGCAGCTGTACTGCTTGAATTGGAGTTGCTGCAAAAATGATATGGTAATATCAATGCCGAAATGTAAACTTACCTCACACCCTTCAAATCCACTAAGTAAATAGTGACCACCCTTCGTGTTGAAGAACGAAATTTAAATCCCATTAATTGAAATTTCAAAGGGTTGTGCACACAAACTGAAGTAGGTTCTTTTAGATTTTGGGTTATTTTGTAATATTAAAATCTTCATCCTAATTTAAGACATCCAGGAAATAGCTATTGGTTAATCTACACTAATTTAATATTCTAATGTCAAACGTAATTAGCAATTAATTTTGCAAGGAATTTGGTGGGGGAAGGTGGGTGGGAAGGCAACATTCCTGCCTATTTTAACCAGAATTAATTATGCAAAGTACAACTTGCCATACCATATATTGTGAACTCAAACTTACAATTTATCTCTGCCGAACAGGATGTATGCACGGGTGCTGGTTCAAGTGACAATTTTACGCTTTATATTACCATTAAAAAGAATTGTGGAATACACTACAAGTTACACATCTTCAGAGATCTCAAGCTCAGCACCCACTTCATTAGTAAATAATTCATTATTGAAATGTCATGTTTCTTTGGGAGTTTGCAAATTTTTTGTTTTGGAGTTTGAACGGGGGTGGGGAGGTATAGTGGACAGATCCAGCAACTCTACTTCCTTCTGACAAAAATGGCTGAGCATTGCACCTCAACAAGGATGTAATGGAAAGAACAGGCAATTGTCCTGAACAACCATGTGGCTGATCTGCTACACGTCTCAATATAGGCTTATGTGTTGCAAAACTATCTGTATTAATGCTAATTCAAGCCATCTTCTACAGTACATCATGGCCGTTCAGAAAGTAACTCTCTAACAACTGACCCCGGAAAGTCTCGTCCTGTAAGCTAATCAGGAACTCCAAACAACACTTTCGATCTCTATTTTCGCTCTTGTTACCATTACATGTCCCAACTAACTTAATGCTAAGGTCTCAGCTAATGCACTTTACTACATCTCACTGCCTAAAGTCCCTAACTTAAGACAAATCTGACCTGGTATAGAGGAATAAAGCAAGTGCTGTTTTGTTCTGTGAAGTATAGGTGAACACAGTCTTTGCTCTGCATCATTTGGTTCAATTAAAGAAAGACATATTACTATGATTTCTTTCTATGCCGCCTTCAATTTACAACAGAACCTCACTTCTGCTGAGAGCTGATGAAAAGCCAACGTCACATGTTAGCGCCGCGTTCTTTGCACAAATGCCATTAAATCCAAACATTTGACCATTCCCTACTTCTAAACCAGTAACATATAACCATAACATGTTTGCGAGGTAAGGTTATGGTTCTAAACAGTGTTAATGTTATAGGCATTATGCACCACCCAATATGATGATGCCACATAATCCTGAGTGAAGAAATCAGGGCAAATAGCTTTGGATTTTGAGTGGACTGATATGTTATCCCTGTCTCCCAACAATTTTTTAAAAATTCATTCACAGGATGTTTGTACAACTGGCGAGGCCAGCATTTATTGCCTACTCCTAATTGCCTAGAGGGTAGTTGAGTGCCAACCACATTGTTGTGGGCCTAGAGTCACATATAGGCCAGATCAGGAGAGGATGAAGGACATTGATGAATCAGATGAAGTTTTATGGCAATCAATTATTGATGGTTTTATGGTCATCAGAAGATTCTTGATTCCAGGCTTCTTGTTTATTGAATTCAAACTCCACCATCTGACATGGCAGGTTTTGAATCCAGATCCCTCGAAAATTAGCTGAATTTCTGGATTAGTATTCTAGCGATAATACCACTAGGTCATTGCCTCCCCATCTTAGTAGAAATACCTAATTGATTACATGTAACTTACACCTAACTACAATAATGCAATAAAATAAAAAAAAACTTATCTTAAGTAATGCTGTTTATTCTTACAACTAACAAGTGGTTGTTCGTCCTCTACTATGCATCAAATAGGCCCTTAGATCCAGTCAGGGGAAGAGGAATGATAATAGCAAATTATTAGCTACAGTTACCAACTGGTGAGAAGTGGCACACATCGTTGCTTAGTACAAAGTAAAATGGTTTTAAGAAATCCAGTGAACCTCAGAAGAATTCTACAGAAAAAAAAATTGAATTAAGAGCTCAAGAACCCTCTTAGCCATGTCATGAATTAATCATAGAGTCGGACAGCAGCTTTAAGCACTTAAATAAAGCAGTCAGCAGGAAATCATGGAAAGACCGTGAAGAGAAAGACAACATTCTAGTTGAAAGCCTCTACTTCAGACTTGGTAAGAAGCAGCAAGAACCAGAAAGAGTTTAAAGGTTTTTCACACATGGCAATTACAGATTACACCAGGAAAGTGCATTCCCAGTTAGAGGTTCAGTGGGAAGCAAACATATCAGAGCTCAGTGGGTCAAGTTGTTAGGCAAGGAGGAAAAACTTTAAAACGTACAGCACAAAAAAGGCTGAGAAGACTAGGAACGTTTAAAACAGAAGGAGTACTTAAGGCTCAGAACACATGTTGCCGCCAACATTTTAAAATCACACATGACAAGCCAAAATGAAGAGTAGGCTGAACAGCAGATACTAAGATTCAGTGTCACTGCTTGGAACAAAAAATAAATGGTCTCATAGATTCAAGCAATTCCCAGCTCTAACAAATGAATGCTGCATTTGTAATATTTTGTCACTTCCAAAAAATGTACAGAAGTAGGATGCAGTTTCAGAGCAGCAAAAAAAAAGTTAAATCTCTACTGATACAAAGATTTTAATTCAACCATACCACTAGCATTTGAAAAACAAACATTCTCATAGCATTTCTATGGGAAATTGGTCATCCTAACCAATTAGATTTTGACAAAACCTCTATGTCAATGAGTACCCTCTCATTAATTTTGAGATCGATACAAGAATGAATGGCATGGTCTTGTCACGTCAAATACCTAGGCTGAACTAACCGAAGTTACAGCAACAGAGATGAAACTAAATGGTCCAGGTGGAATAACTCTCAGCCTTCCAAACCCACACCTATTACTATCCCAAAAGGTCAAGGGCAGTAGACACATAGCAGTACCATCAATAAGATCTCTCCAAGTCACCTACCATCCTGTTTTGGAAATATATCACTGTTTCTTCACTATTGCTGGGTGAAAATCCTGGAACACCCTCCCTAAGATCACTGAAAAATCAACTGCAACAGCTCACCACTCCCTCAACAAAGGCAATTAGGAATGGACAATAAATGCTGGTCCAGCCAACAACACACAAATGAAGAATGAAAAAAAAAAGTTATTTTAAAAAGTACATTACAAGCAGATCTGCAACACAAAGAAAGGATAAAAGAGTTGTGAACGTCCATACGATTTACAACCAATACTTTTCACTTTTGAGTCGTATTGGCAGAAGGAATTTGTTTCAAAGAACAAAGAACAGAGAACAGAGAAAATTACAGCACAGGAACAGACCCTTCGGCCCTCCAAGCCTGTGCCGATCCAGATCCTCTATCTAAACCTGTCGTCTATTTTCCAAGGATCTGTATCCCTCTGCTCCCTGCCCATTCATGTATCTGTCCAGATACATCTTAAATGACGCTATCGTGCCCACCTCTACCACCTCCGCTGGCAACACGTTCCAGGCACCCACCTCCCTCTGAGTAAAGAACTTTCCACGCATATCTCCCTTAAACTTTTCCCCTCTCACCTTGAAATCGTGACCCCTAGTAACTGAGTCTCCCACTCTGGGGAAAAAGCTTCTTGCTATCCACCCTGTCTATACCTCGCATGATTTTGTAGACCTCAATCAGGTCCCCCCTCAACCTCTGTCTTTCTAATGTAAATAATCCTAATCTACTCAACCTCTCTTCATAGCTAGCGCCCTCCATACCAGGCAACATCCTGGTGAACCTCCTTCTGCACCCTCTCCAAAGCATCCACATCCTTTTGGTAATGTGGCGACCAGAACTGTATGCAGTATTCCAAATGTGGTCGAACCAAAGTCCTATACAACTGTAACACAACCTGCCAACTTTTGTACTCAATACCCCGACGGATGAATGAAAGCATGCCGTATGCCTTCTTGACCACTCTATCGACCTGCGTTGCCACCTTCAGGGTACAATGGACCTGAACACCTAGATCTCCCTATGCATCAATTTTCCCCAGGGCTTTTTCGTTTTACCATATAGTTTGCTCTCGAATTGGATCTTCCAAAATGCATCACCTCGCATTTGCCTGGATTGAACGACATCTGCCATTTCTCCGCCCAACTCTCTAATCTATATTCTGCTGCATTCTCCGACAGTGCCCTTCACAATCTGCTACTCCACCAATCTTCGTGTCATCTGCAAACTTGCTAATCAGACCACCTATACCTTCCTCCAGATCATTTATGTATATCACAAACAGTGGTCCCAACACAGATCCCTGTGGAACACCACTGGTCACAGTTCTCCATTTTGAGAAACTCCCTTTCACTACAACTGTCTCCTGTTGCCCAGCCAGTTCTTTATCCACCTAGCTTGTACACCCTGGACCCCATGCGACTTCACTTTCTCCATTAGCCTACCATGGGGAACCTTATCAAACGCCTTACTGAAGTCCATATATATGACATCTACAGCCATATACAGCCGTATACAGTTTCATATTGTTCACAGGAGATGAAACCTGCGGCTATATAGGAGTGAAATTATTTTCCATTCCTTTCCTCACTAAAGTACATAAAGCTAGCAGAAATCATAGAAAAAATTAAAAAGCAAATGCTGCCTACAGGAACGAGCAGTACAACCCACTCCAGCCTACTGAGAAATCATTAGCTGAAGTTGATCAGACAGCAACAAAAGAGGTCTGCAGCACAAACAGTCATTGGATGACAGAAGATGAGACAACACAAGTTCAAGAGGATCATTTCAGTTCTTTATCTACAAAATTATCAGTATCAATGTTAAGTAACCCTCCAGTACTATGACCGAGGATGGGAAAATGATCACGTATCAGTAAAACAACTAAAAACAGATGTAATGTTCAACCTAAACAGCAAGTTGACGAAGTTTACAAACTTCAACACAGACCGATTAGCAAATTGAGAATAAACATGTACTGGCACAAAATAAAAATGAGCTGCATATGACACCATAGAAGCCAGCCCAATGTCCACTGAATCACAACACCATTAAAAAGTAGTAGTGACCTGGTCCACAAATCCTGGATAATTCAAAGAGGAAAGTACTTATTTCCTATTGAGAAGCCATCTTCCATGATTGAGATTATAAACAAAAAAGATGTTGCAATAAGGCAACTATCTGATTTATCAGTTTAAAAGTTTCTCCATGAAAGACATTCACAAGACTAGGACGTCCTCCAGATAAGTTAACGGACTAACCACCCGGGTGAACATGAACAACTTCCTCCGAGAAGATACTCAAGAGTTCACGGCTGCTTCAGCAAACAGGCAATTTACAAGCCATGCAAGGTGAACTACGGAATCAAAGTAAACAACCCTCAAACCAAAGGCCTAATAATTTTCAAAGTCTGAAGCGCACACGAACTGGGAGAAATTTGAAACCTCCTGATCTCATGAAATTGAATTGCGAGACTGTATGTATTTTCACATATATATGAACTCTGGGGGAAAAAGAAGCAGCCCGAGGGGGATATTATACATGCTAACAATTTTGAAAAGATTGATGTTGGCGACAATATTAAGCTCCAGTTTGTCTGATGATGTCATTTAAGTTTCAGTGGGGAAATCTGGAAGAAAAATCTGGATCTCAAATGGGACAGATCTGTGACTGCAAATAGCCTTAGTTAAACATTTAATTATCTCGCATAAGGTGCAAATAATTGATATCATGCAATAAACTGTATATTTTTAAATACATGAGCTCCTTGTTAAAACCTACCAGTGGTTAATACTCTACTACTAAACCCACAGAAGTATCTAAACCCACTAAATGAAAGATGAATCGAAGCATCATCCTTCCATCCAAAAATATCACAGCGTACCCAATTACATGGCTCCAAAGCTCTGTAGGATACACTTGAGTACCGAAGGCGCTATACTATAAACACGCGCACGCGCGCGCACACACACACACCTTATTTTTGAGGGGCACTTCATTGGGACATTAGGTTTAATGCACACAAGAACGTTAGGTTCAGCAGCTTCACATACTTCAAATTGTTGTGAGGAACACATGCTCATTAATTGCTTATATTAGCACGTTTCTCCAAAATTCCCCTGCTTTTGTCACTCAGCATTAACCCAGTAAAATACATAGTATTACATCCCTTAAGCAAGTTACAGAAAAAGGAATTTGGTACGAATTATCAAAACAGCATTTAAACAACAGTTCTAACGTTAAACACCAGGGTACCTACAACTTAAGCTGCTGCAATTTCTTAAGTGCTTCCAAACATTTATATCTCCAGCAACACACCTGGCTGACTTTTATGACTTGCAGTTAAGCCGCATGAATTTGCCACAGTTTTGGAGAATGAAAGCTCTTCTAAAATATACAGAAGTGCATTAATAATCTTGACCACTTGTTTTCTATCTGGATTATTGCAATAGACAGGAAGTTGTTCCAATATGAATTGGACGAAATAGGTTATTAAAAGGTTGCATAAAATTTTGTGATGCAAGATAAAAACATGAAACGTCACACACTTGCAAATAAGGATTTTTTCTAAGGTGATGTGCAAATTGGAATCTGGTTCAATTCAATGCTGTTAGGGCACAATGTGCAAGCACACCCATGGTTACGTTAATTATCCGATGCAAATCACTCAAAAATATTAACCTAGCATCAATGAATGCCATTGAAATTTGGCACAAACTGTAGGTGAAAACAGTTACTCTGGTAAATGTTTGTCTTTGCATTTATTAGCTTGGCTGTTACCCAGATCATGAGTCCATGCACCAGAAGACTTGCTGTTCTCGCATAAGCTATTAACAATATCATCTGACAGACCAAGAAGAGCTTACAATGAATGTCACACAAGCATTTTCAGCCAGAAGAACAGAGAATCCATTTCCCTTCTTCCAACAGCCCCCTGGCAGTATAGGTACCAGCCTTCAGCCAATTCTACCCATTTTGCATAAAAATCAAGATATGGCTAAAGATACTGGTTACACCTCAACTATCCATAGAATCCACAGAATCCCTACAGTGTGGAAACAGGCCCTTCGGCCCAACAAGTCCACACCGAACCTCAGAGTATCCCACCCACGCCCGTCCCCTTGTAACCCACCTAATCTACACATCCCTGAACACTATGGGCAATTTAACAAGGCCAATCCACCTAACCTGCACATCTTTGGACTGTGGGAGGAAACCAGAGCATCTGGAGGAAACCCACACAGACACAGGGAGAATGTGCAAACTCCACACAGACAGTCACCTGAGGGTGGAATCGAACCTGGGTCCCTGGCGCTGTGAGGCAGCAGTGCTAACCACTGAGCCATCGTGCCACCCCCTGACAGCTTTATTGCAACAGTACTGAAGACATACCCCCAAAACCAGCACATGTCCAGCCAAGCTGTTCCAAGTACGATTACAATGCTGGAGAGAAATTCCCAGATAGGTCTCGTCCATGAAAAAGACAGGCTATAGCCAACTGCTGTCCTGTCAAGTTTACTCACAATCACGAGCAAGGTGACAGAGAGGATCATCAACAGTGCCTTCAAGTGGCCCCTACTAAATAATAACCTGCTCACTGTTGCTAGGTTTTGGTTCCACCAGAGCCATTCAGCTCCTGATGTTTTAGCTCGGTCCAAACACAGACAAAAAGAAAGAAAAATGAACTCAAGGGAAGACAAGGATGACAATCCTTGTATCAAGGCAGCAGTTGACAAGAGTACAGCATCAAGGAGCCCTAGCAATGTCTAGTAGAATCTAGCAGAAAGTTCTCTGCTGGCTCAAATCATACATGGTACAAAAGAAAGATGGTTGTGGTTACTGCAGATCAACCACCTCAGGTCCAGTAGCTCAATGCAGGGATTCCGCCAGGTAGATATTTTATTAGATATTTCTAATCAACGTGTTCAGGGATGCTATTATACAATTCCAGAGAATCTAGGACTTGAACCTAAGATCCAGACGGGGTAATACTACTACACAAGAGCCCTAAATTCCTCAGGATAATATACTTTACCCAATCATTAAATGACTTTACCTGCATCATACAAAGTCAGAGGTACAAACGTTCGCTGATAGTTGCACAGTTTTCAGCACTATTTGAAGTTTCTCAGATATTGAAGCTACCCAGGTCCAAATGCAGCAAGGTCTGGACAACAGAGACTTGGGCTGATAAGCAGCTGGTAAAATTTGTACCACACAATGACCAGTTCCACAGAATCCAACCATTACCACTTGAGGCTCAATGGCTGGACAATCCTTAATCTCCCATTGTCAATATCTAGGATGCAATCAAAAACCTATTCCCTAAATGAAGTCAATGATACATTGTCCTATTGTAAAATTAACCAACTAATGAAAGTCAGTTAATACACGGGTACCTGTCACAGAGATGGAAATTAAAAAGTACACATGGATTTACATGTTTTCTGAGTTCATCATAAAAATACAAAGTTGAGGACAGAAATATCATTCGCAAAGAATACAAATGAAAGATTCTTTAGACCTCCTTTTAAAGTTCTTGATTAATTGATAGTATAATGCAATGCAACTTTCTGTACAGCATAACAAGCATGGGGCTGGATGAACACAGCAGGTCAAGCAGCATCAGAGGAGCAGGAAAACTTGACGTTTCAGGCCTAAACCCTTCATCAGAAATGGGGGAGGGGAAGAGGGTTCTGAAATAAATAGGGAGAGGCGGATAGAGGATGGATAGAGGAGAGGATAGGTGGAGAGGAGGCAGACAAGTCGAAGAGGCGGGGATGGAGCCAGTAAAGGTGAGTGTAGGTAGGGGGGTAGGGAGGAGATAGGTCAGTCCAGGGAGGACGGACAGGTCAAGGGGGCGGGATGATGTCAGTAGATAGGAGATGGGGGTGTGGCTTGAGGTGAGAGGAAAAACAGGTTAGGGAGGCGGGGACGAGCTGGGCTGGTTTTGGGATGCGGTTGGGGGAGGGGAGATTTTGAAGCTTGTGAAATCCACATTGATGCCATTGGGCTGCAGGGTTCCCAGGTTGAATATGATTTGCTGTTCCTGCAGCCTTCAGGTGGCTTCATTGTGGCATTGCAGGAGGCCCAGGATGGACATGTCATCTGAGGAATGGGAGGGGGAGTTGAAATAGTTCGCGACTGGGAGGTGCAGTTGTTGGTTGCGAACTGAGCGCAGGTGTTCTGCAAAGCGGTCCCCAAGCCTGCGCTTGGTTTCCCCGAT
>JAHRHZ010000031.1:3064455-3102228 GCA_024137785.1 Ginglymostoma cirratum
GAAACGTCAAGTTTTCCTGCTCCTCTGATGCTGCTTGACCTGCTGTGTTCATCCAGCCCCATGCTTGTTATCTTGGAGCTCAACAAAGTAGGTTTATAGGACAACTGCTCCTATGATGCTGCTTGACCTGCTGTGTTCATCCAGCCCCATGCTCGTTATCTCGGATTCTCCAGCATCTGCAGTACCTTTTATCTCTTATAGGACAACTGTTGACTTCAATCCAGATTAGTTACTGATGCGAGTTTTCCAGCCATAAGAGAATTTTTCCTGATGTGCATGCATTTCTTATCTCCCATAACAGAAACCTGGACATGGATGTGGTGATATTAAAAAATCCAACTATCCTAATTATTATAGCTGTTTGGCCCAATCTCTGGGTGAGGATCCCCAATTTGTTACAGTTCCAGCCAGAACATCCAGAGATGTTAAGTCCCAGGTGAGGACAGATGAACTGGCTCCTTTTAGGATCCCTTCCCTTTTGGATACTTTACAACCAGATTAAATCAACTTGTTTTGTAAAAAAGAAGCCAATTTGAACAGGCTTTTTTGAATTAGCAAAATGGGTTGAATGTATTAATTACAATAGACAAGAAAAAGTACTGAGGCAAAGCATATGCAAAGATTGGAAACAAGGCAAGTCATATGCATCAGTCTCCAAATTGTTCACAAAGAACATTTACAACTTGACTGGTATTGGATTGCACTGATAGCATTGTATCTTTGATTGTGGACTGAAATGGGGAAAGAAATGTTTTGAAAGCCAACGATTGTTGAAGGATTTCTGCACTTTTTAAAATCAGGTAATCTAACGGTTATTGTATGAGCTGTTTACACAGTGGTTGGTTCAAGCAGCTGGAAAGCCTAGTTATAGACGAACTGCAGCCATGGGCTATGTACAAATGAAGATCTGGCTAGCAACAGATATCTGATTTGTCTGTAAAATGACCACAAGTTCCAGATGACAAAGGCCTCCTGCCTGTCAAAGATGTGACCGGCCCTGAGATTGCTAAATTGCTTGTGGGCGTGAATGTCAGAAACTATCAGACCTCTGAAAAGGAAGGTTTTTGTTCTCATAAAAAGCACCTCTAGCCTGAGGATAGCCAATTTATTTTCCCTTCTCAGTTGCTGTAAGCTGTGACTTATTAATTAAAAGTCAAGGATATTTGTACGTCTGAGCCAGTCACTCTGTGCCTCCTGTAAATAAGGGAAAGTACCTGGAGAAGGAAAAGCAAGAAGCAGCTCTCTGTCCAACAAAAGGGTCATTTCAGTAAACTCTGTGGACAAGGACCACTGAACTGCTTTCCAGTAAGCAGCTGTTCTCCCAAGTTGTCCTTGTCCTTGTAGTCATAAGAGATCATAGCCCAGTCTGTTCTGACTTGCCTCTTCTCTATTCCACCCCAGCCAACTCCCAACCTCTTTCAAAGACTGTTGTTTGAAGCTGCTTTTACCTCTATAGGTATGACATTGTGTAGGTATATCCCTCCAGATAGCCAAGTACATCTGCTGCCATTCATGGTCATTTCAGCCCTCTTATTTAAATAATGAAGTTAGAAACATGCACAGTACTTCAGGGTTCTGACCTATGGTCATACCAGCGCTAACTATTATACATAAACATTACATGTCTCAGGCACAGAAGCATTCGGTCTCATTATATGTTGTTAGTTTATAACAGAGAACATGCATTCAGTACAATGTCATGTTTCAAGTGATTGAAGTTAAGATGGAGAAGTAGAATTTTATTGCCTTTGGTCACATGGTCTAACAGTGATGTCATGAGGATGTCTCTGATAGGCATACTGATTGTGAGACATGACAACACAGTTGCAACCTGAAAACATTCAGTAACTTCCTCTGATCTCTTTTTATATAATTAGGCAAAACTTCCCATAGTTGGGAGCAATAGGTATTCGTTCATGTTTAAATATGTGTACTACATACACAAGACAAATTGTTCATGGTCCACTATCAATAATTACACACAAAGTTCCAGACTTGATCTGGTTTATTAGAATTCAATTTTGATTTATTAGAATAATCTTTAGATTTCAATCCAATGGCAAGATTTCCCATGTGGAGGGAAACTTAAACTAGCAGTCACAATTCTGCTATATTTCTACTCGAATATTGCTATCCAGAGTAACTAAGAAATGAAACCTCTGCTAGCATGCTCACATATCTCAGCACAATTACAAAGTACTTTTCTATCATAATACGGGATGAGGCTAGGCCTTGCAATTTCAACACTCATTTGCCACTCACACACAAGAGTACAGACAAGACCAGCTCAACAACAGCTCCTTCTGAAACCGTAGAGTCAGCAAGTTGCTTTCATTTTCTGAAGAAGGGTCTAAGCCCAAAACGTCAGCCTTCCTGCTCCTCTGATGCTGCTTGGCCTGCTGTGTTCATCCAGCTCTACACCTCGTTATCTCAGATTCTCCAGCATCTGCAGTTCCTACTATCTCTGCTTTCAGACCTTCCAGTTTCCCAGTACACCTGCTTGAAAAAGGCACTTGGCCAACTGTTTATGCAAACCTTGTGCCTAACACTTCATTCAGACCATTTCATAACATTTACTGACGGCTAACTAGTGTGTGCTATGCATACCTCTACCCTCCTTCACACAATCGGTCCCCTCACATCATCCCCAACTAGTTCCAACTGCTTTAAACCAATAGAGGCTTCAAAATTTCTAGTCATTGCTTTAGTCATTCAGAATGCTGAAACAACTTCATTTTTCCTTTAGCGATGCTGCAGTGATTTTTGGAATGTCAGTCCAGGTGAATTTGCTGATTGGTCACTAGAACAGGCATATGATCTGAAAACGGGTCGAGATATTACTCTGCATTTCAATCTAACTAGGCTCTATTCAAAGTCCTGACCTCAAGCTGGCACATAAAGGTATGCACTTTATGATATTAAGATTAAGAATCCCGCTCAATTTCTGGAAGTTGACGTCAATGTAATCAAACCAAACATATAAAAATAAGCAGTTGAATAATTCCATTTAGCTGGAGAAAATTATGGCTCATTCGACAAGAAGCTTGATCGCACAAACAGAAATACAAAGAAGTGGTCAAGAAAGGTGAAGAAGTTTCCAGGACAGCAGTGAAAAAGTTTGACTGGTTGTTATCAGTGTACACAAGGACGCTGACCCACATTTTAAACTGATGTCACCAAGACTGCAGAGGATATTTAGGGGAATGAGGAATGAGATTATTGGACCATGGCCATTGTTATAAAAGAAATGGTAAACGGTTTTGAAATAGATCATTTGCATGTTACATCAGCAACAAGGAATTCTACTCTAGCTTTCAGAGAAAGCAGACATATCTGTACCAGCTCCCCAAATTCCTGGTAATTATTCCTGATCAAAATGCAGTTGTATTTGGTGATATCAAGGCAAAAACTAATCTTGTTAACCAAAGAGGCCTGCCTCTCCTACTTGATAATCTACGGTGATGCATCTTGTACTATCAATCACAAGATAGCCCCAAAGTAAAGTAAGGACAAAAGAGGATTGGTAGCAGCAACTGCCTCAAACTAACAACTCTTACCAAGGACCCCATTCTAGTCAAGATGGCAAATATCACAAAGTAGTAGGACTGGTCATCTGGGAAAATAACCGCAGTCATCACAGATCATTAGTTTTGATAATTATGGGCTGTGGGGTGCTGCAAATCCTGAACAAAGGAGACAGTCAAGCAGATAGTGAGGGAGTACAAAATGAAAACTCTGAGCTATCACGCAACAAAAGGTGATAAAATTGACTTCTGCTTATATACAAAGGCATGAAATCTGGCAGTGGCCCAATTCATTTTCAGATTTTTGTTTTGAACAGTTTCTTGCAAAATTAAACATCAGTTTCTTTTTTAGGGAAAAAGAGACAAAGGGCAAGTCAATATACGTTAACCAAAATACTTTACAGAGAGATTTCTGAAATTAATATATACAGTAGCCCAGCACATTAGATAACAGTTAAACACTCTTTTGTTTAGAACATACATCATAAAAATAGTAGCCAGTAGGCCATTTGGTTCCTTGAAGCTGCTCTGCCAATCACAAAGATCATGGCTGATCTGACTGCAGCCTTAACTCAACTCCCAGCGTGTTCCGCCCCCCTCACAATCCAACCCCCTCCCACCAACAAAAAAAAGTCTCAACTCCAATTCTGATCAAAGGATCTGTCAAGTCCAGGCAAATATATTCAATGACCTCACCTCCACTGTTCAGACAGAGAACCCAAAAGACTAAATGAAGGATGAGTGAACTCTCTGACAGGGACCAAAAGCAAGCAAACAGTCAATTATTCTAATTGTATTAGTTCAGATAAATAAAAAAAAAATCTTTAATCTCTATACATTGAAAAATAGCAAATAACCAAAAGGAAAGCAAAACTGTGAATACGCAAAGCAATTCACAGAGAATAAAGGAGTAAAGAGATTAAGTGAATTGTACTCAGATTCTGATCAGATACAATAGTACTGTTCAGACAGTGTTTCAAGCAACAACAATTCTTAAAATAAACATCATGAGGCTAGATTGATTTAAATCAGATTAAAGATGGCCTTTCAAAATGAAATATTTGGACAGGAACATGAGGGATCAGATAATAAATCTGTTATTCACAAATCCTAGTTCCAGGGCAAATTAGCTCACCCATTTAATGCCTATGCAGTGGCCAATAAATTATGAATTTTTTTCCATAACTAATTGGGGGATACCCTTTGCTAAACTAAGCCTAAGTGTCTGTTAGCTCGCTGTATTGAATGGAAAATATGCCAGAATACGTCTAGGAATTAATAAGGATTTGAATGAAGCCAAAGCAAATCAAAAGGAGGTACACTACATGTTGAACAAATTGGGCTCAAAGATTATGACCAATCAGACCCAACTTTAAAAAACATGAAACAAAAACTAATTTAATTTAATGGGGAAAACACTCAAGAGCATTTTATAGAATACCATAAAAGCTCACTTGTAGTGTATAAAGATAAATCAATACTGTTCATGTATCAGAGAAAATAAATTAATTTCCACTTCCAACGAGATAAGCACCCAAACCATCTACCTTGGAAAGGAATGCAAACAGAGAAAATGAATCAATTCATGTATTCTGGGAGACCTGATTTAGAGTAGGCTCAGAATATACTCCACAACCCTAAGGGCATTGTAATGGTAATGTCCCTACCTCTGCACCAGGAGGTCTAGGTTCAATTCTCACCTGTCCTGGAAGTGTAGGTCATTACATGTCTTACAGGTTGATTAAAAAACAAACTACACAAAGCCCTTAAAAAGTCAACCAAACACAACACCCAATGTTCCGCCTCTCATGATTTTATCAAAGAACACATGACAGCACTTCATTTTGTCTCAACAATCCAAAATATATTAAGTACTACGATGTGCCCACCTTGGCCTGGCACTTAAACATGTCAAGCCATGAATCAGTCACTTAACTGGAAGTATCAAACGTCAGAGTCTAATTGTATACAAATACAAAAAGGAACTGGAGTAGAGTGAAATGTAATGGCAAGTCAAGAAATTATATTTTGCAATCAACATCCGTCAAAAAGAACCATCTGCTCATGCAAAGCATACATGCATTTGTTGTGATATTTCATACATTTTTCGAATAAGGTGCGGATATCAGAAATTTGAACTAATCTTCTTGTACAAAAGCATTCACGTTTAAACATCTTTGTGAATTCCACCATGCCCCCGTCACAAATGTACCAAAGATGAGCAAAGGGGCCCAGAACTTGAAGTAGCAATGAAGATTTTGGTCAGTACACGCCGTTACTACCATGTTCAACCATCAGCGATGCTGGGGTCTGCTCACATGCAGTTGCAACGTGCAAATCTAGAGTTTGCTGTCAGATGATATCCTACTCCCCCACAGGCTGCGTTGTTCTCGTCTTCACGCTGAAATCATTTCACAGCCAATGAATGATTGGTTGTGAACTGATTCTGAACAAGGCTTAACATTCTGTTTGACTTCTAATTTAAAAAGCTCTGCTGTTGCTAAACAACCAAGATATTATGGAACAGTCCCAGACTTGGAAAAATTAAACACGAATTTGAACCCTCTGAAATGTAAATATTTGCAAGTTGCATATTTTTAAACAAAAATTCTAAAACTTTTGTTCTGATATTTATGCTTCTCCTTTGATTCTACGTGCATTTTTTTTCTATTCATTTGTGGGATGTGGGCATCGTTGGCTGGCCAGCATTTATTGCCCGTCCCTAGTTGCCCTTGAGAAAGTGGTGGTGAGATGCCTTCTTGAAACGCTGCAGTCCACCTGCCGTGGGTTGACCCACAATGCTATTAGGGAGGGAATTCCAGGGTTTTGACCCAGCAGTGAAGGAACAGCGATATATTTCCAAGTTAGGATGGGGAGTGGCTTGGAGGGGAACTTGGGGGTGGTAGTTTTCCCATATATCTGCTAGCCTTGTCCTTCCAGATGGAAGTGGTCGTGGGTTTGGAAGGTGCTGTCTGAGGATCTTTGGTGAATTTCTGCAGGTGCACCTTGTAGATAGTACACTCTGGTGCTAAGAGTATTGGTGGTGGAAGGAGTGGATGGTTGTGGATATAGTGCCAATCAAGCAGGCTGCATTCCTGGATGAAATCACTCCTGACTTGTGCCTTGTAGTTAATGGACAGGCTTTCAGGAGTCAGGAGGCGTGTTTCTTGCTGTAGAATTCCCAGCTTCTGGCCTGCTCTTGTATTTATGTGGTGAGTCCTGTTGAGGTTCTGGTCAATGATAACCCCCAGGATGTTGATAGTGGGAGATTCAGTGACGCTAACACCACTGAATGTCAAGGGATGGTGGTTAGATTGTCTATTATTCATGATGGTCATTGCCTGATATTTGTGTGGCACAAATGTCACTTGCCACTTAGAACATAGAACATTACAGCGCAGTACAGGCCCTTCGGCCCTTGATGTTGCACCAACCTGTGAAATCAATCTGAAGCCCATCTAACCTACACTATTCCATTATCATCCATATGTTTATCCAATGACGATTGAAATGCCCTTAAAGTTGGCGAGTCTACTATGGTTGCAGGCAGGGCATTCCACGCCCTTGCTACTCTCTGAGTAAAGAACCTACCTCTGACATCTGTCCTATATCTATCACCCCTCAATTTGAAGCTATGTCCCCTCATGCTAGCAATCACCGTCCGAGGAAAAAGGCTCTCACAGTCCACCCTATCCAATCCTCTGATCATCTTGTATGTCTCTATTAAGTCACCTCAACCTTCTCTCTAATGAAAACAGCCTCAAATCCCTCAGCCTTTCCTCAGAAGACCTTCCCTCCATACCAGGCAACATCCTGGTAAATCTCCTCTGCACCCTTTCCAATGCTTCCACATCCTTCCAATAATGCTGCGACCAGAACTGCGTGCAATAGTCCAAGCGCGGCTGCACTAGAGTTTTGTACAGCTGCAACATGACCTCACGGCTCCAAAACTCAATCCATCTACCAATAAAACCTTACACACCGTACGCCTTCTTAACAACCCTATCAACCTGGGTGGCAACTTTCAGGGATCTATGCACATGGACGAGATCTCTCCGCTCGTCCACACTACCAAGAATCTTACCATTAGCCCAGTACTCTGTATTCCTGTTACTCCTTCCAAAGTGAATCACCTCACACTTTTCCGCATTAAACTCCATTTGCCACCTCAGCCCAGCTCTGCAGCTTATCTACGTCCCTCTGTAACCTGCAACATCCTTCCGCACTATCCACAACTCCACCAACTTTAGTGTCATCCGCAAATTTACTAAGCCATCCTTCTACGCCCTCATCCTACGCCCTCATCCACGTCATTTATAAAAATGACAAACAGCAAACAGCAGAGGCCCCGAAACAGATCCTTGCAGTACACCACCAGTAACTGAACTCCAGGATGAACACTTCCCACCAACCACCACCCTCTGTCTTCTTACAGCTAGCCAATTTCTGATCCAAACTGCGAAATCACCCTCAATGCCATGCCTCCGCATTTTCTGCAATAGCCTACCGTAGGGAATCTAATCAAACACTTTACTGAAATCCACATACACCACATCAACCGCTTTACCCTCATCCACCTGTTTGGTCACCTTCTCAAAGAACTCAATAAGGTTTATGAGGTACGACCTACCCTTCACAAAACCATGTTGACTATCCCTAATCAAATTATTCCTTTCTAGATGATTATAAATCCTCTCTCTTATAATCCTTTCCAACACTTCACCCACAACCAAAGTAAGGCTCACTGGTCTATAATTACCAGGGTTGTCTCTACTCCCCTTCTTGAACAAAAGGACAACATTTACTATCCTCCAGTCTTCTGGCACTATTCCTGTAGTCAATGACAATAAAGATCAAAGCCAAAGGCTCTGCAATCTCCTCCCTAGCTTCCCAGAGAATCCTAGGATATACCCATCCGGCCCAGGGGACTTATCTATTCTCACACTTTCCAGAATTGCTAACACGTCCTCCTTATGAACCACAATTCCGTCTAGTCTAATAGCCTGTATCTCAGCATTCTCCTCGACAACACTGTCTTTTTCCTGTGTGAATACTGACGAAAAATATTCATTTAGCCCCTCTCCTCTCTCTTCGGACTCCACACACAACTTCCCACTACTGTCCTTGACTGACCCTAATCTTATTCTAGTCATTCTTCTTTTCCTGACGTACCTGTAGAAAGCTTTAGGGTTTTCCTTGATCCTACCTGCCAAAGACTTCTCATGTTCCCTCCTGGCTATTCTTAGCTCTCTCTTTAGGTGCTTCCTGGATAACTTGTAACTCTCAAACACCCTAACTGAGCCTTCACGCCTCATCTTTACATAAGCCTCCTTCTTCCTCTTGACAAGAGATTCAACTTCTTTAGTAAACCACGGTTCCCTCGTTCGACCGCTTCCTCCCTGCCTGACAGGTACATATTTATCAAGGACACGCAGTAGGTGTTCCTTGAACCAGCTCCAAATTTCAATTGTGCCCAGCTCCTGCAGTTTCCTGCCCCATCCTAAATCTTGCCTAATCGCCTCATAATTGCCTCTCCCCCAGCTCTCACTCTTGCCCTGCAGTATACACCTATCCCTTTCCATCGCTAATGTATACGTAACCGAATTGTGGTCACTATCACCAAAGTGCTCACCTACCTCCAAATCTAACACCTGGCCTGGTTCATTACCCAGTACCAAATCCAATGTGGCCTCGCCTCTTGTTGGACTATCTACATACTGTGTCAGGAAACCCTCCTGCAAACACTGGACAAAAACTGACCCATCTAAAGTACTCGAACTATAGCGTTTCCAGTCAATATTTGGAAAGTTAAAGTCCCCCATAACAACTACCCTGTTACTTTGGCTCCTATCCAGAATCATCTTTGCAATCCTTTCTTCTACATTTCTGGAACTTTTCGGAGGCCGACAGAAAACTCCCAACAGGATGACCGCTCCTTTCCTGTTTCTAACCTCAGCCCATACTACCTCAGGAGATGAGTCCGCATCAAACATCCTTTCTACCACCGTAATACTGTCCTTGACTAACAATGCCACTCCTCCCCACCTTTTACCACCTTCCCTGATCTTACTGAAACATCTAAATCCCGGAACCTGCAACAACCATTCCTGTCCCTGCTCTATCCATGTCTCCGAAATGGCCACAACATCAAAGTCCCAGGTACCAACCCATGCTGCAAGTTCACCCACCTTATTCCGGATGCTCCTGGCGTTGAAGTAGACACACTTCAAACCACCTTCCTGCCTGCCGGTACACTCCTGCGACCTTGAAACCTTAGTCATGAACTCACTACTCTCAACTTCCTGTACACTGGAGCTACAATTCAGGTTCCCATCCCCCTGCTGAATTAGTTTAAACCCTCCCAGAGAGCATTAGCAAATTCCTCCCCACCCATCCCCCCCAGGATATTGGTACCCCTCTTTTTCAGGTGTAGACCATACCATTTGTACAGTTCCCACCTACCCCAGAATGAGCCCCAAATATCCAGGTGTCTGAATCCCTCCCTCCTGCACCATCCCTGTAGCCACATGTTCAACTGCTCTCTCTCCCTATTCCTCGTCTCACTAGCACATGGCACAGGTAACAAACCAGAGATAACAACTCTGTTTGTTCTAGCTTCCACCCTAGTTCCTTGAAATTCTGCCTTACATCCCCATCCCTTTTCCTACCTATGTCGTCGGTGTCCATGTGGACCACAACTTGGGGCTGCTCCCCCTCCCCCTTAAAGGATCCCAAAAACACAATCCGAGACATCATGGACCCTGGCACCTGGGAGACAACGCACCAACCGGGAGTCTCTCTCGTTCCAATTGAATCTCCTATCTGTCCCCCTAACTATTGAGTCCCCAATGACTAATGCTCTCCTCCTCTCCCCCCTTCCCTTCTGAGCAACAGGGACAGACTCTGTGTCAGAGACCTGTATTCCATGGCTTACCCCTGGTACGTTCCCCCTCCAACAGTATCCAAAACAGTACACTTGTCATTGAGGGGAACAGCCACAGCGGATCCCTGCACTGTCTGCCTGTTCCCTTTCCGTCCCCTGACTGTAACCCATTTACCTTTTTCCTGTATCTGAGGTGTGACTACCTCCCTGTAACTCCTCTCAGTTATCCCCTCAGCCTCCCGAATGATCCGAAGTTCATCCAGCTCCAGCTCCAACTCCCTAACGCGGTTTCCGAGGAGCTGGAGTTGGGTGCACTTCCCGCAGATGAAGTCAGTGGGGACACTGGTGGTGACTCTTCCTCCTTCTACAGAAGGAGCATGCAACTGCCCGAACATCCATTCCCACTGTTCTGAATTCCCAAACAGACTATTGAAAAAAAAAGCAAAAAATAAACACTAGTTACCTTACCAAATCAGCACTCAAACTTTTTTTTTGGTTAGAGGAGGAGGATGGGTGGGAGACACTACCTTAGTAGTGTTTCGGGTAAAGCAACTGCCCAAATATATTACTTCACTTACTCAGCCGTCCCATGTCCGCTCCTGCTCAGCGTGCGCTCCGCCTACTCACGAGCTATGTTTTTAAAAGGATTAACTTACCTTCTCAGCAGCCCCCGGTCCTCACTCTCACTGCTGCTGCAAAAACTTGTCAGCCCAAGCCTGGATATTGTCCAGATCTTGTTGCATTTGAACATGAACTGCTTCAGTACCTGAGGGGTCACGAATAGTTGCTGAACTTTGTGCAATCAACGGCAAACATCCCCACTTCTGACCTTATGTTGGAGGGAAGGTCATTGACGAAGCAGCTGAAGACGGTTGGGCCGAGGATATTACCCTGTGGAACTCCTGCAGAGATCTCCTGGAGCTGAGGTGATTGACCTCCAATGACCATGACCATCTTCCAATGTGTCAGGTATGACTCCCACCATTGGAGAGTTTGTCCCCTGATACCCATTGATTCCAGTTTTGCTAGGGCTCCTTGATGCCACACTCAGTCGAATGCAGCCTTGATGTCAAGGGCTGTCACTCTCACCTCACCTCTGGAATTCAGCTCTTTTGTCCATGTTTGAACCAAGGCTATAATGAGGCCAGGAGCTGAGTGGCCCTGGCAGAACCCAAACTTGGCGTCACTCAGCAGGTTATTTCTGAGCAGGTGTTGCTTAATAGCGCTGTTGATGACACCTTCCATCACTTTACTGATGATTGAGAGTAGACTGATGGGGCAGTAATTGGTCGGGTTGGATTTGTCCTGCTTTTTGTATACAGGACATACTTGGGCAATTTTCCACATTGTCGGGTAGATACCAGTGTTGTAACTGTACTGGAACAGCTTGGCTAGGGGAGCGGCAAGTTCTGGAGCACAAGTCTTCAGCACTATTGCCAGAATGGTGTCAGGGCCCATAGCCTTTGCAGTATCCAGTGTCTCCAACCATTTCTTGGCATCACGTGGGAGTGAACTGAATTGGCTGAAGACTGGTATCTGTAATGCTGGGGACCACTGGAGGAGGCCAAAATGGATCATTCACTCGGCACTTCTGGCTGAAGATTGCTGCGAATGTTTCAGCCTTATCTTTTGCACGGATGTGCTGGGCTCCACCATCATTGAGGATGGGGATATTTGTGGAGTCTCCTCCTCCAGTGAGTTGTTTAATTGTCCACCACCATTCACGACTGGATGTGGCAGGACTGCAGAGCTTAGATCTGATCCGTAGGTTGTGGGATCACTTAGCTCTGTCACTTGCTGTGTTCGCTGTTTGGAGACTCCACAAGGACTGTGCGATGGTCACTCTTACCGATACTGTCGTGGACAGATGCAACTGCAGCTCGCAGGTTAGTAAGGGTGAGGTCAAGTATGTTTTTCCCCTCTTGTTGTTTCCCTCACCACCTGCTGCAGACCCAGTCTAGCAGCTACATCCTTTAGGACCCGACCAGCTTGATCTGTAGTATTGCTGCCAAGCCACTCTTGCTGATGGACATTGAAATACCCCTACCTAGAGTACATTTTGTGTCTTTGCCATCCTCAGTGCTTTCTCAAAGTGTTGTTTAACATGGAGGAGTCGTGATTCATCAGCTGAAGGAGGACTATACTTGGTAATCAGCAGCAGGTTTCCTTGCCCATGTTTAACCTGAAGCCATGAGACTTCATGGGGTCGGGAGTCAATGTTGAGGACAACTATGCAACACCCTCCCAACTGTCTACCACCATGCCGCCACCTCTGCTGAGTCTGTTCTGCCAGTGGGACAGGATATAACGATGGATGGGAATGGTGGTGTCTGGGACAGTCATACTCTCAGAATCATACCCTACAGACAAGGTCAGGCTGTTGCTTGACTAGTCTGTGAGACAGCTCTCCCAGTGTTGGTACTAACCCCTAGATGATAGCGAGGAGACTTTGCAGGGTTGACAGGGCTGTTTCCACCATTGTCTTTTCTGGTGCCTATGTCGATGCCAGGTGACCTGTCCGGTTTCATTTCTTTGAGACTTTGTAGTGATTGGTACAACTGAATGGCTTGCTGGGCCATTTCAGAAGGCAATTGAGAATCAACCACATCGCTGTGGGTCTGGAGTCACATGTAGGCCAAACCAGGTGAAGGTGGCAGATTTTCTTCCCTGAAGGACATCAGTGAACCAGATGGGGTTTTCCGACATTTGGCAATGATTTCATGGTTATCAGTAGATTCTTAATTCCAGACTTTTTTTTTTTAAATTATTGAATTCAAATTCCACCAACTGCTGTGGCGGGATTCGAACCAGTGTCCCCAGAACATTAGCTGGATTTCTGGATTAATAGTCTAGCAAAAATACTACTAGGCCATCGCCTACTGCTGTGTCCCCAACTATATTTCACTTTCTGGACATTTCCTGCTTTTTGCTCAGGATTCTTCAATCCATTTGGCTGATCAGCCTGCCTGCTGCTTGACATCAGGATGGAACTGGCATTAGAGAATAAAAGGAATCTTACATTTTTAAGTCCTGTAAATCATTATGGCAGCATTCAGCAAGCACCAATTTCCTCACCGCTGACTGCAAAACCCAGACCATTATATTGGAACACTTCATATGCCTTTCCCATATAGAATGTTCTTGTGGCCCATGTTCACAGGGAATCAGTTATGACTTTGCATCTTCCTTCACCCAAATTAAACCTATATATTTTAAGTTGTTGTACCACTACTTTCCAGAGTACATGCACTAAAAGTCATGCTTAGTTTCTTTTGTGCAGTATACATTGATAATCTATATAGTAGAGGTCATGCACTTCATTTCACATCTTATTATCCTTGAAAACAGATTTCAGGAGAATGAACCATGGCTTTTTGTTTTACGCAAACAAGTTTTTTCTCCCCCATCTGACAAAAACTCCCTTAGGTTTTTATGCTTTTTCACTCTTACTTTCACCATGCAGATAAAACAGAACTAGTCAAGTGGGAAGATCCATCTGTCGAAAATACAGTGCAGCTGCTCCACCACGTTTGAACAGGGTAAAACCTAATAGTACAATTTTTTGCACCACGTTTTTCTCAAATCAACTTTTCAGCAAATCTGTTCCATATTTTTCCCCACAAAACAGTAATGTGCTTTCCAGGACCAAAATGATTACAAACAAAAGGTGACTAAGCACTATTAGTTTTCCCTTCAGGAATCAAATTTGAAGGAAAGTTTGTAATTTCCGAATTGTGCTCTGGTCCGGGTACACATTCAGCACAAAGTCTGAACAAAGTTTCAATCAGCTAGTGCCAATTTAGCTTAGCAGCCAAGCTTCATATAAGAATTCCTATTATCTATCAAATCACAATCCCCTCTGTCAACCAAGTTATCGTAAGAAAATCATCAAACTAGTTCAACTCCAATCTCTCAAAGTACAACGAGAAGGAAAGGTACAGAACACTTTAAACCTAACCAACAAATTGACAAGTTGATCTGTGCAGAAGTTCACCAGTGCAAGGTAAATGCTTCCATTTGGAAATCACTTAAAAGGGTCTTACTTTATACATTTCAGATTGTCTGTTGCAAACAAAATAAAAAGTTGACAGCTAGTAATGTTATAGCATTGATAAACACAAAGTCAAATCACCTTCAAATAGAGTTAAAAAAAATTAAAATTGATAGATTTTTGTAATGGCTAAATATTATCTGTTCAGGTTCCAACTGCCATGGGACCAAACAATAAGGAACAATTCTTGAACAATAAGAATTACTCACTGACTAATCCTAAACATACACTTTGACGAAATTAACAAATCATGCAATTGGCTATTCAATCAAACAAAGGAAATGCACAGTGCTGTCATTTATTTTTAAAACAGCTGTCATAAAATTTCACTGAATTTCCAATGATTTGGAAACAATTAATACTCTGTTCATTGTTTGCTCAGGGCAATTTGCAGTGTCTCCAAAGTCAGAAAGGACACTCAAACAGTTTTGAAGCAAGTATTGTTGAAGTGAAAAAAAAACTCAAGACAGAAAAGACATTTCTCATTCAAATACAAGCATTCGAAGATGTCACACTTATAAAGTGAAACATATATGTGAAGTATCTCAAACTCTAGACTGAAGTCACACGAAGAAAAAATCTTCAGTTACCTTGCATATACATTAAGACATTATAACATACTATTGTAAATAACTCAAAACTAAAGCAGAAGCAGCTCCTGATATTGTACTGAGCTACAAGGGCCGATAAATCCAACTTCTCAAGTTAGAAAAAAGATGAAATCTGCCTATTTTTAACCCTGCTTATTGCAAACTAATTCCTGCTAGAAGTGTACACATCTGCAAATCACACGAGGAGACAATACACATGATTAATTCTCACTATAAAATGGTCCCCATGATAAAACAGCTTGCTGTTCAGGCTGTGCAGAATGAAATAAACACTTGGACAAAATACCATAGAACTGCCAGTGTGAATGAAACTCAATGTCAACACAATTAATGCCTGACAGAAGGGCAAATATTCTTGAAAAGCAGATCATCATCGTTGTTGTTTCTTAAGAAAAAGCACCATCTCCCAACTCACACCACCAGAAATTGACATTGCCTTGTATCTACAAGGCATAAATCACCTAAATGACATCCACTAAAATTTAAAACCAATTGTGCAACATGAAACAAACAAAAAAAAGGTTCAATCTGTTTAAGAAATGCACAAGCTGCCATGGCAAAGAGGGCAATGCCTGCCAAATTCAACATCATTCCCAATTTTAAATAATGGTCTCTGCACACAAAGAACAGGCATAGGAAATGAGGCAAGCAGCATACTATCGGTTAGCATCTCTTAAAATTAAAATGATAAATCTGAAAATGATGCAGCCTGGAGAACTGCATGCTGACATCCGCGCTTCAAAATTTTTAACTGGCAAGTCTTGCCTTGGGCATTAGGATCACTGCTCTCTGCACAAAAATTCCAAATGGTCACACCTTCATAAGAATGCCTAATCACTGGGATCACACCATAACACAGCCCAACGGATCCACATGATGAGGCCATATTATATCAATGATTTGATTCAGTGAGCAGAAGAGCAGCAAATGGGACTCAATCTGCAAACTAACAGGTTAAGAATTCGGGGAGGGCAAACAAAGCTAGCGAGCACATAATAAATGGAACAGTTTTGAGGAGGGTAGAGAAGTGAGAAATCTTCACGTATATGTCCATGGGTCTCTTAAGGTGGCAGGATAGGTAAATGAAGGTGGTAAAGGCAGCATATGGGGTGCTTTGGTTTATTTGTTATCATCATCCCTAACACAGAGCAGCAATGCTGTAATTACATTAAGAAACTGGTTAGGCCACAGTGGAAAGGTGTACACGGTTCTGACCAAGACATTATCGGAAGGACATCATTGCTACAGCGACTGTAAAGAAGATTTACAAGACTGTTGTCAGGTTTTGAAAATTGCAGCTGAGGAAAATCTGTATTGGCAAGGTTTACTTTCCTGAGAGCAGGAAGAGGCTGAGGTATTGTGGTCAGACAAGACCCGTTTCCCCTCTCAGGATGGTCAGTTCCTAGGTGACACCGATTTAAGATGGTAATAAATGGGGAGGATTAGAGGGGACATGACGGAAAACAGAGAGTCATGAGCATTTAAAGTTCATCGCTCAGATTGGTGGCTGGATGAAAAATTTCAACCCATTTAAAAACAGAACCCTGATCGGCTCCTGAAGAATTCAGGTGCTGGTACCTGGGGTTGGAATGGGTGGCTAGTTTACTCAGACGTGATGAGCTGCATGTCCTCTTTCTGTACTGTAAATTGTCCACGCTTCTATGGGTCAGACCACGTTATGAGGTCAGACCCTTCAAAAGCATCAAACCAGTGTAAACAAGCAATTCAAATAAAATTTTCCTTTCTTCTGCTAACAGCAGTGTGAATATATATGCATTATTCAACAGCAGCTACATAATCATTAACATTTACATGTTCACATTCATTCCTTGCTTCTTCCTTACATGTAGCAAAGATGTTCTGAAGTGGTCTTACTTGCAGTTGATTTTTTTCCTTGGCATCCAACCATTTCACGGATTCTTCTAGGTCATGTGTGATTACATTGGATTATGGGAATAGGTAAGTTTTGGGATCATCATCTTCAGTTTGTTGGACAGAGGATTTTGTTCTATTATATTGGTCAACATTTCAGCATCTGCCATCATTCCCCAAGGAGCTTCTTGGGAACTCTGGTAGCAAGTTTGTTTCTTGGACAGTCATCAGTAGCAAATGTTGCAGTTAAGTTCTTGGCTCTCTGATGTTTATTTCCAATCAGTGCCATCATTAAAACTGACATTCTGCCATGAATGGGTTACATCAAATTCCATTTCAGATCCTAAGTATGGGCGTGGCATTGATGTTTCGATCGTGGGCACTGAATTGACAGCACACTTCTTGCTTTCAAGTATTTGTTAGGGAAGCCTTTGAAAACGTCCATGGAATCATTGTTGGTTTCCATCCCAATTCATTTGTTTCCGTCTCACACAGTCCTCTTGGACAAGTTT
This sequence comes from Ginglymostoma cirratum, assembly GCA_024137785.1. Lineage (NCBI taxonomy): Eukaryota > Metazoa > Chordata > Chondrichthyes > Orectolobiformes > Ginglymostomatidae > Ginglymostoma > Ginglymostoma cirratum. The sequence continues at coordinate 3,081,909 of JAHRHZ010000031.1, forward strand.
TCATGTCCACCTTACTGCCCACCTGTTTATTCATCAATTCTCTTCTGAAGTTATATTGGAAGGTTGATATATTGCCTTTGTCAAGTGGTTGGATTGTTGATATAATCCTTTTCAGTCACTAATCAGAGAAGAATGTGTCTATCCAGTTGTCTGGAGTTGGGCACAAAGCAGCAGTTGTCAAACAACATGAGCTTCCGTTAGTTTGTGTCTAAAATCTTTGCTGACATTTATTCAAATCTAAGGGTGGGGCAATGGTCTAGTAGTATTATTGCTGCACTGTTAATCCAGAGACCCAGGTAATATTCTGGGGACCCCGGTTCAAATCCTGCCACGGCAGATGGCGGAATTTGATTTTGAATTCAATGAATGTCTGGAACTAAGTATCTAGTGAAGACCATGAATCCATTGCCGATTGTCAGGAAAAACGCATCTGGTTCACTAATGTACTTTAGGGAAGGAAACTGCCATTCTTACCTGGTCTGGCCTACATGTGACTCCAGACCCACAGCAATGTGACCAACTCTTAACTGCCCTCTGGGCAATTAGGGAGGGGAAATAAATGCTAGCCTACCCAGTGATGACCTCATCCTGTGAATGAATAAGGAAAAAAAATTTATAGTGGAAACTGATTTTTTAAAACAAAGATCATCCATGATTTCATATTATTAATGTATTCCAAGTTTGTAATCTCACAATAGATAATGAACAAAGTGCAATTTGGGGAACATTTAGAGGATGAACAAAGTCAGTTCTGCTGGCCAAAAGGGAAGACTGTCAACAGACTTTATCTGTTTCTATTCAGATGTTTTGTCAGTGCTGTTCTATCTCACTAGTTTCATCTCTAGCAATATTTTGTAGTACAGGTATTTCTGTTATAACACATGTTTTGTTAATTGTGTTACAACCAATTCATATTAATGAATAGTAGACACCATTTGGATAACACAAACATCCTACTGGACAGTATAGTGATTTCCCTATAATGCAATTTTCCACAAGCTAGGTCACACAAGAACGTAACTATCGCTTTATAGGAGAAATACCTGTACATGATTGTTTCGTCACAGTTGTAGACTTGATCTTCATTATATCTAGTGCATAAGGTTCTTTAGTTTATTTGGAAGCAACATTAGGGTAGCTCATCTGTGGGCCATTATTCTTCTCTTACTTCAGATATGCCACACAATGTGAATCTTGCAACTGTCCTTTGTTGGCTTGAAACTCAAATAGACAATCTGAACTTCCATTTGTTTGGGGGCAAAACTGAATTCCAGGCTTGATCGTAGCTCTCTGCTGGTCAAACCACATATACACGTCACTATCAACAGCTTTGTGGTTGACATATTTTTCCTACTTCGTCACTTTCATGCAACTCTGAATGATATTCTCAACTTCTTTTCACCTTTAGCTACCACCTGTTACTACAATGTAAGAAGGGATGAACTGGCTCTCCACTTATCAACTTACTCAGTTGATTGCATAAACTTACAGCACTTTTTAAGTGCAAGAGCATACTTTTCTCCCGTTAAATATTTTCTTGTAAGCAATAAAGGGAGGAGAAGTTGAGTGAATGAAAGAGATTAACAAAATTCTGATGAAGGGTTTAGGCCCAAAACGTCAAGTTTTCCTGCTCCTATGATGGTGCTTGACCTGCTGTGTTCATCCAGCCCCATGCTTGTTATAACAAAATTCCACTGTCTGTATTATAGTTAAAACGGCAGTTTGACAACACGTCAGCTGATCGAGGATGTGTTGCAGGAGAAGTTAGTAACTAGTGTGAAGTTTACTTTGCAGTCCAGATATAAGCAGACACTGCCAGCTGCTAAGCAACATTCAGTACGTTGAGGGGAACTCCATTCGGGATGTATTTTTGTAGGCTACCAAGCCAGTCTTGTGAATTGCAAAGAAATATTTTGGGTAACAGGTACCTACTTGAGGGAAAACACACAAAAAAATTAACTCACCAGGGTAATAAGTTGGAGCATTTGCACTGAGTAGTCTCCATGACAGGGAAAGTCAAAAGGATTTGCCAATAAAGGTTTAAAAAAAAAAGCAGAATCCTGGCATTCAGATCATTAGGTTGCATCTTCCACTGTGAAGTTCTTGTCACAGAAGTAATATCAAACCGTTAGCTGCAGTATTCGAGCAAGCCACAAAAGTTGTGAATTACAAAACCAAAGCCTTTTGAAAATCACATTCGTTCACGACAATCTTTGCAGAGATGGTGGCTGAACATCACAGTTTACCGTTACACAGCAGTGCGATGGTTATTATGGGGTGGGGGGGGGGGGTAGTTTCTCTCCCACATTCATGTGCTCCAGCAAGATCTGACAGTTTTCAGAAACTCTTTATTCAGCAATTTATGCATTGTCATCTCATGATTACCGGTGGGCATATTTCATCAATCAGTTCAAAAAAGTTGCAACTCACAGCAACTGCTGGAGTTAGCGCATTTTCCCAGTTTCTGAGAGAGTTTCCTCTGGGTACTCCAGTTTCCTCCCATAGTCTAAAGATATGCAGGTTAGGTGGATTAGCCATGGGGTATGCAGCGTTACAGGGATGGGATTGTTGGCGGGGAGGGGGTGTGTGTGGAGGGAAGAGTCTGGGTGGGATGTTCTTTGGTGTGAACCTGATGGGTTGATGGGAATCTCCACATTGTAGGGATTCTGATTCTAATTAGTTTTTTACAACTTTAAACCAATTTTTTTTAAACTGTTCAACAAGCAGTTTCTGTGGGGAGAACAATTGCACATATTTTGATCTCTCTCACTGTCCATGTCTCTGTAATGTGTCTCCTCTTCCATCCTGCTCAGCTCACTGTGAACCAACCAGCTTCACCTGTAAACAGCTCCACAGCTCCTGATCATCTGCAAATTGCAGGAACCCATAGCCATAAAAAAAAGTTCAGAATAGGCTTGGATTTCCTTGTTGACAAACTATGCAGCCATCCTGATAAATTCCTATTTTTACAAAACACTTTTCTCTTATGGCAGTCCACAGCTTTTAAAAGGCAAAATAAACCAAAGGTATGGTTCTTACAAACTGTACATTATGTAAACATAGCTAAATGACAACACTACATGGACTCCATTACACAGTAAGTCAAAGGGAGGTGGGTAAATTTATATCAGCATGTCGCATTTTGAGATGCCACATAACTATTCGAAGTACAGACTTGTCTAGTCTGCAACCTAAGCCATCACATAACAGTTTGTGTTTATAAAAGGGCTGACAGAATGCAAAGATATGTTCAAAGATGTGTATTTTATATGATGAGACCCATGAAGTGCTGTTCCGGGGATCCCCATTCTTTACCAAGTAGCTGTTTGCAGTGGAAGGACCTTCCATGATGAGGGGAATGATTTCAAGCTTCTTCGGTGACAGAACAAAATTTTTTCATGATCCAGAGCAAATTACTTTGTCTTCATCGTATAAATATAAGTTTGATCTCCTTTTCAAAATGCAGGATATTCAGGAGGTTAGCATTTATTGCTCATCCATATTGACCTACAAGAGAAAGTGGAGGTTAGCTGCCTTCTTGAACCAGTATAGTCCAATAGTGTAGACCTGAGGTTTTCAACCAGTGTACTGCAGCATGTTGGTGGGCTGTGACCAGCTAAGAAGTGTACTGCTTCGTGCAGACTTCCAATACTGCAGGGGTGGAGAAATTCAGCACCATGTAAGCTTAAACATTCCCATCACAGGAGAAAGAGAGTCCACTCATTATGTGGCCTGCTTGTACACATTTGGATCCAAACAGTCGGTGTGAGCATACACAATGATCGGGGATCATACTTCAGGGATGCAAGGAAACTTGCACACTCAGTTAAGAGGAGAACATTTGAAAGATCTGAAGTCACCTGCCTGCTTGGACTAATTTCCACACAGCACAGATTATAAAGCAAATTGTTGTTTGGAATTTGTTTTAAGTCATAAAATTGAAGACCAAGATCAATGATGAAGAAAAATTGAGAAGTCTTCTGTCAAGAGGCAATTTCTCTGTTAATTCAATGAAACATGTGAACCAAAAGAAAATACGACGAGAGTTATTGGGATTTTGGATTTTCAGGGCCAGGAGATGCTGCTTGGCTGTGTCAGGGCTGTCCATGGCTGAAGCAGCATGAAACAGCCAAGGAAGATTTTGAGCTGAAACAGCAGCTTTCACACTTGGCTGCTTGAAATTAAACTATAAAGTTAGAGTAATTAACTGCCGTCACAAAATGAGGATATATTCAAGGTAACGACTAAGATAGCACAAAGGGTCTTGAGAAATGCAAACAAAGGGCTCTGTGGAACAGAAGCCGATGTAGCTGCTTGTTTAAGAGATAGTTAGATAACACACAGCCTTGAGCATTGCTGATCAAAGCCTCCGCACCAGGCTGGCTAAAAGTCTGGCATTCATCATGGGAAAGAAGGGAAATATCTGGCCACACACTGATCGCACACTCACGTGACATCAAAAGCCCCACGTCATATTTAAAAATAGAGTTTTAAGTATGTAGGCATTATGGGATTCCTGTGACTATACGGTGTAAAAAAGGTGGATAGAAGAGGTCCTTGCCTATCAGCTGAGGAGTGCTGTGTAACTGGCACAGGAGCCAAGTCTGGAATGTGGTTCAATAAGGTACGTTGTGATGGCCCAAGAGTAATTGACAAGGGGATCTGGTGAACATCATCAGACCACAATATGACCTAAAGATGTCCATGGACTGATCATGCAGTCATATGATTAACTTGATTGGAAGTGTGCATGTTCAATTAATAATTACAATTGGCTTGCAACAGCCAAGATGGGCTAAAAGCGAATTGTACAAAAAGTGTAATGTTTCCCTACGATCAGAGGAGAAGTCCCTGGACTGCCCAGAGGCATTTCCCTACTGGCGTAAACCTGTAAATTCTTTACAGCTCAAAAGCGGATCTGAGTGTGATGCGATTCCACCCAACACCTCTTACCAGGGTGTCTCATCTGCAGAGAGAAGTTGGCAAACACTGATGTGGTATTTACAAAAGTTCCAAAAAAACATCCATCAAAAACATGTCTGTGCTCACACCTGAAGACAATATATTTTTCCCCATTAGATTTGAAACATTAATGCTTTTGATCCTTCCTTAGCTGGTTGTATGCACGACGTTGCAAACCTCTCTAGTAAGACCATAAATCATAGTAAATGGAAGTGAATGTGACATTTATGAACAATCAATACAATTGGGAAAAGTGAGTGTACAGTGGTATTATCTATCTCCTTGAAGTATGCCTTGATACTGGAAATGTTGGGAAACAATGGTGTAGGTACATCCACAGCACCACGAGGTAGAGAGAGTGTTCCAGAATTTTGACCCGGGAAACTCTTCACTTTGGTTGGTTTCAAAGCATATGTTAAAGAATTCGATTTCAAATGTTCTGGAACAATAAATTCACGTGAACATTTTGGAATGTATGAAAAGACCCACATTACACAGGCTCAAGTCTATATATCAGGTTGTGGTAGTGGATTCGGCACATGCCAACAATAGAGTAAGGCATCAGCAATTAGCAGTGAAATAATCACCACATGAATGAAAAATTAAGTGCAACATCTGACTGGAATTATTTCTGAGAGACCACCACTTGCCTATCATTTTCTTCAGAAAAATCTGCTGTTTTGGATCTTAAGCACATGTCACAACCCACTCTCAACCTCAGTGAAACATCATGCCACCAACTGAAAATAGTGAAATCATTGTGAAGAAATTTAATTTGCAACATTAAAAATTGCATATTTTCTGGTGGTGATATTTTCAAGTTCTAGTAGTTGAATGTAAGTGCCTTGATATACATAACAGAAAAATTGCTATAAATTGAATTGCATCGCTAAACGTAAAAATTCACTGTCTTGGGACATGAATACATGACTTAAGTATTTCACACTGTGGACACTCTAAAATGGTGCATAGCAAGATCAATTGTAAACTTAATATCCTAGAAGGAAACTGTATATTTCAAAAGCATTTCTCTAGACATAAATATCCCATTCAGCTCAATACTCAGACAAACTAGTGCCTTCTAAATATAAACGAAATGGTTTCCCCAGTTTGGGAATCACATTTCAGATCAAAAGGACAAATGAAGTAGCCATAGCGCAGCTGTCAGAATGAGTATTTTACAAATCTATTTTTTAAAAACAAGATACAGTGCCATTCCAGACACTGCTCCTGCTTAGACAATTATAACATCTTTAAAAGACAACAGGAGAGGGGGCTCATGTGAGTCAACCATTATTTAGAATCATTAAAATGGTTACAGCAAAGAAAAGGCCATTCAGTCCTTTGTGTCTGAAAGACAAACTCACTTATTGCCAGTACCCTGCATTCATCACATAGCCCTGCACTTTTGTCCCTTTCAGACTGTAATCCAATTCCTTAACTGAACCTGCCTCCTCCACACATAAGTCAACACATTCCAGACCCTAACCAATGACTGTGTGATAAAGCTTTTCCTCTTGTCGCTACTTCTTCTCAGGTCAATGGTCTTAAATATGTGCCTTCTTGTTCTCAATCTCTCCAACAACGGAAATATACTTTCCCTGATCCATTCTGCCCACATGCCTCATGATTTTGAGCAAAAACAGAAGTTGCTGGAAAAACTGAGCTGGTCTGGCAGCATCTGTGAAGAAAACAAAAATCAGAGTTAATCTTTTAGGTCCGGTGACCCTTCCTCAGAACTGAATTTGATTATCACAATTTTGAATATCTTCACAATATCTCGCCTTAGCCTTCCCTTCTCCCAAGGGTTCAGATAACAATTTCTAATATTTGACGACTACTTCAGTAGGGTAGGTTGGTAATCAAAAATATACAACACCGATTTCACTACAGAAGTGCACAGAATGTAGAATGTTCAGAATGGGTGTATGATCAGTGCATCACTTGATCAAGATTCCCCCTCACCAGAACTCAGTTTCTTCATCCAAGTCTGATCTTGCAATTCCCCAGGGATGATTAAGTATTTTTAAGAACTTTTGTCACAAATTCAATGGCTAACACCAAAACAGCTGATGTGTATGCATTTGCAGTTGTGAAACTGTAACACTTCTTAGTTCTATCTAATGGACCAGGAAAAATCGATATGATTATATTCTTAGAAAATAAAAATGTTGGGATAGCTTTGCTCGATTTTCAGATGACTTGCAAGGTTGAACATTTTAATTTACAGAACTTTATGAGGCAGGAAAATGAACAAGTTAGTAACTGCAACAGAGACCATGTCAATATTGAAGATTAGTCTAAACAGGTGGTTGAGGAAGAATAAAATGAATACCGGAATACAATGTTCAGACATGAAATGAGCAGTACTGCTCACATAAAGCATTAACACCAACAAGAATCAGCCAGGGTAAATCTGCAGCTATGTTGTAATTTTAGGTGATTCAACATGAACATTTAACAATTTAATTTTTTCTAATCAACCTGGTTGGACATGTTAATGACACACTTCTGAACCAGGTGGAAGCGACTTTAACTTTTGGTCCAAAGAGGTGGAAACAGCAGCATTGCATAAGAGACATTGACAATTTAACACAAATATTGTTTGCATCATTTTGATAAACAGCAAATGGTTAATTCAAAGCAAGGAGTTTTAATAATCAAGTAATTGAGTGTTCCATTGCATTCAGGAGGTGGATATTAACAGAGGTTTCAGTCATGCTCGCATGTCAAGGGCTTGAGGTATAGTGGCAGTGTCCCCACCTATAAAACAGGCAGCATGGGTTCAAGTCCTACCTGTTCCAGAGGTCTGATAAAAGGTCACCAGACCTGAAAAGTTAACTCTGCTTTCTCTTCATAAATGCTGCTGGACCTGCTGAGTTTCTCCATAATTTCTGCTTGCATTTCAGATTTCTACCATATACACTTCTGTTTTATTTTAATTAAGAACTGCATCGTTATATGCATGCATGCCAAGGGACCACATTCACAGTTTATCTAGAGAGTGTGTCACGGGATAGATAATAAGTGCCAGCTGAAACTAGTTCATTTGCTATGCTGCCTGTACAAGTATTAACAAAAAGAGCTTTCACCATTTCAAGCTTAAAGTGTGATCAATTCAAAATATTTGGGAACCAAAATATGAGCAGTGCACACACATATGTATTAGATTCCATTTTCATGCATTATCATGCAATTGCTTATCTACAATAAAATTGAATACGATCACGGTAACGATGTTTCATAAATGTTGAAGCTGTTACTCACTTCATCTGATCCCAGCAGAAGTCATTTACACCCCCTTAAAAAACAAATCACTTCCACAGAACATTAAATACCAAGCTCTAACCCTTTTGTGAACAGTCAAGAAATCTTTGCTTCACCCAAGCTGCACACAGTCTAATCTTTATTTTTAGAAAGGATAACAAAACACTCCATCAAGCATATTCAGATTCCACTGATGTAGAAAATTTCCAATGTGACCAAAGAGACAATAACCTTTTGCCTGAACCAAGGAAGATACTTGTCAGCAGTATTATACCATTAGTGTGATAACACTTTAGTCACTGAGGCAGAACATTAGACAGGAAATATTCTCTTCTGTTGGTCTACTGAGTGCAAAGTGGAAACTAACCACCACGGAACCTTTTCAATATGCATCCTCCACAGTCACTACATTGATTCCATTCAATTTCTTTTAAATTATCTTTAATATCCAGCTCCCCAGCCAACAAAAGTTGCTGTTTCTGTTTTCATCTTGAAGGCTTCAGAGATGACATGATTTTCTCAGACATGGTTGTTTTCAGTGGTTTTGAAATTCAGGTTGTGAAGACTGGAAATGAAATAGGATGCCCTGACAGCATACAGAACATCACCATCATCTAAAACTCACTGCAATAAAAAGAAAGGGCACTGTACCTTTCTGATTATCTTATTAAAAACATTTCGGAGACAAACAAAGATCTGCACTGGAGTTCAATTACTGTCAAATTTTGGATTTATACTACAAATGCAATGCCATAAATTCAGCGATAAATTTTACAGCACTCACTGGGTTCAATGTAAAATAAAATCCTTCTGACGATACAACAGCGATCTAAAAGTAAGTTAAAATCTGTAAAACTTGTTGTTTGTATTCGTATTTCGAGAAACAGTCAGACTGAAGTCGCAATATTAACTGTCTTCACAGATAGTGCCAGACCTACTGAGTTTTCCCAACATTTTCTGTGTTTCTTGCCTAACCAGTGCTTCCTGGAAGCTTTTAAAAAATCAGGGACAGTATTAAACTATTAAATATCAAATATGTAGTGTGCCCACTTCAAGTCTTAAGTTCCAGATAAACAAATAAATCAACCACAAAGACTGAGAGTGTCCTTACCACATGTTTCAGAGTGACAAGGACAGAGATTTGAGAAGTCATAATAGTAAAATATGTCTTAATACACAGGACCAGGAATTGTTCAGCTCTAACAGTTGAAACTATCCCATTTCATTCGCTCCTTCCATATTATGAATGTTGTCACCTCCATCATGTTGAAGGTCTTCATCCAAGAATAGCTGCTGATGCCATCCACGTTATAGAAAAACACAAAGTGATACTGCATATTAAAAAAAAAATCGTTCCAGGATGTTTTGGGGGAAGATTCTACCAAATCTGTGGAGATAACAGTATTGCCACCTGAGAATGCTAACAGTCTGCTTAATGAGGGCTCCATTTAATGTGTACATCTAATTATTGCATAGTTTTCTGGCCAATCGTAGGATCACGATAGCAATCATTTGCCAAGTACAGAAGGGTGTCCTTTATTTTGTAACAGCACCTCACCAGGAGCTGTCAAAACGATTACTGTTCATTTAGAGAAACAAAACAAGTAGAAAAGATTTCTGGTGTCCTTGTTGCCAAGCACCCAGTCTATCACTTGCAACACAACTAAAAATGAGGGATGATGGTTTGGCAGAAATATCAGTCCAATTGCTCAGAAAGCAAAGAAAACTTGCATGACACAGTGCTGCTGGTCATACACTGTTGCAAACTTATGGAGTGATTCATGAAAGCACTGGATTTGTCCCAAGGACCCTGTAGGCCAATATTTGTACAAATCATGAGGACCTAGACTTGAGGGAAATCTATAATCTGAACAAGAGGTTGATCTTGCCATTTCATTTTTTTGTGCGTGGGGACAAAACCGAACTTTTTGCTTTTGTAAACATGGCTTCAGTAAGTGTTCTAAGACTGATGTCACCAATATTCCCTGTAGTGGTCTGGAATTTTACATCAATAATTTGGTGTTTATTTCACCTAGTTGTCATCCTGTTACTGGCCAATTTACAGAACAAACTAAAGCAGAACCTATTTAAAAAATGCATAAGTAATAGTTTGGAAATGTGTTCCAGACAATTGCACTTACTCCACTCATTCTGCTTATATTATCATCCAGCACACTGACTGTTTATTGTAAACTATACTCGTGCCAAATATGCATATTTACCAAGATTTAAATTTTAGACTAAAGACTATGCATTAAAATAGATGAGATGCTTTTTATTCAGTCAACATACCAAATTATTTAAATCAGCTCAATAATACTCAGAGTTTATATTCACGCAAACATGCAACTTTGTTTTTGGTTTATTTTATCCATGATTGGAATAAATAGTTCTGCTAATGCTACTTCAAAGGATGGTTTTTATTTTCATGACATCCTATGTGCACTCTCTGCTCCATAAACCACAGGTATTACACTTAAAAGACCAACATTTTCATTCAAATAACTTTTACAGCTTCAATGGAATTTGAGATTCCTATTATCATTGCAGTGTTCAGGGAACAGCTATTTTCTGACTGGTGGGATGCCACACTTCATCAAGTCCACTCATTAAAAAATTATTCCTTTGAATATGCAGCTTTAATAATGCACACAATTCTTGAGATGCAGTAACTCTTCTACATAATTTGAAGAATCACGAAATTCTGCAGCCCTAACCATAAGGTTTTCTAACCTTTTTAAAATTTAAAAAGATTTTGTGATTCTGTTCCCATACAAAAGATCATTTAAAGGAACAATGAATCAATTAATTAAAACTTGTTTAACTACTTCATAAGAGAATTGAATAAGTGATCAAAAATGACCCAAGCGTAACAGCTCAACGCCAAACAGAAGGGACAGTGGATACAGCAAATTGGTACATGAACTTTCTTTAACCCAGGTTTTTCAGCTTCAGAAAATTGTCTTATCATTGAGGACTAATGGACACTTCTGCCCTTAATATCTGGAGCCTAGATCAGTAAAGCATCCTGAACAGAATGGACTAGTAGAAATCTTGAATTTAAAGAGAGATAAAATTTGGGCTGCTTCAAATTTTGTCCTATAGCTTCGCGTAGACAGCTCAAAATTGCCCCCTAGTGTGGCTCTAGAGTGGCAATTTTGATAATAACAAACTGAAAATGATACTGAATGAGGGGAGCTAAATTACACATGTACCCAGAAATGGGAAATTTCTCAACTGTTTGTCCAATTAAAAAAGCAGAATTTATATGTGTGCCCTCACTCCATCACAGGAATGATTGTAGATTTCTTGGCACAACATAAAAGGTGTTTATAATTTTTTTTTTAAAAAGAGTATTTTTTAAGAGGTTAAAGCACAGCACAATGTATTGAATCGTTCTTATTAACTGCACAAGTCACAACTAAAATATTTTGTTGACACTAAACTGCAGGCTCTTTATCCATCAATAGGAAAGATCCATCTTCGCAATAATTGATTAGCTATATGTAAAACAAAACGTTGTGCATAAGAAAGAGTTTCCATGTTGCATATGCAGCTCCAAATTTACTCAATAATGCAAACAAAGTACATTCAGAGGACCAAAGTCTCTCTCTACTTCCACTGGATGTTGTCCCAGAAACAAAACGGGGTCCTTGGTGGAGTCAACCCGAGTTCAGTTGGTAGAACCTCCACCAGAGTCACAAGATTGTGGATTTATGTCCCACTCCGCAAACATGGAAACAGGGAGTCAGTGGCATAATAGTGATGTCAATGGATTAGTAATTCAGCAGCCTAGACCATAGCTGAGGACATGGCTTCAAACACTGTCACACTAGCTGGCAGCATGTGAATGTAACTAACTAAGCCTGCAATTGAAAGCTAGTATCAGTTTTGTATGGTCACCATTATTATTGTAAAAGCTCTTCTAATACACCTCATGTCTGTTTGGGAAAGAAATCTGCTGTCCTTACTTGGTCTGGCCTACATGCAACTCCCAAGCCACAGTAATTGCCCTCTAAAATAGCCAAGCTGGCCATTTCATTCAAGGGCCATTAGATACAGGCAACGAATGCTCACATCCCATTATATTAAGAAATGAAAACAGTCTATACCACACTCCAACAAATACCTAAGGTGTGTTACACTGCCATTCTGATGTCACCAAGACTCCATCTGCCTTCTGAGTTGGACATAACATGACACTACAGTATTATTTCAAAGGAACAGCAGAGAAGTTACCCCATAACTGATCAATATTCATCCCTCAAATCAATTTCACAACAAACAAGTTATCTGGTAATTATTACATTGCTGTTTGAGAGAACATGCTGCACTCAAATTGACTAGTATTTCTGATATTACAATAGCAACTACAATTTAAATATACTTAATTGGTTTGAAAACACTTTGATACATCCCAAAGTCACAAGTCATACTTGATAAATGCAAGTCTTTCTTTCTATTGCTGAAATTTTCCTCAGTTTCTTAATACACTAAGCAACTTACCAACTTAAATGTGAATGGATGTTGTGGAACAATTGAGAAAATGTTTTATAAAATACTACAATATATGTGATAACTTGTATGATCCAGAGAAAATATTTTTCCAGTAATTACAACAGGCGTTGCAATACCTTGGGCCCTTTTTATCTTGCCATTTGCTTGCAGATACATGACATATCTCCAAAAGGTGGCATTTCCAGTAAGAGGTGCAGCAAGGAGTGCCATGAGGACTGTATCTAACGTGTATCATTGGGCCTCCAGCTCCTGTAACACTACTCCCAAAAGTGCTGCTGGAAAAATGACTACCTAGCCCAATCTTTTATTTATGCTACAATATGTTTCCATCAGCAAATACTTAGTCACTTCTAGAGGAGGCAAATACTTCAAATAAAATTAAACATCACCCACAAGCTGACAGTGACAGCATCAAAAAGGCTGCAAATCTAAAATGTGCAAATCCAGGGTCACCATTTCGTTCTAAAATACAAGTCAACTGTGTCTCGATTTTTTTAATAGATTCTCCACAGTGTGGGAACAGGCTATTTGGCACCAATGGGTCCATATTGACCCTCGGAAGGGCATGCCATCCAGTCCCATCCTCCTACTCTATCCCTTTCACCCTGCATTGCCCATGGCTAATGCACCTAACCTACACATCCCTGAAAACTAAGGGTTATTTAATATGGCCAATCCACCTAACTTGCAGACTTTTTGACTGTGGGAAGAAACCAGAGCATCCAGCAGAAACCCACGCAGACACGGAGAGAATGTGTAAACTCCACACACACAGATGCCCAAGGGTGGAATAAAACCTGGGTCCCTGGTGCTGTGAGGCAACAGTGTTAACCACTGAGCCACTGCACTGCCCCTTCTTCACTGGCGGGCCGAAAGAAGTGCAAATTTATTTGCTAATGCCTAAACAAAGATGAAATCATGCTGTCACTTCAGATGCGTGATCAACTAACTGGGCACAAATTAGGCCGTTTTGAGCTTTGTGCTTTCCTAAAGTTTCTGCAAAAAATTTATGCATCAGCAAATTCAAAATCTGCTATGAGCAAGCAAAGGCTGCACGGCAGAGCATAAGCATACTTGGCAAAGATCTAAACACTGCAGTGCTCAAGTTTCAAATGCATATATTGGGTTTGAATCCCAATCAAAAATTTTTTTCCATTCCTATCTCCTTCTTGAAAACTTGCTTCATACATGGAGCAATTACAGATTTATTAACTGAACATTATAAAAAAAAAACTTGTAAATCAGAATAGATCATTATGGGCACCCAATACAGAAACAAAATGCCTGAGTCTACTCAAAATAGTTTTCAACTGTACAACTTCTAGTAGACACTGCGACAACTATCACTTTACCATCTTGACTCACATGAAAAAAAAGTGACCTTTCCATCAAACTCCCCCAACCCTCTGTCTTTCCAAGCAAAGAAAAATCAAATCTGAGAGTGTGGTCTCAGCTGATTAGATAAATTGATTTAGTTGAATGCTGCTAGCTCTGTGCACAGGTAGAATGGGATGCTGGGAACTTGAGGGGGTGTTTGGAGACAGAATCAAGGAAGTAGTGAGGAGTCAATGAACACACTCTGCAAAGTGAGTTACAGTAGCATCCACCGCAATAGCTTGTATTTGAATAGCCCCTCACACAGCCTAATATTAAGGGAATTGCAAGTGGATGTACAAAGATTACTCACTGTAATTTCAGAAGGAAAATGACGAAACAGACTCAAACACCAACAGCATCTGAATAGGTCAGTTTTTGACAATTTGCATCATTCCACCAAAGCAAATTAACAAAAATGAATGATGAAGTGCAGAATTTATTTTTGACAGGGATGCATGAGGTCATAATTGGAAGAGTTGTCAGAAGATTGTAGGGGTGGAGGAGGCTGCAGAGATGGGGAGGGGAGATGAAAGGATTTGTGAAGCAAAATTTTTTAAATTCTCACTATAGATCAGCACACACTGGAAGCGACAGTTGCATGGCATTTCAGCACACATACAATTTAGCCAACAGGACTTGAAGTTGAACTTTTTTTTTTGAAAAGATGCTAAACTTCGTGACCATAATTTTCCACTTGTTTGTCATATTTGCCCAACCAAATATGTACATGGAACATAATATTATCTAGATAGATGTGAGCAGAGTTTTAACAGATGCCAAATATTGTGACTGTAGAACCATTGAAGGAGGACTGGACCATGTTTACTGATTGGAAAGAATAAATAGCTTACATGTTTAGACCAGAAATGAGAAAAGTATAACACAGGAATACAAACTCATAGTCCAGACTCAACAGCAAGAAGTAGAGCAACCTTATTACTTTTCTATAATATTGGTCACAAAAGCAGCATTTTATACTGGTTCAGCCTTCTCTTATGCACTTCTTTCACAAATTAGTTCTTACAACCACAGCACTAGAGTGCTTCAACAGTCTACCCTGAAATCCTTCATACATAATAAGGCATAAATGTGAAACTAGCTAACTGCAAAGTTCATAAATCATAAAGTAGATATGACTGCTACTTATTCCAATGACTCATCAGTTTTCAATATAGACCTAGGATTCAATTACTGCCACTGACCTTTGCCTAACTTTATTCTATAATTACATAATTAATATTAGCATTATTTTTATATCATTTGAATATGCTAGTGGAAACACTGGAAGTAGCAGGTAATACACATGTATACTGACTGTATCAGTGATTACAAAGACCGAAAATAACGAAGGACAGAATATGGTTAATCTAACCTTTGCAAAAAAGTGAAAGAAAAAGGTTAAGTTGGGTATTTTAAAAGAGAAGCACTGTTCTGTTGGACCATGTACCCCAAAAGAAAGATTGGTGGAAGCAGAATCCAGGATAGCCACTGGAAAAAAGGGGAAAATGAATAAGTTATTTATGGTCAGAATATTTAAAGGGTATGATAAAAGGGTAAATGTTTCATCAGTGGTGCTTGGATAAAATGTTCTCTTTTCAATGTTGTAGTTTTTTTTTGCAAAAATGATGATACAAAGTCTATCTTGATGGGGAGGGGAGGAGGAGATCATTTTCCAAACTTCATTTCACAGGCTTTACAAGCATATAAATTCTTTTGAATTTCAGTATTTACTAGATCTCTCGTTCTAAAAATATTTAGTTTATCTATTCACCATCAAAATACATAGCATTTCATTAACCAGTCTACATCCCTTTATAAGCATTTTGCATCCTCTTTCAAAGCTAGGTGAGAAAATAAGAAAGTATCAGCAGCAACTTGGATTGATTGTACTCAGACACTTGGTCTTCTTCGATTATATATAGCTGCCAAGTTCTGCCCTTGTTACACCCTGCATGTGAATAATTACACAGGCTACCTGCTTGGTTTGTTAACCAATTCCAAATTCATATGTATATGTTTAGTACTTCTATAACGACAAATCTAGTATAACCACCTCCTGTGTTGAACCTTGTCAAATTCTTTTTAAAAATCCATGTACACTTCATCTATCTCTTACCTGCAATGTGGATTTTACCCTCATATTTGAATAGATCTGTCAAATATGATTTCCGGTTCATAAATCCATGCAGATTGCGTCAAATTGGGATTTGTCAAGTGCCCTACTACTTAAACCTTAAAACCATATCTCAAGAGCATAAGTTAGAAATCATTAAACCCATGAGATTTGTTGACTTTTAGGTCTGTTAATTTCTCCAGTGCATTCACTTAATACATCAGGTTCCCCACTGCGGGAGAATCAAGGGGCTCATGAGTATTTCCACCATATGATTTCAGTCTTTTGTGAAGACAGTCACAATATTTAACGTCTGTGCCATGTCCTTACTTCCCACAATAAATACCACCTCAGGAACCCACATTTAACATCAATCTAATTTTATTGATATACTTGTCAAACACTTAAACGCCTTTAAGCCTCTGGCTAATTTATTATGATATTCTACTTTCTCTTGCTCTATCAATTTCTTGATCAGCCTTTATTGATTGTTAAAAGAGCCTTCCAATCCTCAGGTTTACTGTGCAGTCCATCAACCCTGTAAATCCTAAATCTCTCTAGTTGGCCAAGATTATGCCAGTTCTCCAGTGGAGTTTTTATTTCCCCAAAATGAAATGTGTATTTAACAATGATGAAAAAAATTCATAATTAAAATATCTCATGGTAGATAAATAATGGTAATTAAATTCCCTCTGTAACTCAGTCAATTCACCCGTCATACCTCTATTACCGGCTTTAAATTTGAACCCTCAATTCAGACCTACCTACATTTCCATTGAACTGAATACAAAATGCTATCATATTGCAATCCCCTCCACAGAGGACTCTTTACTAACCCACACAATCTCATCACACCATATTAGCTCAGAAGGAGCCTCTTGCCTTGTTGATCCCTCAGCTGGCAGGGATCACTGTTCAGGAAAGCTGTGTTGAATGCAGTGCACAAACTCGTCCTGCAAAATACATTGGCCAATTTGGTTTACCTAGTCTATAAAAGTTTCACATCTCAGGGGAGGGGGGTAGCTAGCTCAGTTGTCTAGACAACATGGGCTCAATTCCCACAGCAGCTGATGTTACCATGAAGACTTTCCTTCTCGACCTCTTCCCTCACCCGAGCCTTGGTGACCCTCAGGTTAAACTGCCACCTGTTGTCTTTCTCTAGTAAGAGGGCAGCCCCATGGTCTGGTAAGACTATGGTGACTTCACGATATAAATACTAAAATCTTCCAGCCCTTATGACATTGTTGAATACTCCTGATTGATAATAGCTCTGAACAGAATATTAATGTTCAAGGGCCTATAAACTACTCCCAACAGTGTGTTCTGCCCTTGGTTTGGGTGGAGACAAGTAACAACAAATTCCATAATTAACTCCACTTGACTAATTTATTTTCTTCAGAATACTTTATGCATTCAAATATAACACCTATCATTTTATCTTTCATCTCCCCCTTTGAGCGCCTTTGGCCACTCATACTCTCTTACCACTACTAACCCTGCCCGTTCTGACAATCTACTTGATTTTACCCAAAATCTATCTGCAAGGTGTGCGGAGGACTCAGTGTGCAGAGGGATATAGATAGTTTGAATGAGTCTGGCAGATGGAGTACAATTTTCCAAAATGTGAAGTCATCCATCTTGGTAGAATGACAGTAAAAAGGACAATGACTTAAATGGTAAGAAAATTGCAGCATTCTGCTGTGCAAAGGGGCCTGGGTATCCTTGTACATGAATCACAAAAGGTTGGTTTGCAGGTACGACAGGCAAGTAAGAAGGCAAATAGAATTTTGTCTTTCATTGCTGGAGGGATTGAGTTAGAAAGCAGGGAGTTTATGTTGCAGCTATATAGGGTGCTGTTGAGGCCACACCTGGAGTACTGTGTGCAGCTTTGGTCCGCTGACTTAAGAAAGGATGTACTGGCACTGGAGAGGGTGCAGGGTAGATTCACTAGGTTGATTCCAGAGTTGAGAAGTTTGGCCTATGAGGAGACACTCAGTAGACTGGGATTATATTCATTGGAATTTAGCAGAATGTGGGGGGATCTTATGGAAACTTATAAAATTATGAGGGAAATCGATAAGAAAGAAGCAGGGAGAATACACGGGTGGGTGAAACTAAAACAAGAGTGTGTAGCCTCAAAATTAGGGGGGCCAGATTTAAGACTGAATTGAGGAGGAACGTCTTCACCCAAAAGGTTGTGAATCTGTGGAATCTCCTGGTCAGTGAAGTAGTTGAGGCTTCTTCATTGAAGTTTTTTTAAAAGCTATGGCAGATAATTTTTTGAACAGTAAAAGGAATTTAGACTTATGGTGAGAGGGTGGGTAAGTGGAGTGGGGCCATGAAAAGATCAGCAGAGTGGACTCCAAGGGCCAGATGACCTACTCCTACTCCTGGTTCTTATGCTTACGGGTCCTGAAATTTTCTGAAGACTTCTCTGAACCTTTCAGAACAAAAATCATCTAAATTGTGTCAAATACTTACTTTTGTTACTTAAATGAAAGCACAGTGACAAAACTGTTACAGTTCTAATTCATCTGCCCAAAATGCATATATTTTCAGAGACTAAGAAAGAAATAACTGACATACATGTCAATCAAAACTGCACGTAATTTAAAACAAACCTTACTGCAAACTAAAACTGTAAAAACTAAGATACTCCAGAATATATTTGACAACAGTATGCAATTTCTTGCACTCACCGTTTCTTTTCTTACTACTAAACGTTTAAAGATCTTCAAAAGCATGCTTCTCTCACTTTCTCGTCAGCTACTTGCATTAAGTGAAAATTAGAATTTCTGATTCATTCTAAGTTATGTCATTAACTACGACTGCCAATTCTGGACAAAGCCTGGGAAACACGCAATCTCATCAAATACATCGGACGTTTTAGCGCTTCCATCTTAGCAAACATGACCTACATTTGAAAACACATTTCATGCAATTTCTGACTGATCCTTCAGAATCATTAGTAACGTTGTTTACACTTGTTTCCGGTCACATACATGCAAACAATCCTACAAATTGTGAACACATCTCATATTTATTATTGCACTGTTCAATGGGTAGGGCCAAAAACTAGTACTACTGTGTAAATGTGTGATTCTTTACTGACCAGTTCGCTTACTCCCCCCACTTTGTATCAGTTACCGGTACTGATATTAAAAGCAACACTCTCCACTTCTAATACATTACAGTCTACGACAGAGCTCTATCCATTCACCGCTCGGTGTTATTTCCAACTAACAATCGAGTCCAAACCACAAAACAACAAACATAATAGAAGAAAATGAAAGAACCTGTTAAGACCTCATTAGCAAAGTATTTTGTGAACTTCCAATGTTAACCTTCTCCCAAGCAGCGCCGCCCGTCACTCTGTGTTCATACTTGGGAGGCACGTTCCTTTAATA
The DNA here is from genome assembly GCA_024137785.1 of Ginglymostoma cirratum. Lineage (NCBI taxonomy): Eukaryota > Metazoa > Chordata > Chondrichthyes > Orectolobiformes > Ginglymostomatidae > Ginglymostoma > Ginglymostoma cirratum. The sequence continues at coordinate 3,101,553 of JAHRHZ010000031.1, forward strand.
CAATAACCTTTAAGTCTTACCTTGGAAACAAATTAACGCAAGGCAAGCAATCCACAGGTTCCAATGACACTGATTCAGCACCATCTTTGGACAAGGTATCGGGGAAGGCAGAAGAATGAAGCAAGGTGGGAGGAGTGATACACCAGTCTGCAGTGTTGAAATGTTGCCCTGGATTTCTCGGAGTTAATTTCAGCAGGTTGAAGCTGTTCCCAGAGCCGGGCGAGCAGTGAACTCCACCGCCCGAGCCTCACGCAGCCTTTGATTGACAGCCGCTCCCAGGAACCCAGACTCCCATTCTCCAGCGCTGCGCCCTCTGCTGATCTGTCCCCGCTTGGGCTAACCCAGTCTCATTCATTCAAATATTTTCCATACGTTTACCACTTCGAAATGCAACCTGCACTTCAGTACTACCCCTATACATATCGCGGGTATTGAAGTATCTCCAAAAACTTTGTGCATTTTGTCCCAGTTGTTACATAAAGAAAAAAGGTAGTCTTGTGGAATGACTTATCAACAACAGCTTGCATTTAGATCAGAGATAAAAGGTACTGCAGATGCTGGAGAATCCGAGATAGCAAGCATGGGGCTGGATGAACGCAGCAGGTCAAGCAGCATCATAGGAGCAGGAAAACTTGACGTTTCGGGCCTAAACCATTTCTGATGAAGGGTTTAGGCC